>JAPMOQ010066975.1:0-30101 GCA_026543055.1 Argiope trifasciata | reverse complement strand
TAAAATGTGACATAAAATTGCAATTGTAAACAGTTTTCTCCCAATTATACATTAAATTCTATTCATATGCATTGTTGTGTTTTTGATTATTGCGTTTACTGATGTAGACCAACAGAGAGTCCATCTCGTTAGACATATTTGGTTTCAAATTTATTTTAGATGCTGAAACCTATATACATTTCCCAAAAAATTATTCAACTTTGTATGTTTCGTAATTATCCTGTTCAGTAACACTTGGACAGCCGCACATATTTCAGCAAAATGGATTTCGTTCAATAACTGAAACAAATCTATAAATTTGATAGCAAGTCCATATAAATTTTCATTCGCTTGAAATTGTTTTTTAAGTTATCGTGTTCAACGGCAGACATAATCCCAAAAATGTATTTTTAACGAAGCGAGGTACGAGACGTGAATTTCCGTCAAAATCAGGAATTCGAATTTTTTTTTTAATGGTTATTATACTTTCTTTCTCTTAGTATAATTCGCATACAAGAAAGTAAAAAGACATCAATAAAAATATTTTTAAAGAACTTTCTTTCCCTATCAGATTCATTAAGTTCAAACTTTAAAAAAAAATTGTTTACGCATCCTGGGCGAAAACTGTTGATCCTTTAAAGCTAGTTAATGAAGGTAGACATTAAATTAACCAGTTCTTTCGCTTTTCATCTTTTTAGAATGTAAATATAGAGTAGAGTGAGTAATACCAGTAGCCCACACGTCGAGTTCACTGTCCTGTGCAGTCATTTAAGGAGGGGTGGTCACGTTTCTCTATTCAAATTAGGACGCATATTTTTAAAAACTGACAGGCAACCTACGTTTTTCGGACATTCACATCTAATCAACGATTCAATAATTACGGCGATAAGATTCTTGGTTTATCTTTAGGAATGCACTGTTTATTAATCTTGTGAATGAATAAATACGCCATAGATATGAAAAAAGATATTTTATGAATAACAGTTATGTAATTCAATAACATTCTCGAAAGAAATGAACTTGAAATAAACAAAATTTACTAGAAGTATTTATATTATTTTTACTTCAACAACTAATCATGATATTATAAACTAATTGATAACATATAGAACATTTGCATTTTATATGAAATTAATTCTGGGGTTTAGAATCCATATTGCCCTTTCTGGTTCAAACAATATGGCAAATATTCGTTCAATATTGCTCACAGAAAATGCAATTCCTTTCGCGTACAATAGTTTTCATTACTTAATGAACAAATTATGTCCTGACTGCCGAATCTCACCATTTGTTTCTCATTTTACTTTTATCTTTATTATTGACGAGTCGCCTTTGGCGACCAGTTGGTTCGCCATGAGTAATGGGTTATAAAATTTTCAATTAAATCACATATTCATTAGCCTTGAAGTAACTCCGGGCATTGATTGGCCTGAAATTAATATTTTCTTTAAGATGATGAACTGAAACTTCTAAAAGAACGCGTTTTTCTAATAATATTCTTTAATTTTATAAATCAGTCAGTTTTAATGAATGATTTAGAAGACTGATTGATGTAGCAACTTTTATTTAAAATATTAATAAAAATATTTTGTAAAATATGGCTCACAGAGCAAAGTATGAAGAAATCTAACACTCATTATTCATAAATGCATTGTTTGGCTCAAACTACATAAAATGTAATTATTTACTTCATTTAGATCAAATTAATAGTACTAAACAATATATATGCCTATTAATAATATTTTATAAATTGGCCATTGGAAAGGAATTTGAATGGGTATCCTGTATAAATAAAGATAATTTATTCAATTAATGATTATAAGTATAGATTAACAATTTATTTTTACAGTAATTGCAATTTTTTTAGCATTCGTATTGCATGTGTTTTATATCCACTCCAGTTTTTATCCGCATTTCAAGAACTTTGTTTTAAAATTTCGATTTATTTCCACTATGTTTTATTCTTGTTAAAACTTATTTGGATTTTCTGTTTTGTTTATATGTCCTCTTGTATAATAATGATTATATATAACTTTTAAATAGCTAAGCTCTAAAAATATTTTTTTAATCACTCGAACTCTGACTTCAATGTAATTTTAAATTTGGAAGTTCTGGCCTTTTGATTTCTTATGAAATAAATACGCTGACTTGTACACATTCTTTCTAAAATCATATAAGACCGAAGTACTTTCTTACTTACTTCCATTTTCTTAAAAATTACCTTATAAATTCGCCATTTTGCTCTTGGTCAAAAGCTAAAACTTAAGACTTTTGCCCATGAAATTCGTAAGAATAAAACCTATTAAAAAACTCGATGACTGCTTCTTCAATCCAAGTTTTAAATTTATTATATAAGTATGTAAAATGCATTTTTAGCAGATTAGTGGCTGAAAACAAACATTTGAAATTTTAACTTCATTTTATTTTACACGAAATCGTTATTTGTACAGGGGAGATTTTAGTTTAGTTATATTAATTTAGTTTAGCTATTTTTTTGGGGGGGGGGACCTCGTAATTTTGAACCACGGTCAGATGACGAGGACGACATCTGAACTGGCATCCCCCTCTCCACACTACGCCACACCAGCGGGAGGACATTTGGCCTGACAGATTTAACGTGCAACAGACCCCCCCTCACACGACGGTTCTTCGGTGGAATCGAGTCTCGAACCTGAAACCCTCGGTTCCGAAGCTGAAGCCATCGGGCCACCGCGGCCAGGTACAGGGGAGAAGAACAGGAATAATAAAAAGACGTCTCTTTACATCACGATACAATAGCAAAATGACTGAAATTTTTCCTTTCAGTGATTACTGTTAGATTTTGATATGGATTTCTTTGCCACTTGTCAGTTTAAGTAAGGGAATCTTAGGCAAAAGTTAGGGATTTTTATTCTTTCAATCGGAGTATGAAAAAATGCATAAGGCATCATTTTTCTAGAATGCTTGTTAAAAATAATTAAATAAAAAGTGAGAATTGGATCGGGAAATAAGACATTTTAAAATGAAGTTAATGTGAACTAAATTAAGATAAAAACCGGGAAAGTAAGTTTTAAACTAGGATTTTTATATTATATATAATCCCAATATTAATTAGCTCATATTAAGTTTGTGCATTCTTGAGGTAGTTCGATCTCGGGATCGTTGGGTCCGTATCGGCGTAATATAACCTCTAGACAAAAGTGTACACTCCGGTCTGAAAGTTTTTATGTGGCTAATGAAGTAACCACCACAAGTTCATTCAAAAATGTTCTCTTATTTCCTGACCCAATTCAATCTTTATTTAATTAATATCCTAGAAGCTCGGTCAAAGAATCTAACTGTATATAAAAATATTTCGGACTTCTTTCGCTCTTATATCGCTTGGGCAGCCAGTTTTGTCTGTGCTTCTAGTACATAAATTATACCTTCCGGGATGGACACGAAACTGTTTGCAGCGAAGACAGTATTCAATACTGTTTGTAGAAAATTATATGCTTATTTTTTGTTGTCCACTTGGATTTCATCCCCTAATGAACAACTAATGCGTTAACTGCTTTGTCCAATTTTTATAACTGATAATATTGCAAAATGGATTTTAGGCCACACGGATTTGAAACTTCGTTAGGTAAGGGATTAGGTTATTGGATTTTCTTTGAAAAATATATACTATTAATAATTATTAAAAGATATTTTCTTTTTAAATTAGAAATACATAAAAGTAACATTTATATGTTAACTGCGTCGAACAGACTAAAAACTTACAATATTTATACATATACGTGGCAAGACGCATAATCAATATTTTAATAAGCAACTTTGATGATTATAAATTAAGTTATGTTAATATCAATTCATATAAAAAGTAACCCTATTTGAATAGTTTTTAAGGTACATATGACAACATAATTAAAATTAAACGTCCATCATAAAAAAGAAAAAAAAAGAAACATAATTATAGCATTTGTATGCCAATTACTCACTCCACTATTTCATGGAATGTTATTTCATTATGTGCTCGTAAGTAGGCGTTTAACTTTAAATAAAAATCTTTAATGATGGTCCGGTATTCTGATTTTCATGGAGCATTAAGTGCAACATGATAAATCGCATTAAATTCGTAGAATGTTATTTCACTAATACTTAGGCAAAAGCCGAGTCTGAAACTCTTCAAGCAGTTCATTGCGTCTTTAAAGGAAGAAGGAAAAACTTTTGTATATATTTCATCTTAGCGTAATTTAACAAACAGTTTGTCAACTAATAATTCGATTTGCAATATTTTTTTTTTCTAATTTAAAGTTTGCATGCTTTTTTTTATACTTTAAATTAGAAAAATTAATTACTTTTTTTATTTTCGTATATTCGATTTTGTTCAAATAAATATTTAACAACATGAATTAAGCATTTCTAGATGCATTTTTTGACTTACCTTTTTTAATGTGTTGTGAAGAGACATTTGAGAGGAGAGGTCGAAACACACAAGAAAAGCTCTAGCATCTTTGTAACATAAAGGCCTAACTGTGTCATATGCTGCAGCACCTGAGAATTAAAAAAAAACACCCATATAATCATTTGTAATTTAAAAACAATTCAAAGTAGCAATTTAATCATAAAATCAAGTAACATACCGTTATCAATACAAATAATTCTTATTACTTATCACAAACTGATAAACTGAGCTAAAATTACAATAAATTCAAGATTTTTAAATAATTTTTGGAATGTTTTAAAGGTGGTTTATAAATGAAGAGTCTAAAGTTGCAGGTCAGTTAAAAGAAAACTTTTATTCATCGGAAACCAAAAATAGCAATTGGAAGTTTAAATTCAACATGATTAAAGATGCATTATTTGCAGACATAAAAAGGCGTCACATCAGAGATGTAAGTATGAGATGAATTATCGTATCGTTTCGATATATTTCGGTTTTTGAGAAGCTTACAATGAACATTTATAACTATGTTGACTTTCAACTGTAATTTGTAATATCCGGCGAACCACAAAGTTGTATTGTGTCTTGTTTTCTTTTAATACCATGTACAGTTAGAATATTCAATTATAAGCACCATGTGGAAAAAAAGGGGTTTTCCTTTTATACTTATAGGCGAAAAAAGTTGCATTTAAAACAACCAGCGGGTGACCGAGCTCCGCTCGGAGAAAACAGGTATCGAAGCTAACTCGAAGATTTAAATTTTCAATTGTGATTTATCAAAACAATACATGCCATAAGAAAATTTGTGAAACCATTGATGAAAAGATAACCGGTTAAAGTGCACCATTGTAAACTATTCTAAACAAAGTTAGAGTTTGGAAAGGGAACTATTCTATATAAACGTAAAGTAAAGGTAAAGATTGAAGTGTGTTGAAGTTCAATATTTTTGACAAATTTATTTAGAAAAACCAAACATATATACATAGATAAGAAACATATTATAAACCTATAACAGCATAAACATAAAACTTTATTAGTTCGCCATATTGGCTATAGATGGCAGCACATTACCGCTTGAAAATTTAAGTAGCCATTATGGCGAACTAATAAAGTTTGAAAATATCCTATCTGTAACTCCGAACTGCTCGACCGTAGCGCTTCAAAACCGGCGCCAATCGATTCCTCGTGGCCAAAAACCCACGACCCCCAAGTTTACCGGAGTTTATTAATTCTGGGGCGATTTTCGACTTGACAACAATTTCTCGTATTATAGTATTAGATTTTCTGCTCTTTCATAATTCACTAGTTTTTATTTTTAGCAGCTTTTAAAATTTCTTCGTCAGATTCAAGAACAAGAATAGGTACAGACTCACAGAAAAGGGGAAGATGAAAAAAATGAGAAGTTCGTAAAAGGTTATATACCTTTCAATAGGGGATTCTATCGAAATTTAGCTGAGCAAGCATTTATCTTTACAATGTGGTTTTTGCGCGATACTATAGCAGCACATTGAATAGTTGAAGTTACAGAAATTAGACCCAGAGAAGCGTGGAAAATTTAGAGCTCCACACAACTCACCATTTTAAATGCAAGAGGTTAGAAAATATTTTTTAGAATATGAATAAAATTAATTTATTACAAACATATGAAAACAACAATATTTAATGAAAAGACCTGCGGTCTATCCAATGAAGAAAATGGAATGACAGTGAGCCCCCCCCCCTCGTTGTTTTGAAGAATGTAAGTGCTAAATTTCTATAAAATTAATAGAAGCTTTTGCATTGATTTAAAATTTATATTAGAAGCATATACACTGCTTTAGGTGTGGATAGATTAAAAAATCAGTACATAATTTTTATACACACCCAACCATAACTGTAAACTCTGCAATTCAATTCGATATCCTTCAAAAATGATGGCTTCGAACAAAAAAAAAAAAACAGTCTGAACTTCAGAACCAAATATAAACATAGAGGTGTAAAATATGCATGATTAATTGAACAATGAAAGGAATAACTTTATACAATAATTTAACAAAAATATTGTTAAATTATTGCATAACAGAGAATTAATTTATCTCAAAGATGATTAAACACGATTCAATGAAAACAAATCCCAGAGGAAATATGTTTAAACAACAGCTGCATAAGACTAATGCATATATATTAAAAATGAAATCAAAACAAAACGTTTCTTTTTTCAGTGAAACAAAATCCTCGTACCCACGCAACCACCATTACTGTATAAATAAATTTCATTAAGGATAGGGGGGTTGAAATGTCAAATACCCACTGACTGACTGCGTGGGATTTATCAAACCTGCAGACATTTCACCCCATTTCCGAGATTTGAGAACAACGTGGTGGTACCGAAATCTCCCACTGTTGGCCCCAGAGTAAGCCCAGAAGAGCCCCAGTCCAACCCATCCCATAACAAATTATGAGCCTCACTCATTGTTTCGAAAAAGGTTGGAAAGTATTTCATTCCTTGCGCAAGAAATACTATTTCACCTCATGCAGAAGCAATGGAGGCACCAAATAAGGATATTTTGAAATATTAATAGCATGAATCACCTTAACTCACGCATAATGATAAGGTATTTATCTCTGTTGAGTTATTAAAATCAGCAGGAGTGGTCTTCCGAAAGTTTCCAGCATTTTCTCTAATACGTTTGCTATGTCAGAGAACGCCTTTCTCAGACGCTTACAAATTAAATTTTTTATTTCAAAAATAAGGTAATTATTACAAAGTATGATGCAAATTATTTTTTCCAACACGCAAAATTTTGAACAAACTAATAAAACTTCGATAAATTTTTGAATTGAATGGTTTTACTTTATACCTTTTCTTTAGTCTAAACAAACGAAAGAAAAAAAAACATTTCAAACAATTAAAAATGTTTGGCTTTTAACATTTTCAATTGTGCTTTTAAATCAATCTTACGGAAAGAATTTTTTAAGAACATTTATCAAAAAAAAAAAAAAAATGAATGTAGTTATATATTTTAATATAAAATGCTTCTATTAACCTACGATTATTTTTGAAGGAAAAAAAGTAAAAAATTAAAATATTTTGAAAATCGATTATCGTTTTCAAAAACTGTTGTAAAAGGCGGTTTATATCTAGTTGATGAAGATCGCATTGCTTTCGAATAGTTTATACTCGAATTAAAAATAATTAACGCTAATAATTAAAAAGGTACATATTTTACTACATATTTTTTAACGTATATCTACAATATTTTTCACTTTAATATTACTTTTTCAGAAATTCAAAAAGCTTGAATCATAAATCGTCATTGTTATATCAAATTAAAATGTTAAATTTGCGATTAAAATGTATTAATGCAAAACAATTGAACAAAATAAGCTCTCAAAAACATTGTTAGCGATCTATAATCAAACCTCAAATTACAGGAACAAGAAAAAAAATACTATATTCCACTCAATGTTTTTAGTTCATTACATCAAAATGCCGCAGTAATGTTTTTCTTTAACATACCATATTTTGATATAACAGCCACGAGATAACTAAAAGGCATATTTTATAAGTTCCTTTTATCATTTTAATTGTATCTTTTAAATCATCCCAATTGAAGCATTAGAAAAAGGTTTCCTCCAATTAGAAATGGTTGTTCCAAATGAAATATTAAAATTTTATCGAATAAAAAGTCATCTCCTGTCCTCCTTCGCGATCGAATTACAGAAATCAGAGAAGGCTAATATATATAATATGAAATGATACTATTAAAAAGAATTATGAACCTTTTCGCAAAAGAAGTTCTAATTTGATTATCTTCTCAAGAGAAAGGGGAAAAAAAACCCCAAACATTTTCTGAGGAATTGTAATATTTAACAATTATTATTTTACCCATCGTCATTATTATTATGGACACAGTATGTATAATGAAAAGTGAACCGTTTCATACTAATTCTAAGAAGGATTCCATTTTTTCCCCTTTAATAAGCGATCTCGTTTCAGATTGGAAAATAAAATTATAGCTTTCGCATGGTACAAAAAATTAATGGGGTATTAATTAGAGATAAATGAAAGATACGAAATCTAATATACACACAGCAATCTAGTATATTCATGACTTTCAAACCTATTACCGTAAATTAAGCGTATATAAATTTGCGAAGTAACGAGTGATTCATATCTTCATTTCTGAATAAAGAACCTAGTTTCAGTCTAATATTTCTAATTGAGCATCTTATGTCTCTGGAAATAGTTCATTATTTTTTTTTTCATTATTGCATGTTAATAGTAAACGTAAATTTTATAATTCTACATTTTAAACCGGAAATCTAGATACATAAATAAAATCGAGAATTTCATGGTTTCTGAATTTAATAAAATGTTGTAGAGCAGAAAGAATTTTGCCTTTATTGAGAAGTAACCGGATTTTAAAATTTTGCATTCTTCAAATATGCAACAAGGATTATTAAATAGCTTATTTCAAAATATTTTGCAGTAAGTATTTCAAAAGGCGAATGAAAGCATTCTCTAATTAAGCAAAAAAATATATTCTTTAAATTATGCGACCTAAAGTTTAATAGTTTTAAAATTTGTTCAGACGCAAACGATTTTTTCACTTTTGTTCAGAATTTTTTTCTTAGCGTTACAAATCGATAATTCGAATTTATATGTTTTTCATTATCGTTAAATCAATAAAAAAAATAATTTTAAATACCGTTAGTGAAATTTATTTCCTAGACTTATTATTTTTTTTAGACATTATTTATCGATTTTTTATACACTTTTCTATAGAAAGCTTTTACTTAAAAGCTGATCTGAATTTTTTACGAATACTTATTTTTCATATTTATACTTAAATTAATGTTATTTTTAATTTAATGAACGCATCCCCCCCCCCCACAATATGGAACCAATTTTACGAAATTCAGGTTCAATATTGCATTTTGAAGCCAGGTGTGTGCGCTGTCATGTAAAATGGCATCAATTCAGATCTGTCTCAAAACAAACTCAATGAAACAATTTTTGGAGCGAACATAAAATACTTAGCAGTTGGTTATCACTCGCTTAAAATTGGCGCCAAAATTATTCGCCAGAGTCAATAAAATCCATTAAACTTTTAATACACTTCAACGAAATGTTAATGTTCACAAAACAAACCTTTTTACCAGAATCAAAGGATGTTATTCAACCAATACTAAAAAACTGAAGATGAGTAACACTTTTAAAAATAAGTGAAAATAGACGTTTCAATCCCGCGCTCTGTAAAAACTATTAATATCGCATAGCAGCCGATGGTATTGAACTTGCTATCTCAAGTGGATAAATGTGTTAGATAAAAAACTTCAGAACAGGGCCTCTTAAGAACACGCATCATACAAGATTCACATAATTCGTTTCAATGAAGTTCTCCTGCGCCAACTGAATGAGCAAAAATAGATAAAGGCTTGGCCTATGTGCTTAATTAAATTATCAGGGAATTCCTCTCAAAATGCGGCGACGCAATCTATAGCACGTCATCGAAAAGGAATCGCGCTTTTAGCGGATAATGCTTTTACGGTGAATTCAGCCAATTCAAATAATTAAATGTCTCCAAATGACGTTATGGCACTTATTTTTATATATAAATTATTTATTTATTACATAGGAGAAATTCTATAAAATCCTTAACCACAAAGTTTTTAACTGATAATCTAATTATATTCGTTTGATAAGGGGTAGTTAAAAAGTTATTCAAAAATTCAAAATCAAATTCTGAGTTAAGTTACATTAATATATGTTTACAATTACAAGAAAGAATTTTTATGTCTTGGTAAAAGATATTATTAAATGAATCACCAGCTACTCACACACACCCCTTAACTTTCACGCCATACAAGAGGGAGGATGTTTGGTTCCCAACGTTCGATTCAGTATGTATCAAGTGGCATCATATGAAAAAAAGTTCATTAAGATCACTATTTATTAGATAACGGTTTTAAAAAATTCTACAATACAAATCTTAATCACATTTTTGTATTAAAGTATTTATATAGTATTTCGTACGCTATTTTACGGTTAAATTATGTTTCTGCAACTAATTTTCGTAAAACGATTCACACACCTTATAAATCACTATACTACACATAGAAATAACTATATTAGTCATCAGTAATGCATTGTTATCAACAAATGAAATATAATTCGAATTATTTATGTTAATTTAAAGGTAAGAATTAAGAATTAGAAAGATTAAATTTAATTACATTCATGTCCCGATTTATAGGAGCACTAAGGCTATTTTAATTTTACAGATCTCGTAATTTTGAACATACAGATGACGAGGGCGTCGCCTGAACTAGGATTTCGAATTAAAATGTTCCAGTCTCAAAGCCAAAACTCAAATCATCATTCAGACTTCATTCAGAAGAATCAAAATGACTTGTAAACGAAAATAAAGCAAGATTAAATTCTGTTAAATTGAAAACATTCTTAACGGCATCTTACTTTTGCAAAAAAAATCTTTTTAATAAGTAAAAGATTGTTGGAAAGCAACATCAAGCGCGAATTGAGCAGTATCGTCAAAATTAGTATGAATGAAATACACGCATATTTCCAAGGAATTTGTCACGTTTTCTTGCTATATGCAAAAGGACAGTTCAAATCCACATGAACCCCACACATGAACAACCACACACATGTTCAAATCCCCATGAACACAAGTTTTATTTTTAAGAATATATTAGATTCTTAAAAATAAAACTTTAAAAAAATTAGTAGTAAAAAATATATGATTAAAAGCTGCAGGCATTGCAATGTATTCTACGATTTAAGAGGGAAAAAAGTACAGATAAGATTGATGGGTAATTTAACTGAACAGAAACTAAACCTGAAATAGATATAATTTATCCCAAACGCACAAATAAATATAAAAAAATTACGAAAATAGACAACATGAAAAGTCAAGCAATCCTTATTTTGGCATGCAGTAGTTCTCCCAAAGTCATGTTACAAGCACACCATTTGGAGTCACAAGCTAAAATATAAGTGCATCAATATAAACAACAGTCGCGAGCAGTAAAATATAAGAGCCGAGACCCCCCTTAACCCCTAAACTAGCCTCAGACATAACATCGTACACTTTTCATCATATGCTCAGGCGTAAATCGAAACTTTGAGAAGGGGGTGCGAGATATTCTGGGGCGAACGCAAAACAGGGTCACGCACCCTGGTTGGTGCTTGTGACATCGTCTAACATCTCATCCAGTCACTATTTTAAAACGTACATTGTGCCCTCAAAATAGATCAATCTGAATTTTCTGTTTGAGCCATACGTGCAGTTAGCACTCCCTTCAAGTGCCATCTGTCTCAATATTGTGTTCCTGAAGCCCCAAAACAAAATGGATGCTCTGCACGTGGCGTTAAAAATAAAAAGTATCTGCAGATAAAGTAATCAATGACAGGCTGGCATGTCAAGCCTAACTGTGCCCCCTACCCTCAAGTTTTCCCTCTAACTTTGCTACGTGCAATGTATATAGAAAGTAAAAGTATAGTAACTGTCAAAAAACTGAACCTTGAGATTGTGAAAATTTTTCACGCTTTAGACGTCATGCTTTCTTCCAGTTTTAGGGTTGACCAATTTTCAGTACTCACACGCAATAAAACCGATTCTAAGCGTTTCAATTTTTTCTGTAAATTTTAAAACTTATTTTTAGAAATACTTATGAATGTTAATAAAGCATATACTTTAAACTTTAATATAACCACTAGTATTCATTTTTAAGAGATAAGGGAGTTAACTAACTACCAGGAATATAATTGTGACATGGCGTTGTAATAATAGTTCTCAGGTTTATGAATGCAAACTAAAAACAGTAACAAATTCGATGGATGAATTTTGGTACATGGTCTTTATATCGAACACTTCAATTCTGACTACTTTAAGGGAGGGAATCCGTTCAGAACAAGTCTGTATGTCCATCCCAGAGTTTGTCAATATAACTCAAGAATACAACTTGCTAAATATATAAAATATAAATTATGATTTTATTAACAGGGTGTTAGTCAGAACGGCTACTCCAGGGTGGAGTGAAAATAGTATCGCAGTCAGCAATTCAAAAATCTCTTCTCTTCAATGCAAAACCCGCTCTTTATCTCTCCGCTTTCTCAATTTCCATTCGTCCACGTGAGCTTTCCATCAGCCAATCGTTTACCAAAAATTCACTCATTTGTGGCACCAAACTGGCGAGAAAAATGTCCAATCAATGATGCGTTCTAACAACTGACCACTCTGGAACACGTATCAATGATAGTTTCTTCACAGCTCTTTTATAATCCCTTCTATAACATAAATAATCATTCATATAATCTAATATTTTTAAACAAATGCACCAGTTCTATATTATTTAGGACAAGGCGCAAAAAATGCTCCTATTGCTGTATAGCACAGTGAAACTGTAAACAGAAAACTATACAAACATTTCAGACTGCTTTAATGAATGTTTTAACAGCTGCGCATGAGCATGCTAAGTAACGGAATTAAACATGTTATTATAAATGCTTTGCAGGAAATTGATATTTCGTTAAATCCATGATCCATTTAAATTGTAAAAGAAATTGGGCCAAACAGAAAATTTCAGCAAACATTAAAAATATTGATTTAACCGTCTCTACTTGGATAATCATTATGATTTAAGTATTACATAGTGATAATAATTTTAAAAGTTAAAAATAGGAGGTATAAGCTGGTCACCAAATGCAGCTAGTATTAAAGAAAGGCCACAAATATGAAGTAGATTTTAAAAATAATAAAGTAAACATGTAAAACACGAAGAATAAAACTTAACATGAAAGAATCGATATCCGGAAATATTATAATTTAATTAATATTTTCATGATATATGCCAAGCACATTGCGCCATTTTAATTTTCAATACAATGCAAAATCTGCAGAGAGAACAGAATGCTTTCAAAACGCAGCGTGCACCTAAGTGTTAAATGGTATATCATTTAACTTCACAGCATGGAACTAATACAGAAAAAAATTGACGTAAGTAAAAAAAAATTCTAGCTTTAGTAAACAAGTTAAAAATACCACAGCATTCAGTCTATATCTCTCTTTAAGTTCTGAATCATTCGAAGCCATCAGTAAGCATTCCAAATGCAAAACTAATGATAACAATCGGGTCTCAGATGACTTCACAGAATCCGCCTTAGAACTTAACACAGAGACTTTTGGCTGCAAATCAGTTCACAGCTCTAAATTAGAAATAGTAAAGCCTTTGTCGCTTGAGGACGCAAAGAATGCGGTACAGAGATTTCTTATCTGGTGAGATCAAGTTGCAGTGAAGCCATAATATTGACGTGAGCGCTAAAAACTCAAAATCCCTAATCAAAGAAGGACATGATTAAATTTTCAGATGTAGACAACGATAACAAAGACAAACAAAGTGATTCCAAATGCGTTTTCATTGGAATTAAAGATAAATTAAAGCATTTATCAGGAATATAAAAGCCAATGTTTTTCATTAAAATTTATGATCAGAGACGTCCACGCTCTCTAATGATTTTCATAAAAAAATATTCACATTTTTCAGATATTAAACTTTGCATGATTAGAATTTGAATGTTTTCTTAGAATAAAATGAACGTTTCTTTTTCACATTTAAAAAAATTTAAATTAAATAAGTAGATAAAAACAAATTTTGTTTATTCCATTTGTCACATTGTTATGGATTTTATTATGTCGGAGCGATCAAAAGTTTTATATTCTTTAAATGAATAAGCTATTTTTCAAATATATTGTAATACTATCCCAGTTGGCGATTCAAGTTCGTTTATCACTAAAAACGATAAGAGTAATAAGGTCTTGAAACTTTTTAGAATTTTTAAATCACTTCAAAAAGATGATGAAATAGTTAATAATTTTGCTAATTTCAATATTTTCTTGTCATTAAAAAAGAGGATAAAGTGAAGAATAAAAAAATACCACCAGAAGTTCAATTGTTTCATAAAATCGTTTTATAAAAAAATTTTCAAAAAGAAATGAATTTGATCAGTTATATTATTCCTAAAGAAATTTACTTTCCAAATTTTTTACTATAAATATATTTGAGTAAAATCTGTCACTAATGATGATTCTGACAGAATTTAAGAATTTAATTCAAGCAATGCTAGTTTTCAGTATCTGATGACTATATAATAAAATTACAACAATGCTGACAGCAAAAATACATCACTAAACTTAAAATTTCACTGAAGCCTTTCTAAAATTTTCTAGAACATATTCTACTGATAAATTTTCAACTGAATAAAAGAAATAAGAACTAATTTTTAAAAGTAGAACAGATATATCTCACACAGAAGCATTTGTGGTTATAAATAAAATTCACAAGAGAAGAATTAAACGCAATAAAAAAGACTAACAGAAGATTATATCAACAGATGAATCTATCAGTTTTCATGAAGAAATGGGGACAAACGCGAATAGAATATCAAATAGCATAAGGAAAAGAAATTTAATTAGAGAATTCGATGAAAATAAGGATGATACGAAGAACGAAACTCAAATTTCTAGAAATATGAAAAATTATTCCGTGTTCATAATCTAAGAGTAATTATTTGAAGAGTAACATGTAAGAAACCACCAATGATATATTGCATTTCGTAAAAGATTCAACAGAATATTAAGAGGTATAATCTAATGTATAACGTATCGATTTTTGGTGTTTACTTTTTTTAAAAGGTAAGCTGATATTTTTTTACCATAAGAAGTACAGTTATGATTAATTGGTAACCACTTTCAAATAAAAACCACAATTAAAGTTACATCTTTAATAAAATTTTTAAAAAATTACAAAAGCACAACTCTTTAACTACCTTCAAGTTATATTAAAAGAATAATTTGTTTAAAAAAATCCAGAAAGTATCGGCATATAATCTCGCCAAAAACAGCGGTTCATATTTTAAAATGAAGGAAAAATTATGAAAAATGAATGATTATTATTGCATTTCTATTTTCAAAAAAGACAAAATTCTTCTTTAAATATAAATTTTATTTAGTACATTAAAAAGTGATAAATAAAATGAATAAAATATTGCTGATAAATTTTGTAAGTATATATATATATATTTCTTTCTGCATTAAATCACTATTATAAAAAAAACATTTTATTAAGCTTCAAATACTATAATTTAATTTTTAACTTTTTTGATGCTTATTAAGGAATTGTCATCTGTAAAACAAAAACTGCAATGCTGATGAATTTAATATAAGTAAAATTTTGTAAGCCCCATCGCTTAGAAGTACAGAAGAATTTTTATCTTTCACTGCCAAGCCGGCCGAAAGCGAAAGTATTCCCCGTATCTTGTAGCAACCCTCCATGCATCTTATTTACGCCCGTCAGATACTCCATGAGCAGACATGAAGAGAATGTCAAGAATGCCGGGAAGGGAGAGGGGCTGCTTATTCTCAGGGCATTCCCTCACCCCTCTTGGGGGCGGGTGTCAGAAAAGGCGGTAAAAACTTCTGAAGGGGGTCGGTCAGCTCCGTGCAAGTAGCTGCATTCTTTGTTGAAGTCAAATTTATATCCCTGCGTAATCTGCCCTGTAAATTCCTGCGACTGTTTAAATAATCTGTAGTCGTAAATCGACACCCAGTAACCACTTAGTACTTTTCAGGGGGACAAAGGACTTGTTGCCCTACGAAAAACAGTAGTTACAATGCGGAAGATGCCCCGCGGTGGCTTTTGGTGCGGTCCACCGACCCCACTGTAGTCAGTGGGAGGTCCTAAGGAATATTTTCGCGTCTGTTACATACCCCTTTGTTGACAAGAAATTGCCGCAGAGGGCAATGTCCTGTGCGTCATTGGTATCTTTGACAGTATCAAGAATTTGGATAGTCTTATGTCAAATTTGTTGTTTATGTTTTGGAACTTAAAGTATACAAGGAGAATTTTTTTTTCCAAACATTTAACATTTGAGTTTAGATAAATTGCCAAATTTTGGACATTCCTGAGTTCGGAAAATCACACATCGAATAATCACTATTTCTTCGGGTGCATAAAAACACAGTAATTCTAAACGAACTCAACTGGTGAAATCTTGATTCATTGTATTTTCACTAAATGTGTATGCCTGCATCCAGTTTGCTGTAACAACGTGTTTTTGTTCGCTGAATTTACAGATGTTCTTCATTACTGAAAGCATAAAGTTAACGAACACGAAAAATTTATTAATTACAGTATTGATAATAATTATCCTGGGAAAACTTTTACTATCAATATTTAAATTCTGCTCACTAAAAAATTCCATTAAAAATTTTAATTCCATAAAATCAAAATTTATATATCAACATAACTATTATTAATTCTAAATATGTGATTCACATAAGAAAGAAACTTCCTAATAAAATAACAATTATTATACTTTAGTCTTTTTGTCATTACCATTTTTTATGAAACAAAATAAAAAATCCTATTTTAAAGCAACACTAAGGTCTATATAATCATATTCCTAGCACTGTTTTTTAATTTACTTTGGTAAAGATTGACCCTAACAGTCTGTCTATTTAAAAATTACATAAAGAACGAAATGCAGATAAAAAAAAAACTCGAAATTTGAAATTATGGCAGTAGGGAAAACAGCCCAGCATTTCAAACGGCTTTTCCAACTTCTTTTGAAGCCTAATTTACCTAAGCCTAATTAATCAACAAATTACTTAGCATTTTACTCAAATTGACAATAATGGGTTGTCACAAAATTTCACATCACGTTCGTTGGCCTCAGGCGATTTTTTTTCTAATAATGTTTTAACGATACGAAACTAAAAATTCAAGAGCAAAATAAATTATACTTCAAAAAGCAAATTTATAATGTGAGCGACATATAGCATATTTGTCAACTTTTGACCTTCAAAAACATCATAGATTACTGTATTTTCATTTACATTCGCTACTACTCTAAAATCGGGATTACGACAACATCTGTACAAATATGTGCTAACTTTTCCTTCTGTGCGCTTATAAACGGCGCCAAGACTGAACTGCTGTTGCCGGGCTTCGGAATTAATTGCTTTCCACACTATGACGCACATACGAGGAACTTACGATACAGAAAAAAAAAATCTTTTATGGAAAATATTTAGCAGTAGTGGGTTTTCGACGGTTGGACTTCTGATTCGTTTGAATATTGGTCAAGGGCATAGATGGATTCAAGAAGAGATCACAAGGGCAAATAAAACGGGAAAATATATATTATATTTATCATAGGCAAAAATATTAGACAGACACCTTGTGGCCTTCAAGAAAAATATTTTTATTCAGTATTATTAGTATTCAAACCTAAGGAAATGGGGATTCTTAGTTTTACACAAATTAATATCAATCGGAAATTATCACAGAATTAAATAATTTTTAGGAATTTTAAGATTCCTGAATAGTTATAATAACACTTTTATGTACAAAAGTTAATTAAGAATAATCTTTTCTTTTATAACTGAAATACAATAAAACTCCAATTTTTAATTTTTCAAAAAACTGGAAGTTATTAAGAAATAAAATCTTACTGATATTTTTAAAGAATTCTGAGCTAAAAAAAATAATAAACGTTTTTTTATAAAACTAAAGATAATTTCAGAATAATTTTCATTCCATTCCAGTAAATGCAAAATGATGGAATTCCTAAAAGTTTTGGCAGAATTTCGATGTAAACGATAAATGGAAAATGTATTTATCATTCGCTGTAAAAAAATTTTTTGTAGTTTTGTTTAATAGTTTTGGCAAAATTTCGAGGCAGACGATAAATGGAAAATGTATTTATCATTTTCTGCAAAAGAATTTTTTTTTAATACAAGCGTATTAGCTAGAATCCAATATAGGCAGGAAAAAAAATCAAAAATAGATATCTGTTTTTTTAAAATATAAAACAAGAATTCAGTTCACCAACGAAAACGCCATTTCGGTTTGTTTGTTGACTTCGAATTTTTTTTCCCAAAGGAATAAAGCAAGCTAAATATTAAGCCATTAAAAAATGGCCGCATTTTTAGATCATATAACAACTCAAGTTCCTTATCAAAAGCTGTCGAGTGAGAATATGCACTTTTTTTTGCCCCCTTTCATCGCCTTGACGACAGTAAAAAGTTTATGGTAAAGGGGCAAAAAAAGTTTTTTTCTTTCTTTTTTTCCCTTTCCTTCTTTTTCTCCATCGACAACAGAACCTTTTCAAGCCGGATGAAAGACGCAATACATAACATTCGCTTCTTCACCCAGATTTTCTTACAGAGCAGACGATTTTCTTTACACAAAAACTAATTTACGATCCTATTTAGCTTCCCTTGTGTGACAGAACGATGCCCCATCGACTTGAAAGTTATAGCAGAGGTCAGGCTCTACACCATGCTGACAATAAACAGCGGACCTCTTGTTAAACATACAGAATATAATATTTCCTCATTCCTGCAAGAGATTTGGTAAAGAAGTCAGATAAATTGAAAACAAATATTCTAATAAAATAGCAACTTTGCCCCCAACTTCAAAGTGGATAAATTATCTGCAAATCTGAGAACTGACATATTGAGGCTAACTAATCCTTAATTTATAAAGAATAAATTGTTTCAAAAAACGAAATCATTGCAAGGAAGGAAGCAATTCGCCAAACCTAACCTAATTCTTTATCAGAGAGCAAAACGAGTTACAGAAAGTTTTTAAATAAAACATTTCATCCATTTTTTAATTAAATAATTAATAGTTTCCTAAATACGTATAAAGCATTTGAACCGCTTTTGAGAAATTTGACTGAAAGAAAAACCCTGAGAAAAGGTAAAAAAAATAAATAAAAGGTAGCAAATGCGAATTATTTATAAATGAAAGAAATATTAAATAGTTTTATCCAAACTGCTATTAAACGAGAAAATTTTTTTGAATATATTATAAAAATTAAACTATTTAATTTTCTCCAAAAAAAATAATAATATTCCATGAAGATAACAGCTATGATGCCATAGTTCAACCTCTGCAGTCAAAGAAGCATAATGTAATAACGTAATACTGGTAAAAGCAGGTCAACCTTTTAAAACGCATTTGCTTTCAAAGAAACTAACATAATAATAATAATACAATACTGATAAAAGCAGGTAAAACAATATATGTGATTAAAAGATGTTGATGAATATAACCATTTATGTTTTATTCATTGCCTACGTAATTTTGAGCTCCAATTATTCACAATCCTCTCACCAAAACATCATGTTCTCACATGTCAAATGTATTGAAATAATGGAAAACGTTTTAACTTCATATTTATATTCTATTAAATGTCATATGTAAAACAATTCATTTTAAGCAATAAGATTTTTCGACGTTTAGCTACAAATAAAACTGATTTAATAAAATTAAAATCAACTAAATTTTTCTCAATAAAATCAGCTTTAATACAGCATGAATTATACATTAAACCGCGACAATAAGGAAAATACTAAAATAGGACGATGGAATGAAGACATTCAGTAAAAGACAAAAAAAACCAAACCAACGCTTGTCAACGAAGCATTCCATTCCGTGACTTGTTTTAATGTTGTCATCAAAATACTGTAAGTAAAAATTCCAAGACGACTGGAATGCTAAAAACAAATGGTTGACTTTATTTATTTTTAATTCGAGATTAAATCTAGATGGCTGCGATAATAATACCTTGGCTTTCTTCTTACATAAAACAAATTGATAAAAACAACGGGTGAAAGCTAAATGATTTTTAGACTGAGAAAAAAGGTGATCCTAATGTTATTTAAGCCATTTATCTCAACTATATTATGTTTTTTCTCATCTGTATACTGTACAAAGAATTATTCCAGTAATCTTTTTATTAATTTTTTAATGAAAACTTTAATAGGTTTATAATAATAATTTTGCATTAAAACTTTAATAGTCTCTTTGATTTGATTCTAGTTCGTTACATTTTCCTCACATAGCATTCCAAATTTCTTTAACTCAACATTTAGTATCAAATATATCTCTTAATCCACTTGCGTAGGTTTGGTTCCTTCAGATAGGATAGTACTTTCCTTGTAACATTTGCTGAATAATTCTGGTAGCTAAAAAGAATAGTATTAATTGTTAAAAATTTATCATTGAGAACATCGACCAGTTTAATCAAAAATTATAAGATTAATAGATATTATAATTTAGGTCAATGATATCAATTCAATGTTTCAATGAATGAAAGAATGAATGGTATTCAAAGGATATTTTCTTATTCTTTCTTAGTAGTTCTTTCATCGAACTAAAACCTCACCAGTCAGAAATCAGTTTAGCAACGCAATTATTCAGAATAATGTTAAATAATATTTTTTATAATCTTAATCATATACTACAAAAAAAATCATCTATACTTATAATAAAGCTCAATATGTGTGTGTGTGGGTGTTGGCGCTCTACAGGCCAGACCGTTGGACCTACAGCTACCAAATTTGGTACATGTATACCTTGGAGGTCGGGAATGTGCACCTCGGAGCCCTTTTTTCGAATTTTTAATTAGAATTTGAATTAATTAAAATTTAAGCGAAATTTCGACGTTTTCCCGCTATAACTTCCGAAAATATTATTGCACAAACATGATTTTTATATCAATTTATAGATAAAAAAAATAGCTTTCTAACGGTATCAACTTTTTAAATTTATAACGCAAGCTTCTATTTTTAACGAATTTTTAAAGAAATATTTTAACTATGTTTTTATCACGTGACTGGATAAAATAAAAGAATGCCGGAAGTTCGAATAAAAAAAACTATCATCGCAAAATAAATCTGAAGAAATGCAACTTTCAGCACGTGACTGGATAAAATAACATAAATATAAAATGTGATATCTTATAAAAAAATAAATGCAAGGCAAAGGATTCTAAGAAATCGTTTGCAATATTTATATCATTAATTCCATAAATTATCTTTATTTACAGTAAACCTGATTGAATTTAGACAGGATATGCATTGAAATACCGACTTAATGGCATATTTCTATAATCGTTTGCAATATCTGTATCATTAATTCAATAATTTTATCCCTTTTTCGCTTTCTTAAAAAAACATATTTAACATTTTGGCAATATCACCGAAAAAAAACATTTTTAATATTTTGGAAGCATAATTGATAAATTATTAGAGCATTAAACTCAAAAAGTTTTTCCGAATAAAGTTACCGACTCTTTAACTACTAATAACTGAATCTTTTAACTTTAACTATTTCTTAAATTTTGGCTAATGAATATGGGATTTAATTGGAAATTTTAGAACGCATTACTCATGGCGAGCCAGCTGGTCGCCAAAGGCGGCTAGTTTAAAATAAAAACGAATGAAAATCTGCACGAAGATACCCAGACTAGAAGAATTTCTAAACGTACGCAAAGGAATAATAATAAAATTTCAATGCATATAAAAAAACACATCAGAATATAAGGTTTTATTTTTCCTCTGTTTCCAGGGGCAACAGAAATGTAAGAATTCCATTAAAAATAAAATGTGTTTTGGAATTAAGTATTAACTCGTCTATATTCATGAATATTGCTTATTACAGAACATAATTAAACATTACAGCATAAATAAAAAGTTTAAATGCGATTATAGTATAATATAATTTGAAATTTGAAGAAATTAACATTTCAAAAATAGCAATATCACTTTACATAAACGAACATTCAACCAAATTCACAAACGAACCACAAACAAATATTCAATGTAAATGCACGAACATTCCAAAGAATGAGTTGTGGACAAACCAATTATTTAAACCATTATTATTATATTTAGATTCAACTAATATTTCTATTATTTACTCTTCATAAGAGTAAAACAAAATCTTAATAAATAAAAAGTCAGGAATAGCACTTACCAGAAGTGTCCCATATCGTGAGGCGTACACTGTAATCACCAACTAAATGGTCCACTGAACATCTTTCGAAGTCTGTTGGTACATACATCTGAAAGAAAGAATATGGTTGTAAAAACGAGAAATGCAATTTATCTCCTGAATGGAAAAAGTCTTTAGATGCACTTCATAGAGCACAATTTACAATCTTCGTTATTACAGTTATTACATCTGGAAGGACAATTTAAAGATATGATGGAGATTCGTATCAGTTCGTTGATATGGGCGAGCGACTAAAAAAATCTAATACTCTAACTATTTTATCTGAAACATAACTGGCCTGGAATATTGCAATGGTTAATATTAATAAAGATGTATATATGTGCCTGTTGACGACTAACAGAGAAGACAGTAGAATCTAGGGTTGTTAAATTTTGCAAAAATGTACTTTGGAAATAAAAGTTGCATTTAATCTTTTTTTAAAAAAATAACTTTTACATGATAACATTAAAAAATAACTTAAAACTATATTATTTTTAACTATTAAAAGTCGAATTTCGATCTTATTAACTAATAACTTCAAAAGAATCATCGCAAGATAATTAATTTTACACCATTTCAAAGTCAGGTTTTTATCTTTCTTCTGATATTGGTTTAAGTTAAAAAAATTAGTAAATGATTAGTTGTAAATAAAATTATTATTTATTAGCCGCCTTTGGCGACCAGCTGGTTCGCCAAGAGTAATGCGTTCTAAAATTTTCAGTTTAATACTAATGTGCCTTGCTTTCTTTATAATTTCTCTGCCAGATATACTTAAACTTCGACAGTCACGTAACTCGTATTATTATAGAAGCCTTACGATTATTTGTTCATTGCACCATATAACTCACTGACTCGCAATAAGTTGTCATGGAATTATGCGGAAAATATCAGATTTTACATTTGTTCCATAACATTATGTTTCTTTTTAAACACGTGCTGAACATCCCACTTTTCTCGGTTTAATTTGCGATAAGAGTTAATTTAATTATTCAGGTTCAGTTTTTGTCAAAATGACGGCAATCACTGATACATTCTTAACGTGCTCTTTTGGATTAAATTCTAATTTCATTTTGTAAGAAATTAGTTGTAGGAAAATATGATTGTATATATTTTTTAAAAATTCATTAAAAATAGAAACGGAATTTATAGCTTTAAGCATTGATATCAATGAAAAAAAAAAGTTATTTTAAAAAAAGAAACAGTTTTATACTGTAAATTTTTATAAATTATCGCAGAAAAATTCCGAATGTTTGTGTAATTTTAATAAAAGTTTTTTTTTTTTTAATCTGTCTAAGTATGTTTTTTTATCCTCCAAAATAAATATGTATATACCAAGTGATGTATCTCTAGATCATATGGCCTAGTGTGAAGAGCATTAACAAACACATGCGCACGCACGCACGCACACACACACACATTCTTTCATATACGCAAACACAAATTCATTTGATTATCAGCCTTGGAGTAATTCCGGATATTGATTGACCTGAAATGGTATATTTTTTTAAGATGGTGGACGAAAAGATGTAAAGGAACACTTTTTAATAATAATATTCTTTTTCTTATAAATCAGTCAATTTTAATGATTGTTTAGAAGATTGACTGATGTAACAACTTTGCTTAAAATATTAGTAAAAATATTTTGTTAAATGACTCACAAAGAAAAGTATAAAAAAAGCAAACTAATTATTCATCAATACATTGTTTGACTCAAGCTAAATAAAATGTAATTATTTACTTCATTTAGACCAAGTTAACAGTACTAAACAATATGTATGCCCATTATTAATGATTTACAAATTTGCCATTTGGACTGAATTTGAATGCGCATCCTGTATAAATTTAAAAATGTTTACCGTAAACATAAAGCTGATATACTGATTTAATGATCTAGATATTACAAACGATCATATAAACTTTCGCCTTGTATTTATTTTTTCGGAAACATAACATTCAATATTTATTTAATTTCATCCAATCACGTGAGGAAACTTTTTTTTTTCGATTTAATTAACAGTCATAGTTAATTTATTTTTTAATTTAAACTTCTGTCAATATGATGGCAACAGTTTAATAAAAACAATTTTTTCCCGTTCCCTTCCATTATTTTTTTTGTTTGTTTTTAATTTTATTGTTTTGTCTGAAATATAATGTTGAAAAATATGGTTAAAAAATTTCTTTGAAAATTCGTTAAAAATAGAAATTTAGGATATATGTTAAAATACTGGTACCATTAGAAAGCTAATGTTTTAATCTTTAACTTGATGTAAAAATCTGCTTTCTGCAATAATATTTTCGGAAGTTACAGCAGAAAAACATCGCAATTTCGCTTAGTTTTTAATTAATACAAATTCTAATTAAAAATTCGAAAAAAGGGCTCTAAGGTGTAAATTCCCAACCTCCAAGGTATACACGTACCAAATTTGGTAGCTGTAAGTCCAACGGTCTAGCCTGTAGAGAGCCAACACACACACACTGAGCTTTATTATAAGTATAGACTAATCTCAAAATCTTAAATGATATATATTGCAATTAAAAAAATAAACAACCAGAACAACTTTATCTTATAAACGAAGAATTCGTATATCCATCGTTTCAAGCAGGTTATATTCTTTGCTCTGAAATTCGAAGTAGGCTTAACTACGTTCCAAAGGCATAAACTTCTAAACATGAGTTACAAGTCAATTTCATTTTAGAGCATAAAACCAGATTTAAATATCTGTAGATGCTTATATTTAAGTATTAAATTTTCTCAGAATTTGTTTAAAGCATTTAAAATGAATCCACCTTCCCGTTATTTAAATATTATTTATTTGAAAGGGGGAAAAAGGATTTGATTCCATTCTTAATTTTTATTTTAAACATGCGAGTATTTGAACATAATTATGTAAATATTATTTTATATATTTTATATATAAATATATTTTTTTTCTCCATTTCTTCCTATGGATTAAAAAATGAATAACAATTTTATTGTCTTGAAAGAAAAAAATTAGAAACAAGTATAAGACTGACTTCTTTAATTCTTAATATAAAATAAATAATTTACAGTACTCTTGCATACATATAAAAGAATGGAATACACAAAATCAAATACACTTTTTGTAATTATCTTATGCAAGTTTATGATACGCATTCTATTCCTGAAAAAAATGGGCCAATGCAGACGATTTTCCTTCAGACTTCTGAAAAATTTCACTCATAAATCGATATGATTTTGGCTTTTATCGCATTCACTGTTCTGCTAGAAGAAGGAATTGTGTTGATCTGATGCAAAATTCCTTCAAGGACAAGTGGTTTTTATTATTTTATAAGAACAGCATAATTGACAGGTTAACCTTGAACAGATGGACGTTCCGCTCGATTTCATTTCGTCATTTACATGATGACATCTTATGACTTCCTAACACGTAATCAGTTAGGTTTTTAAAATGCGAACAAAGAAAAATAGGTGGCAATCGGTTTAAAATAAAAAAATATATAAAGAATTAACTTGAAAAACAAGCCGAAACCACGGAAAATTAGCAAATTAGCATAACTACATGGAAAAACTTCTGTAATTACAGCCTCCCCCCCCCCAGCGCTATAAAAAAGGGAAGAAATAAAAACGATTCCTTTATGGATATTTAAGATATTTAATTAGATTTATTGAGTTGTTTATAATAACTCTTCGTTCTTCCCTAAAAAATATTTTAAATTTTTTTTATCGTTAATGATATAATTTACATTCTCAAAACAATGCAGTTTTTCATAGTTTTTAGATACCTTCATTATTTGTATAAAAAATATCGAAATTTTAGCCTTTCGATAAATAAAACAATTTCAATGGCAATATTCTTTTATTATTATTATGGTTGTTGTTTATCCACATTTGACCAATCGCGATAATTTTTTTTTACCTTAAATTTTTTTATTCAGTAACAGAATTCAGGTAGTTAATTAATTCATTTACTGAAATTAATTACATATTTATTTTGTACGTATGCGAACATGTTTTAGCAGATATATTAGAAACTAGAAGATACTTGAAATTTAATTTCGCTTTATTTCACTCTGCGAGACATAATTTGAAATAGAAACAAATGATCATAAAAGATGCTGAAATTTTACTCTTCAGTTAATTTTGCTAGTGATTTCTTTGGTACATGAAGGCTTAGGAATCTTAGGTTTCTTTAAAAAAATGGAAGCATTAAGGATTTTTATCCCTTTACTTAAAACGTATGAAAATGGATAAAACTGTTTTTTTTTTTTTTTAACATAGTGTGCAGAATTAAAAAAGTGAGAATTGGATCAGGAAATAATGAATATTTTAGAATGTTAATAGGCGCTAAATTAAAAATACAAATTAGGATTTAAATTAAAACAAGCGATATCATTACATTATTACATACTAGCTGGTATCCGGAGCGTTGCAGCTGCAGAAAAAAAATAATAGTAAGCGCAATCAGTCAATAATTTGAGAATGTTTTATCAAAATAGGATGAACGGTACGGTTGTATATAAAATACGAATCGACATATTATAATTTTTATTTATTAGATTTGCGCATTTTTTTAGAATAGCAATGCTTGCTGTTCTTTCAGAATGGTAATGAAAGAAACTATTTATTGTATATCTTGATTCATTTAATATTAATTCACAAATTTAATTTTACAAAATGTGATTAAAATATTTTCTTTTAAAATTGATTAAACATAGAAAATATATTTATACCATAAAATCATTAATATAGTTGAAAAGATAATTTTTGAAAAATAAGCTGGTGCAAAATTATTTGTACTACAATATTTTTTGTAGTAACTTCGGAAACACATTTAATTAAAATATAAAACCCTTAGGGTTGGTTTCCCCAAAACCTTCTCGCATAATCTGTAATAAATTTCTTACCTCTAAAAATGATTTGCATGGCATTTGCGTCCTGTAATTACAAAATATTAACTTTTAACTTGGGTTTAGCATTTCTACAAAATCTATTGTCTCCTCGAGTTATTTGGAGATAATTCTTTGGTAAATAGATGCGGTCGATATTCGATTTTTACTTTATTTTAGATAATTGTACTATCCTTATAACCATCGCTTAGATATAAATAACAAGCTGACCAAATTTCATCTCAATCGGCTGAACGGTTTAGGAAGTTACAACAGACATGCAGACAAACATTCATTTTTATTTACATAGATAGCTTTTTTTATAATGCCAAAAACATTTCAATCAAATCACCCTGCTTTTACATTCATCTATATTACAATATGCTTTTAGTGAACACGCATATATAAAATTTATATAAACTATTTCTTTTACAAGAATTGTAATATAAACTGAGGGGAAAAAAGCGAATGGTAAAAGTTCTAAATGAAATAATTTTAATAAATTCGAAAAAGAAATTACTTTTATAAATTAAATTACTTCATAATCAAATACTTCCTTATCAAATTAATCTGTGAAACCAATATTTTCTTAACACGCTTCAGTAAACTGACAGCCGAATTGCAGTTACAGTGTTTGATGATGACAACTTACGGAGATAAATAAAACATTATCGGAAAAAAAATTGATGGCCTCAACAAATATCGAGATATTTTAAGCTGTTTGAACGGACATTTTTATCAATAACAGCTTACAGCAAATTTTGAATGGAACAGAAAAAATAAATATTTTCTAAGGAAATAGTATTCTATATTTTGTTAATCTTTTCCTTTTCACGAAGTAATGCTGATCTCTATTTCTTTTTAAGTTATTTTCCTCTCTGTTAAGAGCCTATTTTATCGGAATGTGTTTACAGTGTGATTGAATGCTTCCATTTCGTAATAGCATGCCGATCAGATATACTCTTACACTCTGTAACTTCGGAATGACGACAGCAATTTGTATTATGTAGAATTGTTCTTTAAAACAAATAATATAAAAAATTAAGTCAATTCCTACTTAGAACAAAATGTGTGTTTTTTTTTAATTTAGTTACTTTTTATAAACTAATTATTAAAAAAATTATTGATTTTCGCAAGAATCGAATGCGCATACCTCACTTTCACGTGAAAAATACTGAAATTTGAGATTGCAACATGGCGACAATTAATAGCAAACAAAAGCTAGGATCTACAGCTTCGAGAATAGAATAAAATTTTGATGCCACAATCGCAGCAAAAATGTAACCCTCTAATTACAGGTGTTAGAATCGCTCGACCTTCAAAGAGATGCAAAAGGAATTCCAATATTGTGGTGCAACACTTTATATATTATGTAAGCCTGAATCGACATTAAATATAGCATTTAAAATTTGAATTGCTTGTTGAAATACACACAATGTTTTTTCATCTTTCATTTAAGCAAATTTTATCAATAGAGTTAAGTTTTCAATTATTATGAAATATTTATTTTACGGCAGTTAAGTTTCTAAATAAAGAACAATAAAAAATACCATAAAAGAAAATGATGCATTTGGAAATATTTACTTAATTATAAAACTTGAGACTGATTTTTGATTAGTCAGCTATCTAAGGTTGAAGGTCTCTAGTTTGGGGAATAGGTATTTTACAATTTAAAAAATATTATGCGCCTAATTATTAAATAAATAATTAAAAATGTGATTTCTTTGAATTAAAGAAATTTGAACAACATATGTTTACATTAAATAAATTAAAACCTTTATTTGTTTTTATTACAGAAGGAAATGATTTACTAATAACTTTGGAAATTTTTACAAGAATTTTATCACCTCAGCTATTTTTTAAACATGTTTTTAATAACTCGCAAATTTGTCTTCCTGCTTGGTGCAAATTGAACCGTCTACTTTTCACTAACTTTCACATAGCTTAAAACCTTAGATTTTTAAACATAGCTTAGAAATGAATGGCAATGTAATATTAATTCTCCGTCTTATCTGTTCGGTACAAATTATGAAATCGTTAGAGCAGTTAGTTTAAAACTGGTCACAGAGTTTCAAACACACACAAGATTTTTTTTTAAAAAAGAGAAAAATGATTATTTAAATTTTTTAAATTTAAAACCTTCTTGAAAATGGATTAAAAATTATAAATTAATAATAATTTATAACCCTAGTAAATTTATAATTCCGTATAGACTGTTCTAAAAATCTGTAACGGTGAATTTTAAAAATTCAGAATAACTAATGAATTTATAAAGCCGTATACGGCTAAGAGAAATTAATACATCTAAAAACATGAGGTATTATTTCAAAAAAGGTAAGTTTTACTTAACAATAAATTATTAAAAAACACTTATTGCTAAATAAATAAAATACTAAAATAAAGACATTTAATTTTACAAAATTCTAACAATAAAAAAACAATTCTTTAACATAATGATTAAGTTAAAAATGAATTGAAGCATTAAAGTCATAAAAAGCGGAGCTCAATAATATAAATCGTCTAGGGAAACAAAATTCTAAACCTGCGAAGCGCAGGACACCAGTTTCAGCTTGTTTTTAAATATCGAATACATTCAGTTTTTGGATACTTGCACTTCGCAAAGTCACGCAAGTCAACTTTTAATAGAACAAAATAGGACAATAACTTCCAGCAGAATGACTAAGGCGCATCTCTGTTTTAATTGGTGTCATAACTGCTGGCACTGCAAAGTGAAATGAATTGTTCAGCAATGAAAAGGTGAGCAATATCTTTTCTTTTGTGGCTGACAGTAGCGCGGGAAAATGTGCTGGAAGAGCCAGAACAAGAATTAAAAATAATCTTGCATCAACTGTTGCACTTCAAAAGCAGATGGGAACAGAAGTGCTAATTACAGCAGAGAATAACAGTTGACCGGTCGACCAACCAATTAAAAACCGGATTTGTAGGTTATGTTATTCAACATTTTTAATGGATCACAGCTATTCTAATTAAAAGAAAA
>JAPMOQ010066962.1:0-13862 GCA_026543055.1 Argiope trifasciata | reverse complement strand
AAAAAAAACCCGTTTTTTTTAATAACAGCCGAATCAGATTTAAAAAAAGAATTGATAATTAAATCCAGAAACAATAGTGCAATGTAAATAACATTCTTTGGAACTAGAGAGTATTACCGCTGTCTTTTCTTGACTCTTAAAATGAGATATTTTACGGTTCCATCTTTTCCAATTCTTACTATTAGTTTACACTCTTCCTATATTTATTTATTTATATTTCTTGTTCGAATTTTCAATCGTTTATAAAATACTTTTTATTCATCCACTCAAGTTCAAATACATTTTTTTAAACTTGTAGCGGATGACATTTGATGTTCAAACGGTTTTTTTTCTCTAAATCCTGATCGCATTCATTCACTGAAGTATTATTTTTGCATCAGCGGAAGTGCGAGATTTATTATTGTTATTTTAAAAAGAGGATCTTCGCCGACTCACTGTATTTCCGCTCTTTTTCTTATGAAGTATCTAAATATTTTTTTGTCAATGTTTTCGTGAGTTGGCACCCGGAAATTGCTTTTTTAAATGAATGTTTACTTTCGTTTCCTTTAATAAAGTTGTGTTTCGTGGAGTCGATGTTATGCCAGATGATTTGACTTGCTTCATTCTCTCATATGCATTGCATAACATCAAATATTTCTACGGATTCATTCGTTGTATTTTATTAATCTATACTTATAATAAAGCTCAATGTGTGTGTGTGCGTGTGTGTGTGTGTGTGTGTTGGCGCTCTACAGGTCAGACCATTGGACTTACAGCTACCAAATTTGGTACTTGTATACCTTGGGAGTTGGGAATGAGCACCTCGGAGCCTTTTTTCCGAATTTTTAATTAGAATTTGAATTAATTAAAATTTAAGCGAAAATTCGCCGTTTTCCCGCTATAACTTCCAAAATTATTATTGCACAAACAGGATTTTTACATCCATTTAAAGATTAAAAAATTAGCTTTTTAATGATATCAGTGTTTTACTATATATCTTAAGCATCTATTTTTAACGAATTTTAAAGAAATATTTTAACTATATTTTTTTTATATCAAGTGACAGGATAAAACAAAAGAAAACAATGCCGGAAGTTCAAATAAAAAAACAACTATCATCGCAAATCAAATCTAAAGAAATACAACTTTCAGCATGTGACCGGATGAAATAAAAGAAATATAAAACGCGATGCTTTCTAAAAAATAAATGCAAAGCAAAGGTTTCTATAATCGCTTGCAATATCTAAATAATTAACTCAACAAATCTTCTTTATTTACGGTAAACTTGATTGAAGTTAGACAGGATATGCATTGAAATCCCGACTTAATGGTATATTTCTATAACCGTTTGCAATATCTGTATCATTAATTGAATATTTTTTTCCATTATAAAATGTGATAGTTTCTAAAAAAATGAATGGAAAGCCAAGGTTTCTATAATCGTTTGTAACATTTAAATCGTTTATTGAATAATTTTTTCCCTTTTTCGCTTTCTTTAAAATAAAATATTTAATATTTTGGCATTATCACCGAAATTTTTTTTGAATGCATTACTCATTGCGAACCAGCTGGTTGCCAAAGGCGGCTAGTTTTTTATATTTTAAATGGAATTTTAGGATTGAATTCAACTATAACAGTAGCTCAATCGGTAAAATACAGGTATTTCAATATTTTTCGCGTGAAGGGGAAGAATACGAGTTCTATTCTTCTGAAAATCAATAGTTTTTTTTATAATACTTAATAATTTTTGAGATAACTGTTTAATAAAAAATAACTAAAATAAAAATTTTCATTGTTGACCTAAGAAGGAATTGAGTTAATTTTTTTATGTTACTTGTTTCTTGTGAGTACATATGAGAAAGTGTGGATTTCCTATCAATCGTTTCTATTTTTTTCTTCATGACGAATTTCTGTACAAATTTCATACCAACCTTAGAATTTCCGTCTTTAAAAGCCCATAATCAGGCCTTTCTTGGCTTAAAGGAATTAAAATTTTAATACTGATATTTAACTCACTCAACTTTACAATAAGTGAAAACTTATTGATGCTGAAATAAAAATTATGTTTCATGCAGGAAGGTCAACTCACTGTGAAAAAGCAACTCTAGACATGACAAAAACACGGCGTGTGTTATCTTGCATCTGATGATCCGAAAGCATGCTTCAAAACAGTGCATCAAGATGAGCTTCGGAATTTCCGAAAAGCTGAAGAGAAATATTCGTCATTTGAATTTTCTCAAATATTTGTAAAAATTCTTCCTTTATTCGTTTTATTATGTTGAATTTTGAAGTATTTGGCATTCAACATGTGAAAATTATTTCTCTTCAAATAATAGTAATAATAATAATTATTATTGGATACCAAAGCGATTACATTGATTCAGTTTTAATTGAAACGATAAAAAAATCTATGAAAATAAAAATGAATGTTTGTCTGTATGTCTTTTGTGAATGTTTATCTTTTTTCTATAAAAATGTCTGTATGTCTCTAAACCGTTCATTCGATTGCGATGAAACTTCAAATACTTATTACTTGCGCGTTTCTATTGATGATGAAAAAACAATAAAATATTTCCAACTCTAAAGTCTTAAATAATGAAATTAGTGAAATAGAGTGAATATTATTTAAACTTATCCTTTATATATCTTTGAATATCAATGAATCTATTCATTTCCGAATGAAACAAGTATTATTTAAATTTTTTTTCCGGAAATATATATTATTCTTCCTATCATTCCTAACTAAACAAGATAACCATTTCCAAATTTCTTCTGCGGCAGCAACGGGTACACTTATAATAAAGCTCAATGTGTGTGTGTGTGCATGTGTGTTGGCGCTCTACAGGCCAGACTTTTGGACCTACAGCTACCAAATTTGGTACATGTATACCTTGGAGGTGCACCTCGGAACCCTTTTTCGAATTTTTAAATTAGAATTTGAATTATTAAAAAAATTAAGCGAAATTTCGACGTTTTTCCGCTATAACTTCCGAAATTATTATCGGACAAACATGATTTTAATATCAATTTAAAAATAAAAAAAATTAGCTTTATAATGGTATCAATGTTTTAATGTATAACTTAAATCTTTATTTTTAACAAATTTTTAAAGAAATATTTTAAGCATGTTTTTTTAACACGTGACTGGATAAAATAAAATAAAACAATGCCGGAAGTTCAAATAAAAAAACAACTATCATCGCAAATCAAATCTAAAGAAATACAACTTTCAGAACGTGACTGGATAAAATAACATAAATATAAAATGTGATATCTTCTGAAAAAATAAATGCAAGGCAGAGGATTCTAAGAAATCGTTTGCAATATTTATATCATTAATTCCATAAATATTCTTTATTTACAGTAAACCTGATTGAATTTAGACAGGATATGCATTGAAATCCCGACTTAATGGCATATTTCTATAATCGTTTGCAATATCTGTATCATTTATTCAATACTTTTTTTCCCTTTTTCGCTTTCTTTAAAAAACATTTTAACGTTTTGGAAATATCACCGAAAAAAACATTTTTAATATTTTGGAAGCATAATTGATAAATTATTAGAGCATTAAACTCAAAAAGTTTTTCCGAATAAAGTTACCGACTCTTTAACTACTAATAACTGAATCTTTTAACTTTAACTATTTCTTAAATTTTATAATGAATATGTGATTTAATTGGAAATTTTAGAGCGCATTACTCATGGCGAACCAGCTGGTCGCCAAAGGCGGCTAGTCTAAAATAAAGTGAATCGGTCACAAGCCGCGGTGATCTGGTGGTAAAGTCTCGACTTCGGAACCGGGGGGTTTCAGGCACGAAACTTGATTCTACCAAAAAGCCTTCGTCTAAAGCGGTGGTTTCACGGCCTGCAGACGAGGCATAAGTTTCCTCTTCAACCCCTTTTGCGGTTTTCTGGGTTCCTTTGATGTCTGGGCAGTTTACCGACAATTTGTCGGTAAAGTGCTCAGGGATCAAAGGAACTCAGCTTAAGGTATCCGATTATGTTCGAAGGAAAAATTGCTTTTTTAAAAAACCAATTAAAACTATGTTTTTTTTATGTATTTTCAATTATAATACAAAGTACTATTGATACAATAAAATTATTTGAAAATGTAATATATTTTGAGAAAAGTTGGTAATGGATTTTAATGAAATTCGACCCAACCGGTGAACACTCTACTCAAAATGGTAATGCAGCCATCCAGTTTTTCTTTGTACACTAGTTATAGAATGTAATGATGAATGAAATGAACCAAAATGTGAGAAAATTCTTTAGGGGTAAAAACAAGAGCATATATACAGTTTTTCCATCAATTTACAACTTAATTGCTCTGAAAACACCTATAAATGAAAAAGTATTTTACTAACGATAAAACTTTTGGTTCATTTGATTGCACATATTATTTTAAACTGAAGCTGTAATTTTTGCGTAAATACGTCTATTAGTTTTTGAGATAACATGTTAACGGTGGAGAATTTTTATGAATATTTATTTTTTGAAAAATGGAAGACAAATTTTAGCTAGAAAAATAAGTAACCTTGGATAATAGATCACACCTTTCTTCTTCTAGAAAAAGTAAATTGTTTTAGAGAGAGGAAAGCTTGAACTGCAAAAAATAACAATTAATTTTTTTTTATCAATGTGGTCAATAATCAGCGTTTTTAACGTTGTCGAATACCTTAAGCGGAACCGTTAAATCAATCGAGGCCGAACGTCCTCCTGTTGGTGTGGTGTGTAAGGAGTAGGTGCGGAGTTAGGAGACACCAGGCCACATATCGTCCTCGTCATCTGATCTCGGTCCAGAAATTACGAAACCAGTTTCAAAATAGCCATAAGGTTGCTTTAAAACGGGACGTTATTATAACTAACCTAATATTCTATAGCTATTTTGAATACATTTTTATGCGCATTAAATACAAACAAAGTTTTGACGGGATTATTGTTACCGTTCCACATAACGTTTCGATAGAGAAATGGAAATTTCGATTGTTGTTGTTGTTGTCTAATGCCACTTGGTCATGCCAAGCCCGAGTGAGCAGAGCTTTCGAACGAAGGCAGAGGTGAGCGTCTTTCGTTGTGAACGAGCACCGTTCAGGTGAAAGGACGACTTGGCTCGAACACAACCTTTTTGAGGGGGCGGTCGAACTCATTCATCCATCCGCTAGTCAGAATTCAGATCCGAATCAGAGACCGACTCATCCCTGATTCAGTTCCCACAGAGGTATGGGAACATGGAGGACTTTGAGGGTCACGACCCATTGAACGTGCCCCAACTGTCACGAGCCAAATCGGCGGTCTTTGGCCGAGATGAGGACAGAACCCGCGACCTTTCGGCTCCGAGGCGGACTCTCTGCCAACCAGCGGCCCTTTCGATTGTTGTTGTTACTTGTGGCATTTCACAAGCCCGCTGATAGTTCATTTAAGCCGAGAGAGCATCTCTTGTTTGAGTAGCGCCGAAAGAACGAGTTAGCTACTTCACGCGTCACATTCACTTGCACAGCCCGCTAGCGTAATGTGGTGTGGACAGGGGGAGTGCCAGCTCAAGTGTTGTCCTGGTCGTCTGATCGCGGCTCAAAAGGACGAGTTCCGTCCCAAAATAACCCTCTTGTTGCTTTAGAACGGGACGTTAGTATAGCTAAACCAACTACGCTGGCGTAATCACTTTTTTCCCAGAAGGGCACATTGATACATTTCGCAGATAGAACACAAAAGAACAACCCTGCCCGACCCGGAACGCCGAGATCAAGGAAAAGACACGCTGCCAGGCATCAAAATTTCTCAATTATTTAAGAAAGTATTATTAAAGGATAGGTTTTATGTTACTTCCAAAGATTATTAAAACATGAGATAGGTATTGAAATTTATTGAGAGAGATATTTAAAAAAAACAAACTTAGCGATTTAGAGCTGATTGCTCTGTTAAATTGAGGAACAGCAAAAATTCTTCCGGGGAAAAAAAGAAGAAAAAAAAAAACGAATACAGAAAAATAAATGAAAGGTGACTAGTAGAAATGCAATAAGAGTAAAAAACCAGATCAGTTTTGTTGCTATGTACTCTAATCATATAATTATAGCATTGCGATGGCGTAGCTGACACTTTAGTTTTCCCAAGACTGTGAGATTGTAAAAATTCGGAAAAATGATAACCTTTACTGGCATAATAAGAAACATTTTCCTAGCATCTAATTTAAAAACATTCTTAAATACGATCTATATACCTCGATTCACTTCATTTTTAACTGAAAATTAGATTGCAAGATTTCTTACCATTCAACATGGGAGAAAGCAGCTTAAAAAGCTATGTTTAGTTTAGTTATATTAAAGTCTCGTTGTTAAGCAATACAAGGGCTATTTTGGACCACGGTCAGATGACGAGGACAACACCTGAGTTGGCACTCTCCTCTCTATACCACACCACACCAGAGGGAGGACGTTTGACCTGAAGGATTCAACGTGCAAGAGACTCCTTAACACAACGGTTCTTCGGTGGAATCGAGTCTCGAATCTGAAGCCGAATCTGGTTCTGAAGCCGAGACCTCACCACCAGGCCCTTAAAACGCTATGAGGGATTCAGGAAAAATTGAAATATTCAAGAAATTAATAATATAAAAATAAAGCAATATCCCCGCATAAAAATAAATACAAAATAAAGTTGATCAAGATGCACTTATTCTTATGAATAAACTTGATGAAGATTTTCTTTGAAATAAATAGCGAAAATCAAAAGATAATACACAGCAACAAAAGATTCATTTTAGTAGTTTTAAATGAAACTCAATTTCTTTACAATATTGCATATAACAAGCGTGTTTTTACAATAATATGGGCAATGAAATGAGCCAAAAGTTTTACTGTGGGTGAAATACTTTTTCTGTTACAAGTGTTTTATGGAAAAAATGAGAATTAATGGAAAAAATGCATATATGCTCATATTTTTACCTGCAACTTCTTTTCATCTCAAAATGTTTCTTAGATTTTGGCTCATTTCTTTCATCATTGTATTCTATAACTTGTGTACAAAGAAAAACAGGATTGCTGCATAACAATTTTGTGTAGAGTGCTAGCCGTTTTGGTTAAATTTCATTCAAGTTGACTAAGCATTTTCCCGTTTCTCAAAATATATTATATTCTCTAATAATTGTTCTTACATTTATAGTTTGCATTATTGGTAATACACCTCAAAACCATAAACAGTTTCTAAAAAGTTCAATTTTTGAAATTTTTTCCTTCGAACGTAGTCGGATACCTTAAACAAACGCTCAATGCTCTCATGTTCGCTTGAGAATTAAATTAACTTTGGACCGTGGAGGTATGGTTTCGACTTCGAAGAGTTTCCGACCCGATCCCACCAAAGAACCGTCCTGCGAGCAGGTCTGGTGCACATTAAATACGCCCTCCCGCTGTTGGGGTCTGGAAGTTTGGTAATGGAGGGTTCCAGCACAGGTTGGTGTCCCCAAATAGCTCTAGTTGTGCTTTTAAAAAGACGAGGCATTAACATAACTTGTTAAACCAAACTGAAAATTGACTTTAAAGCAATTATGCATATAACATTCTTCCGAAAAAAATCATTATTCTTTCAATCCAATGGAAGAAGACTTTGTGAGGGTCCAAACTTTGAAGATAATATTATTAGAATTTTAGATAGCATTCCAATTTTTAAAAAACTGTCTAACTTTTTATTAATAACTAGCCGCCTTTGGCGACCAGCTGGTTCGCCATGAGTAAAGCGTTCTAAAATGTTCAATTAAATCACATATTTATTAGCCTTGAAGTAATTCCGGGCATTGATTGACCTGAAATTAATATTTTCTTTAAGATGATGGACGGAAAGTTCGAAAATTACACCTTTGCCTAATAATATTTTTTAATTTTATAATCAGTCAGTTTCAACCATCGGTTATGTTTCCAAAATATTAAAAAAAAACTCGATGATGTTGCCAAAATATTAAATATGTTTTTTTAAAGAAAGCGAGAAAGGGAAAAAAAGTATTTAATTAATGATACAGATATTGCAAAAGATTACATAAATATGCCATTAAGTCGGGATTTCAATGCATATTCTGTCTAAATTCAATCAGGTTTACCGTAAATAAAGAAGATTTATTGAGTTAATGATATAGATATTGCAAACGATTGTAGAAACCTTTGCTTTGCATTTATTTTTTAAAGAAAATATCACATTTTATATTTCTTTTATTTTATCCAGTCACGTGTTAAAAGTATTATTTCTTTAGATTTGATTTATGATGATAGTTTTTCTTTATTATTTCAACTTCCGTCATTGTTTTCTTTTATTTATTCAGTCACGTGCACAAAAAAACATGGTCAAAATATTTCTTTAAAAATTCGTTAAAAAGAGAGGCTTAAGTTATACATTAAAACACTGATATCATTAGAAAGCTAATTTTTTTATCTTTAAATTGATGTAAAAATCCTGTTTGTGCGATAATGTTTTCGGAAGTTATAGCGGAAAAACGTCGAAATGTCGCTTAAATTTTAATTAATTCTAATTCTAATTAAAAATTCGAAAAAAGGGCTCCGAGGTGCACATTCCGGACCTCCAAGGTATATATGTACCAAATTTGGTAGTTGTAGGTCCAACGGTCTGGCCTGTAGAGCGCCAACACACACACACACGCACGCACACACACACATTGAGCTTTATTATAAGTATAGATGATCATTCATTACAGGATATATGAATAAGATATGCACAAGATCTCGTCACTGCAAGATCAAATAAATAAAAAAAATTACAAAAAAAGCATCGGTTTTCTGAATTATATAAATAAAAAAATGCAGTTATTCAAATATCCAGAGGAATAAAAACTACGGGAACTTGATCGTGTTTTCTCACTTTTTCTTCTTCTTTTGGACCTCCGTAATCGCAGAAGGATCCCAAATTATCATTCAATACACAACGGCTTTATTGTATTACATACAGCATACACTCGAAAATATTTGTGATTTTTATTTATTGTTGTATTATCACCTTTATTTAATTTTCAAAATAGAAGTTTAGTTCAGCTTAGCTAGCTTCCCGTTGTGAAACAACACTAGGTCTATTTTTGGACGAATCTCGTCATTTTGAATCACGTTAGATGACGAGGACGACACCTGAGCTGACACCCCCTACCTCTCCACCCACGGGAGGACGTTTGGCCTGACAAATTTAACGTGCCAGAGACCCCCTCTCAGGACGGCTCTTCGATGGAGTCGAGTCTTGAGCCTGAAACCCTCCGGTTCCGAAGTCGAGACCTTACTACCAGGCCACCGCGGCCCTTTCCAAAATAGAAATTATTCAGCTTTGATTCCTTTGAATAATATTTTCACAGGATGCTGTGCCTTTCACTTCTGCAATTCCGTCATCACCAATTAGCAACATGGGACTTTCAAATTCTTTTACAAAAGTTTACTAATTTTGTTTCCAAGGGTGCGATAGTATTTGCTGAAGGAAATAATCGAGGGCGGAAATAACCGACCACAGATGCACTCAGACACCAGAGAGATCCACGCCATGTTTTCCAGCCGGGGATGATAAAATCCCAGTAAACCTACAAACTAGGGGGAAGGAAAAGATTTATTCAGCGCAAGTTCCACGATCCCGATAAGATAGCCAGATAGATTACAAACCTTTCCAAAGATTTGGAAGAACGCAGGAAAATAAATGCATTTGTGGAGAAATGGGTACGGTTCACCACTATTGAATGGAATGTATGGAGGTCCCAGAGTGAAGGAAGGACCTGAAAGTTGTAAATAATGGACTTAAGTACAGTACTGAGGGTCACCTCGAAATCCTGAAGGATAGTGATGTGATAAACCCTGAAAGATAGGATGAGTTTCGAATGTCTTATTTTAGATGATCGTACTATCTCTATAACCACCTCGTAGGAATAAACAATAAGCTGCCCACATTTCATCGCCATCGGATGAACGGTTTAGGAAGGCATACGAATGCTGACAAACATTCATTTTTATTTATATAAGTATTTTTAGCTCGTTCTTGTAACTGCTTTGATTGAAAAACTGTTTTGAACAGAAGGAGGGGTTTGAACCCTTGGCAACAGCTTCAGGTAGCCGGCGCTGAAGGGGATTTTACAACTACAGTTCCCTCGACCATAAATTAACGAAGGTCAGCCTGTTTTAGCCTCTGTTTACAAGTAGCGTTGTGTAAATTAGCAAGCCTAACCCTGTGAAGGGTGTAAGATTCTCAACACAGCAGTCCAATTCAAATTTCGAATACGGTGGGAATCAAGTCTAAAAGCAAAATATTATGAGCATGTGCATATTTTGCGGACTTAATAAGTACATAAATATTTTAATGTACAGTTTGTAATTTTAATTTTGGAATATTTTATGGAAACTGCTGAATTAGCATTCAAAATAGATAATGGAAAAAAAGATGAAATCTGTATAAATAAAAATGAATGTCTGTCTATATGTCTCTTATGCTTTCCTAAATCCGATGAAACTGGGTTCAGATTATTGTTTAGACCTACTGGAGGCATAGTACAATTATATAAAATTTTAAAAAAAATTCGAATCTCAACCACCTCTTAACATTTGATTGGAATTACAAAATCATGCGCGATTTTGTCCTCAAATAAATTTATGAAGTATAAAAAGGAAAAATATAACCTTTAATAAAAAATACAATAAAGGAAAATAAGAACGAAAAAATTACAAATTAAATTGCTTGGTATATTTTGAAATTTTTTAGAATAATATATAGTATATATTTTAATTAAAACAATATATACATTTCATTTTAAGGTGTACGTTCACACTTGAAACATCTTAAATCGTTCAAAATATCGAATATTTTTACTGCTTCAAAATGTTCACTGATCCTTTATATTTTAAACGATACCAAAATGTTGTCAATATTCGGAATATTTCTCGAGTTATAAGAACTTTTTTTGAGGTACTTTCACTAAAAACTCTAGTTTCGATTTTTTAAAAAACTTATTTTATTAAGAACTAGCCTCTTTTAGCGACCAGCAGGTTATTTAAGAGTAATGCATTCTAAAATTTTCAACTAAATACTTTTGTGCCTTGCTCTCTTTAAAACTTCTCAGCTGAATATATTTAAACTTCGAGTAATTCATATTCATTTTGTAAGAAATTAATTATTGGTAAATATGGCTCTATTATATATATTTTAGTTTTCATTAAAAATAGAAACTAAATTTAAAGGTTAAAACATTGTTATCAACGAAAAACAGTTATATAAACAGTTAAAAAACTGTTATATAAAACAGTTTTTTTTAATATACAGCTGTAATATTTTTGGAAGTCATCACAGAAAAATTCCAAATGTTAGCGCAATTTTTAATTAAAATTTCAAAAAAAAAAAAAAATCAGTCTAGGTATAATTTTTTATTCTCTAAAGTAAATATGTACATAACAAGTAAATTGTACATATAGTGCAGTATTTCTAGATCATATAATCTCGTGTGTAGAGCACTAACACACACATTCATTTATGTACGCAAACACATATTCATTTCATTATCAGCCTTGGAGTAATTACGACCATTGATTGGCCTGAAATTGATATATTTTTTTAAGGTAGTGGACGAATAAACCTAAAAGAGTACTTTTTAATAACAATATTCTTTTATTACACATAAATCAGTAAGTTTTAAAGATTGATTGATGTAACAACTTTTGCTAAAAATATTAGTAAAAATATTTCGTTCAATATGGTTCGCAGAGCAAAGTGTGAAAAAAAAGTCCCAAAATTATTCATCACTGCATTTTTGACTAAAGTTACATAAAATGTAATTAACTTCCTTTAGACCAAGTAAACAGTACTAAGCAATATATATGCATATTACTGATGACTTACAATTTAGCCATTTGGCCCGAATTTGAATGCATATCCTGTATAAATTCAATCATGGTTACCGTAAACAAAAAGCTGATTTATTGAATTAATAATATAGATATTGCCAACGATCATACAAACCTTTGCTTTGCATTTATTTTTTTAGAAAACATAACATTTAATATTTACTTTATTTCACGCAATCACGTGCTGAAAGTTACATTTTTTCGATTTAATTTGCAGTTATAGTTAATTTATTTTTTAATTTGAATTTCTGTCAATATGATGGCAACAGTTTAATAAGAGCTGTTTTTCTCTCTTTGCTCATTTATCCTTTTTTGTTTGTTGTAAAATTTTATTGTTTTACCTGAAATATATTGCTGAAAAATATACTTAAAATATTTCTTTAAAAATAGAAACTTAAGCTATACGTTAAAATACTGATACCATAAGAAAGCCAATTTTTTAATCTTTAACCTGATGTAAAAAAAATAAGGTTTGTGTGATAATAGTTTCAGAAGTTATGGCAGAAAAACGCTAAAATTTCGCTTAATTTTTAGTCAATTTAAATTCTAATCAATAATTCGAAAAAATCGCTCCGAGGTGCATATTCCCTACCCCCGAAATATACGAATGCCAAATTTCGTAGCTCTAGGTGAAACGGTCTGATTTGTAGAGCTCCAATACACATACACATTTTGCGTTTTATTATAAGTATAGATAAATATATTTTTCAGTGTATGTTTCTTCATTAAAACAATAATAACTTGACAAATAGTGAATTAAACACAATTATTTATACATCAGAGTAACTATAAGAAACCGTGGATGTTTCGTGCCCCCATCAAAGTTATATTTATAGAAATACATTTTTTTATAGATATTTAAAAGATAGAATTACAGAAAAATTTATCTTTTTCTATTCATAGTGGATGAAAAAATGTTTTAAGAAAAAACTGTTTTTATAACTTGATGAAGGCAGACAGCACGAAGACTCATATTAGACATCATTTCCAACTGTGTCTGTACAAACGAAAATTTAATACATCATGTTTCAAAAAGTAGGCTAATTAACTCATTAAATATTAATTAATTAATAATTAGTGTAGTTTGGGTTTTTTTATCACTGAAATGTTTCTAAATCTATATTAATAATCTACTGAGAAAAAAATGGATTTTAAAAGTTAGAACTAAACAAAAATCGTCTAGTGTGTACATACAACTAAAAAAGCTTTTTAAAAAAAATGTTTGACAAGGTTTATATTTTAATACACAAGCATGAAAAATTCATTATTCGCGGATGTTGGGTTATCTCCCGCTGTTTGCGAAAGCTTGAAAAAGCGAAAACGGAGGAAAAAAACAAAGAAAAAAACCCCACACCCTTGCCATGAAATAATCAAAGCAGAGCTTCAATTTTAGACTAAACAGATTTCAATCAGAATATTATTAGTCACTAGGAAATGGAGTTATAAACTTAGTATAGAAAAATGAAGTACGGGAGCAACATAAATAAATTTAGAGCACCAAAACTGGTGAATATTTCGATAACGTTTATTTCATAACATATATTGATAATTAGAGTTTTGGAGCCAAATAACGGACGGCAGACGATATGATAAAAGCATCTGCCAGCTCCTAGAATCGCGAGCTATGAAACAGCTTGTTTTGTTAAACCTGCGTTTCTGCAGACTGAATTTTCTGTGTTTTTACATCTGCGCTGTATGGAAATGCGTCCGTTTCTTTTCAAAATAAACTTTATAACCGCTGAAAAATCTGAGAAATCATGAACACCCTCAATGATTTTAATTTCTGTCTTTCTCGGAGCAAATTTGTTGAAGATGTGAAATTGCCTTTTTATTTTCGGTGTTCATTAATAAGAGAGTTTGGTACACTTTTATGACGAGCTTTAATTCTGCTTGCTTCACCTACACTTAATTGGTGACGGAATGATTTAAATCAAAAACGTCTAATGACATTTAACCTGTTATTGTTTTTTGAATGTTTTGATTCTTGACGTGGCAAATTTAACATTATAATGTATCAATAGCAGC
>JAPMOQ010066961.1:248763-293269 GCA_026543055.1 Argiope trifasciata | reverse complement strand
CAATTTCTTCTCGTCTGGAACAAGAAAATTATGCATTCTCTTTCGGTCTTCGCTCTTAGCTCATTGTTTTTATCACCTTTGGTTACTATTTGGGTGCCATTCTGAAATGTTATCTTTTTTTCTACTTTTTTCCCCCTTGAATTTTTTTAGAAAGTATTCTTTTTTCTTCCCTTCTTTTGCTTAAAAAAATGTTCTTTTAAGAATTGGAAATGCCTACAGAATTTATTTATGATTTTAAAGCGACAAAGTACGAATTTTTTTTAATATAGGAAACAAAAGATATTGAATAGATTATTTATATTTTTTTATTGATTATGGTATAAATTGTTTTGTGTGTGTGTGTGAAATTTCAGAAAAAAAGTATTCTCTATTCTATAATATTTAGAAAATATATTAAATTTATTCATAACGAATCAAACAAAATTAAAAGTGGTCTCATAAGTTAAAATTAATCCACTTTCTATTTAAAAATAATAAAAATCATTGATAACAATTTCAAATATATATTTTTAAATATGCCTAAGTTTTATCTTGTTTTTAAGTATTTTAAACAAGATAAGCATTAAGTTGCTGAACACAAACCATATTAGTAAAATCATTTAATGTAAGTAAGATAGATAATTAAAATTACCAATTTTGTTGAGCTATCGGCAGAAAGGTAACTATTATTCAAAATTAAACAAAAACAAAAACACTGAAAATTTTTATTGGTTGGTATATATATATAAATTGTCCAAATCGGTCTTGTTAATTTTGGAGTTTCAACTAATTTATACGATATTTCTCGAAATTTTAGGACGAAAGAGTTACATGCGGCCATTGAAGACGTAATAAAGATCAGTATCAAAAAGTTTTCAGTATAATAATGGATTCTCGCCCCCTGGTTTGTACAAAAATAGTATGGGGTGGCTATGCCCTACTGATGGTGGGATGTGACACTTGCGGGAGGGGTTGTGCCGTGGCTGGTGATGCACCTCAGGACTCAACCTTAGTTATCGTCAATGCTATCACGATGGCAACTAGGCAGTCACTCAGATTTGTCCCGTGTATTTCCGACCGAAGTGACTGTTTATGGTTGTCAAGATTTTTAATTTGAAATGAGAATTTTCGAGATTGTCGTAGAGATCTTATTTAGCAAACTCTGTCAAGTTTATTTTCTTTTCCTTTGTGGCGATGGTGTTGGCGAAATCGTGCCAATATGTAGGTTGAATTCCGCCAAGGATCAAATCTGCGATGCTTGTGTTTGAAGCTTAGAAACTTATCCATTCGACAAAAGCGGGCGCTAATGTCTAGCGGCTGTTACTGGCTTATTAAGATGTCACCACACCTTTATTACTTCATTCTTTTTTTTTCAACATACACAATATACAGCGAACAGCATTTGAGAATTTTCTCAAAAATGGAAGATAGTGGAAGACAGATGACCTATGATGATATGATAAGGGGCCATTGGCATTCATTGAAATTAAAAAATTTCGAAATCGAAGGATAGCCATTTGTTTGATACCTGGAAGAATGGGAATTTATTTGATATCTAGGAGAGATGAGTTTTCAGACGAAAAAAAAAAATAATAATAATCTGGTAACGATGTTGTGTTTGGACTTGTAACTCTATTGTGCTTTTTCCAATTAGAGAATGCAAGAGTGGATTATTAGTATTTTTGAGACATTCTAAAACCAATGGTACTGGTATCCCCAAAACTTTCTTCCATACTCTCATGGGCCACGGTGGCCTGGTGGTCAGGTCTCTGCTTAGGAACCTCAAGGTTTCAGGTTCGAGGCTCGATTCCATCGAAGAACCGTCTTGTGAGGGGGTCTCTTGCACGTTAAATCTGTCAGGCCAAACGTCCTCCCGCTGGTGTGGTGTGAAGAAGGAGGTGCCAGCTCAGGTGTTGTCCTCGTCATTCGACATAAGTTCAAAATGATGAGGTCCGTCCCAAAATAGTCCGAGTGTTTTTTTTACAACGGGACGTTAATATAACTAAACTAAACTAAACTCATACTCTCAAATAAAGATGTTATTCCACATAGAGTTTTTCTTGGTATAGGCGCGTAATAGTTACGAAATATTAACCTTTGGAGTGCATTCAGCGTTTTTATTGAATCCATCGAGCCTTCCTTGGCAATTAATCCTCGGCATGGGTTGATAACATGATTTACACAACCAATTGGAACAATGATTTGACACAAAATTGTATTTCTGGTCGCAAAATCCCATACAAAATTTGATATATTTAAGCCATTGCATTTTTGGTCTCTCACACTTCCATATTTCTGAAAGTAGGTTGTTATTCTCCGATTGCATATGGTTGAAAATCTGCACCGAATTTCATCCAACTCTCTTTGTTTTGCAGTTATCACGTTAACTTATATTTGAATAACCTGAACTGATTTTATTCAAAATGTGACAGACATCAGAAGATAAGTCATATCACTGACCTCCGACACGCCACTAAGGCACACAGATAAACCTCGCAAGACTGAATGACCGGACCGCCGCTACAACACTTCTTCTTGCATACAGCCGACCACCCCACCACCACTGAACGTAGCAGTAACGACAGGATCGCTACAGCAACGCTGGCGGGAACTGTGGTTGAGTTCTAAGGGCTATCACCGGCCACGGTACAGCCCTGCCGTAAGGAGTACGTCCCGTCATCGATGGGAGGGGCAGAGCCCACACCTATTATTGTGCCCACTGGATTGGCGAGATCCAACCACCATGCCGGAAGCAACTCATCCTCTATTACGAGGTGAACACCCCGGGAGGTGATATCTGATGGCAAGCAATTGAAATCGAACTCTGGGAGGGTCTGAAACGTAAAGATTTGTCGAAATTCCGATCTCGAATTTTTTTGACAATTGTTATATTTTTTATGTACTTCATATAATAGGAAGAAGAAATTAAGATTACAAACCAAACATCTAACAGTCAAGAAACGACTGTGGAATATCCAGTGGTTTGTTTCGTAGGACGCTTCGAAAGGTCGCTCTTTATAGATAATAAGTCTGCATACGAGCAGAATTGAGATCTCGAGTAAATTTTTTTATAGAGGGATTTCACTTGATGATGTCATTTAGGCATTGCTGCAAAAGTACAGAGAAATAAATGACAGTTAAAAACTCATGTCGTCTTTTTTTTTTTTTTTTATACTAACGCCCCTTTTTAAAGCATCACGAGGACTATTTTGGGTCGGACCTCGTCATTTTGAACCAAGATCAGATGACGAGGACGACACCCCTCTCTCCACACCAGCGGGAGGACGTTTGGCCTAAATCTGTTAGTCCAGAATCTTTTTGGGCCACGGTGGCCTGGTGGTAAGGTCTCGACTTCGGAACCGGAGGGTTTCAGTGTCGTCACTCGATTCCCCTGAAGAGCCGGCGTGTGAGCGAGTCTCGTGCAGGTTAAATCTGTCGGGCCAAATGTCCTTCCGCTGGTGTGGAGAGGGGGGTGGAAGTGCAGGTTTCATCCTCGTCATCCAACCGAGGTCCAAAATGCCGAGATCCGTCCCAAAACAGCCCAAGTATTGATTTACAACGGGACGTTAATCAAACTAAACTTAACCAGAATCTTCTTAAAAACGAAATAATGTTAGTTTAGTTATATTAACGTCCCCTTGTAAAGCAACAGTAGAGCTATTTTGGGATGGACCTCGTCATTTTGAACGGCGGTCAGATGACGAGGAAGACACCTGAGCTGGCACCCCCTTCTTCACACCACACCAGCGGGAGGACGTTTGGCCTGACAGTTTTAACGTGCAAGAGACCCCCTCGCACGACGGTTCTTCGGTGGAAGACCTAGCCACCAGGCCACCGCGGCCCAGCCCGTGTCGTCATATGCAATGCAAAATTGCTACTGCGTAACTTTTTCTTTTGTTAACTTTCATATAAACTCTGATATAAAACAAAAATTAACAAATATATAAATCGAAATGCCATCAGTGCCCTTATATGCATTTGTGGAGAAATTGTTACTGTTTGCCACTATTTAATGGAATGTATGAAGATCTCAGAGTTAAGGAAGAACCTGATGATTGTCAATAACGATTGAAGTACAGCACTGATGGTACCAGGTCATCTAAAAACCCAGAAGGATATGATGTAAAAGATTGAGAGTTCCATTCCAACTGTTTAAGAGATTGCAGATGGGGAGAAAGACAGCTATTGACTACCTCGAAAGGAACGTTAGTTTGACTGATCAGTCCATGTAAGGTTTGGACAATACTTATTCAGCAGTCGACCACAGCAAATCCTGTCGATACTGCTACGTTCAGTAGTGGCGGGGTGGTCGCCTGTATACGAGAAGTGCCCTTATGAAACTCTTCTTGCAGTACCAGTGTTCTGAACTAGCCCTTTTTGGCGACCAGCTTGCTCGCCCAAACTGGTGACTTTTAGGGTGTAAAATATTAATAAAAAAAATACTATAAAGCAATTTGTTATTTGATATGGTTAAAAAGCAAGAATTTTTTTCAATCAGTCCACTCCAAATTACTGCGTGCGCAAACCAATGAGAATATAAAGTACGATGTCTATACTAATGTTATAAATGTGAAAGTTTGAATGGTTGGAGAGCCGTTTGTTACTCAGTAACGCCTGAACGGAATTTGATTAAATTTAGCACAAAGATAGATTATAGTCAGGAATAGAACATAATGTTTTATTAATTAAAAACTAACTTTCTGTCCAAAAAGTTGAGGCCAAATCCCGCCACAGATAAGTAAGGCTCCGGTGTTTCCCCCCCCGACAGTAATCATGTTAGGTTTAGCATGATTTCGACCGATTATTTCAAACGATTCTGTTTATTTTCTTTGTATTTGATGCATTTAAAATCAAATGCTGTTAATGAATCAATCTTTCGGATTCATTCTGAAGTACTTTTAAATAAAAAGAAAACAGAATAAAGGAAATAAAAAAAAAAATTAATCTGTATTGCGTTACCCTAACTGGAATTGAAAGTTCACGCGTGATTCTCGACAACTGTGTCTTCATTTAAATGAAAAGTTTAAAAAATATGTGTATTATACTGCTGTAGCTATCTCAATCTTGAGAGATAAATAAAATAGATTTCGCTCGATTTTAAAGAAACACAGACTTGATTCACTTTTTTGTTTTACTTCGGGTGTACAATGTCTTTAGGTTAGTAGTGGGTTTTTGTTATTAAATTGAATTTATGTTACATATTTTTCGTACATGCTTATTCTTTTAAATGCATCATTTTTAGGTTAGTTTTCATTTTTTAGATTTCTCATCACTTGATAGTTCTTCGTAATGCCCGGGGAACGCATATCTATTCTTTCGAAGAGAAGTAATAAAGCTCTGTCTAGGAAAGTAGCTAGAGGATCTGTTTGCAGTTTTAGCAAGCACTTGCGGATTATCAAACCTCCTCCAGCTGTGGGATAAATACAAAGACACGTTATCGGAAGATATGGCACTCGTAATGACCTAATCCTGAACAGACCAAAAACAACGGCCGGGGAGTTCTTTTGTACCAGTGCAAGTGAATAGTATGGGACAAGAGAGGAAGCATATAGGCGTTAAACCACAGTTTGTAGAACATCTGAGGCAACCAGGCAGGGATGGGCGGTGCTATCGTTTTGCTCGCAGACGATTTTAGACAGCTACTGACGAGACTGCTGATCAGACCGTCAGTTCCCATACATATACATGAAAATTTTTAGCTATTACGATTCTGTTTATTTTCATAGTGTTTGATGCATTTAAAATAAAATGTTGTTAATGAATCGACCTTTCAGATTCATTCTGAAGTACCTTTACCAGCGAACGAAGTGGAGGATAATAGCTCGTACTGTATTAAGTATGAAATAGAGTATAAAATGCAACCTTCAAGCAGGAAGTATTGGGTTGTTCGGAAAGTCATTTCGTATTTTTTTGTCAAAATGAAAAGAAATTTTCGTTTAATGAATAAATTATTTATTAAATTATAAAATTGCCATTCTGGTCTAATACCTTTTGCCATATTTTTGGTAGTAACATGATTACACGCTCATAAAAGTTTTGGTCTTTGCTGTAAAAAAAACTGATCGAGGTGGTTTTTGGCCTCCTCATTTGGAGGGAAAATTTTGCAAATCAGTTCTGGTACTGATGTACTGTTAACACATCTTCTCCACACATATTGGCTAATTTATTTCTGGCTTGACAGCATTTTTACCTTTTATATAGCAAAAAAGAAAAAAATGACGAAAATGCTGTTTATTGCTCTCCATATTTAAAAGGGCACCATCCAAAAACTACTGCGAAGAATCAGCTGCACTTTTTCACACTCAAGCTTTGCTATATCAGCTCTTAAAACATAAAATGATTTTGCGGTTTAAGTATGAAATTGGGTGCGAAAAATGCAATTAAATCCTTTGTCAGGAAAAAACGAAATTACTTTCCGAACAATCTAATAAAAATCTGACAATGGAATTAAGGTCCAAACAAAGCATTTTTTAACGCTTAATTTTAAATTAAACATTAATAAATGCATGCATGTTTTGATGGGCGAGTTTTAATTTCATAATAACATTAAAAAGGCTATTACAGATTTTATATCAAATAAAATGAGTAATTAAAATCAAATTTAAGTCATTAAAAAAGTACTTTTTGTGTATTAAGGCAATGCAAAAATCATTTTTGTGAGATAATAGTTTAGGAAAATATTTTTCCACAAGCAAGCAAGAGATAGCGATTACTCCTCTGTCGAAAATCAAATTTATCTTCGCGCTCGATTATATGCTTTGTTTAACACCTATTTTTTGTTTCTTTTACATCGTCTTTATTCTGATTGAACGTTTTAGTGCTAAGGCGAGCCCAACACCTAGCATTTCTAATAATACTGTTGGTTAACTAAGGAAAAGGTTGGATAAGAACAGCAGTAAAAACAAACAATGAAGTAATCAGAAACGTTGCTAAGATGTTTTTTATATACATTTGATTGTTGCTATTCAATAAGTAATGAGAATGATTCCTTTCTCAAAGACGTTGGGGCTGGGTGGTAAGTTTCAGGTTCGAGACCCGATTCCACCTAAGAAACACCGAGTAAGCGGATCTGGTGTACGTTAAATCCGTATGGGCCAAATGGTCTCGCGCTGGTATGGTGTAGAAGTTTGAAGGGGGGGGGCAGCTTAGGTGTCATCCGACCGTAGTTTAAAATGACGAGATCCGTCCCAAAACAGCCCTAGTGTTGCTTCAAAACGGGACCTTAACATAACTAAACTAAACTCAAATATGTTGATGTCCATATTTATAGATTTTAAATGTCTATAATAAGCTATTTTACCATCTCTAATTAAAGCTGTAATCCTTAATTTCAGAATTACAAAACTATTAAATAGCATTTTACTACAAAATGTGATATTAACAATTAAAATAAGTAAAAATTTATTATTATTTTGAAACAATAATGTACTGTTGCTTAACACCAGAAAGATGGCTGACTTCACGTTCTTGCGAGATTTTTAAAGAGGGTGGGAGAAAACCCCATCTTGATGTTTCAATTTCTCTATCTGAAACTGATAATGAAGCCAAATGACCTGTTAATTATAATCTATAATTAAAGCTTTAAATTAATATAGTATTTAATTTCAGTTACAAAACTATTAAATAAATTTTTTCAACAAAATGTGATATTAACAATTAAAATAAGTGCAAATTTATTATTATTTTGAAACAGTAATGTTTCAATAACAATAATTATTAATCAATCAAACTACTCAAAAAACCTAAAATTAATGAAGCAACTATAATAATTTCATTTTTTTTAATTGGCTCAGTTCCAATATTTTAAAAATGTACCTAGACTAGGCAGCAAAAGACATTTTAAAGGACTATATGTTGCTAAAGGAATGTTATAAGAATAAAACATGTGTTTTTCCTAATTAAAGAATTTAGAAAATAACACTTGAGTGAGAATTTCAAAGAACAGGAAATTATTGGTAATTTGGTATTAGTGCTACACATATATTAAATGCAATTAACAAATACACACTTTTCAAATTTATCTTCCCTTTTATTACCATTTAACACACAGCCAAGAGCTTAAACATAAACAATTTATAAACAAATTACAAATATACATTTTAGTAGCAACCAACAAATGTTCAATAACAGGCAGGATTTCAATAGTTTTGTAGCAGTGTAACACAAAACACAAAAGCAAATTAACTGACACAGAACATTAAAAAAAAATGAGACACTGGTCCGTAAAATGCATTAAATCAATACATATATGAAATAAAAAATTATGAAGGAAACAGAGAAAACAAAGAGAATTGGGAGAAAAAAAAACCTTTATTCAATGTGCTGAGGGTTGCCAAATATCTTAAATAAAGAATAAAAATTATGTATCCTGTTTAAAAATCAAGTACATAAAACCCAAATTTATCTCCTCTTTTTAAATTATGTATCATGTTTTAAATATAAAAATTATGTATCATGTTTAATTTTACAATTATATATCAATTAAAAAAATAAATAATTGGAATTAGCTTGCAAATGCAATAATTGTTTGAAATAAATAGCACTAAAATGCATATTAAATGACTAAAAATAATCTTAGTTATTGTTTCCTCCTATTAGCACTTTCAGCTTTAAAGCAAAGCTTATTTCCAAAATTCAATTGTTTAGAAATTATTTTTTATTCTTCTCTTTCATTCAAATCCTTTATAGTCTATAGCACTTGTAATAGTGGCCTTATAATGCTCATAATAAATTATCTGTATGAAAATGAAATTGCTTAATTGACTCTCCTCTTATGTACAGGGTGGTACAAAAGTCAAGAAAAACTTGAAAAGAAATTAATAATTTAGAAATGAAATGGGGAATAATTTAAAATTCGATAATATTCTTGATGTCATAACAGAAATTTTTAATGTTGAAAAGTCACAGGCATTCAAAAGTTCTGAGACTTGTCTGACAGATATGGTCCTGAATAGATGTTGATACAATGAATATTTGTTTGCTGCAATTACAATCCATGTTTAATTGTGTGTTTTCTAACTCTTAGCTTGCTCCACAATTGTTTAGTAGTTTAAAAACTCTAAATTATCCTTTCAATAAATTTTGATTTCATAATATAATAGGTTCTGCCACTATCCTTTATCTGTAAATGGCATTGCTTTATCTTCGTTGAATTATGACTATTGGCTTTTTAAGTGATTTAATGATTGGCTTTGGCTTTTTAATGATTGTGGATTTAAATAGATAGATAGTTTGTTTTTAAGGCACAATGATCAGATCTGATCACAATGCTCCAAACATATGTTAAACATGGCTTTCGCGCTAAAATTTAAAGCATTTTAAGAAAAACATACTATTATATCTGATGTAAAATTCGAAAATCTTTTTTAAAAATAAAGATAGAATTATCCTATCACTGTTAAGAAAGGTATTTTAATGCTAATATTCTCTTCATTGAAACAATTTTTATTGCACTAATCAACAACTTATTTCCATCATTTTCTGCTACAAGAACACAATTTGTAAAGGATAAATATGACAACTTGTATTTGAACTTAGTTTGAACCAGAAATGTGGCAACCCTTGCTGTGCTACACTAGACATTTGCATGCTACTGTGCTGTAGAATAGCAAAACACATCAATTCTAACATCCACAATTCTAGAGAAGTAAATGCATTTATAACTTACTAATACAAGATAATTTCATGCAAAGAGAAATTTTTTTAAAAAACATTCAACTACTAATACAAAGTTTGCAAAATTTCATAAATATCATACATAATTTTGGCACAAAATTCATTATTTGAAATGTATTAAAAGGAAGGAACATACGTGGAAGAACAAAAAGAGAATATCCATGGCGAATAAAAACATATTAATAGGCATTCAAAAATATTTCAACTTATAAGTAATTTTCAAACAGATTTCAATTTTTTGATTCACAATTACCAAAGTTAAATTTTTTCCTACATTTTATCAATTAATTTTTGGTAAAAATCTATTATAGAAACCTTGTACCATTCTGTTTATAGTGTTATTCAAGAGAAATAGTGTTATGTGTTATTTAGAGCTTAATCATATCACTTCCATTTTCCAGAATTACTACAAGTCTTATAAGTATCGAGAATTGAAATAATTTGAAACTGCAGACAAATGACAAGGCTAATAGCTGAGCCCCACTCTCTAAGTAAATTACATTATTCTATAATAATGAAACAATGGAAGATTTCCAACTTAGGCAACTGCCTAGGATTATTGGTTTGAGAAGTACCCACAAGCAGATAGCTAAAAAACTTTGACAAATAAATAACAAAATGCGAACTTGTGGAAAATGCAAATTCTAAGATTGGCAATCACCAAACTTGCTTCAATAATTTTGTGTAAAAATGTGAAAACCAGACAATTTAGTGTCATAATAAAGGGAGGAACAAGTTTACATAAAATAATACTTTTCAACAAGATAAAATAAACTAATAATATGCCAAAAAGTGTGCACAAATTACGAAATCAAACAGGCTTTGTTATAAAAAGAGGAGTCTCATAATGTGAACTGCGATTACTAAATCACCATTGAGAAGAATAATATTTAATGTAGATGGATTTTTTTTTATAACCAAGGCAAATATAGATGCAACCTTAATTAAAATCAAATCTTGAACACAAGGATGCCCTGATAGAAAGTAAATAAGCTTAGATATAAAATTAAGAGCTGTTTTTAAAGAGTATAAAGTTTTTTTTCTTCTTTTAGTTTATCAAGAGACGTCAGTCAAATAAATAATTGATGGAGGAAAAAAGTATCGTTTCAATTTTGAACCTCTTTCACAATATTCATATCAAAATTAATAAGATTGTACAAAAATGAAAAATAGTATAAAAACTATTTATGAAAGAAAATTGTAACAGCAAAAGCAAAATATTTAATAAAATTAATATAAAAGCTAAAAATTTTGCAAACAAATGCATAAATCACAGGGTTTTCTTTTCCTATTTATAATTCAAAATTTAAGTAGAACTTTTGACTTAATTGGAATAATGTACATTCATGCTCATGGAATGAATGTCAAATCCCGCACTATATAACTGGCAAACCTGTTACACTTGTGGACATATTCTATCACGTACAAAAACATTATACAGGAAAAAAAGAAAGAACATAAAAAATACTAATAAATACTTAATACTGAAGCACAATCTAGCATTTTTAAGAAAGGGGAAATATTGATAGCCATTTCGTCAATTTGAAACTTTCTTTACAACAATGACATAGTCAAAACCATCATGTTATTATCTTCAACAATTGATATGCATAGCATTTTAATCGATTTTCAACAATTCTTTATTAGAATCACTTTCTACATGTTTACCATCTCAACATTGCTGATTAAAAATAAATCAGATTTTAAGTTTCAAACTCTCAATCATGATCATTAATTATACAACCTTGCTAAAAATTTCATATAAAGTGTGCCATCACCATCTAACTTTATGACTGTTTCCAAACATACTACTATGTTTAAAAAGTTCTAGAACTTAATTTAATTAACCCCTTCCTTCTCGCTCCCATGAAAATGACGAGGTGAAATTTCTACCTCTATTTCTCGCGCCCATGATATTTCCAGGCTGGCCTATTCAAAAGTAATGTGCCAAAAATACTAAAACAATCTATTTCTTATGCCCAGAATCATGTCTATTTCTCAATATATATGCCAGATGGCTGCCCTAGACTATTTGTTATATTTTTAGAGATAGTTAATTTATTTTAAACTAGAACTCTTCAGTACTATTGTCTTGATTGTGATGTTGGCCTATGCATCTCATGCTTTAAAATTTATCACACAAGAAAAAATCATTAGTATTTATTTACATTATGTGTAAATGCAATAAAATTATGTTTAAATGCTTACAACATATTTTTTATTTTTTCTCTTTGTTGGAAAGCTAACATTCAGCCATAATAACCCTGAAATTTTTTTTAAATGTCAAGCTAAAAATTAAATAAAAAATTAAAACTGAATGCAAATATTGTACATACACTGTTTTGTATAATTTTCTTGAATAAAAAAATAGGCACTTTTATGACCATTTTCTTCAAAATTATGCGACCGTTAAGGGGTTATGGAAGAATGTGTATGGATAAAATGTGTGTGTTTTTTATTTACTTCAAATTTATTCTAAAAAACTAAATATTTTTACCATTCTTATTATTATAAAGGAATAAATGTCGATTATCACTTTCATCAGTTCTTGTGTTGGAATTCATTATCCTTCAGCAAATTAGCAATTTCAGATAAAAGTAGCTTAAATCAAAATTAGGAAAATAAAATTGTTATGGAAATAACACTATGTAACATTTTGTCATCAGGAAAAGCTTGTGAGCAAGTATCTTACATTGATGAAGCAAGCATGATAGAAAATTCTGAAACCAAAAAATTAAAATGATGCACAGTACATACTTGATCCAAATAAAATAAGGTTTAACAGATCAATAATCTGATGCACTTTCTTTGTTCTGCAGGAAATGTTATGATTCTTTCATGTTTATAAAAAAAAATTAAAAAGTTCTAGAACTTTTCGAAACAGAGCAGCGTAAAACTGGAAGAAAAAAATTCCAACAAAATGAACATGTTGATTAATTTGAATTTCGAAGAAAAATAAACATTTTATACAGAAAAGAAAATAAATTACATTATTTAAAATATAAATTAAAAAAAAATTTAATAAATTTTTAGTATGAATTTATTTATAACTAAAATGCCTCAGGCATAACTAATGCATAATAGAATAAAATTACTCATATCAAAAATTAAATAGCAATAGCTATAACAAATGAAATTAAATAATTAAAATAAAAAAGCAATAATAAAAATTGATACATTAAAAATATATATACATATTAAAATATTCAGTTTAGTTTAAAAATCTGTTAGCAATATAGATATATTTGATTTAAATATATCATTGCAAGAATAAATAAATAAAAACTTTAATACTAGGTTAGTCAATAAAAATTAATAAAAAAATAAATACATAAATGCTACAATTAAATCTAATAAATCAGCTAGAGATATTTATTGAAATTATGCACTTAAATATTCTATGAAATCAATACATAAAGCAAGAAAATGAGATTAACATACTAAAAAGCAACAAAGACATCATTCTTTGACAGAAAGGATTAAATTTGACCCCTGATTATGTATTCTTTTATTAAAAAAATTGCGAATTCAAAATGACACATTTTAAATAACATTTCTACATCATAATTCACACTTTATATTAAATAAAATTTCATTTCTTTTTCATTAGGTAAAGAAATATACATATCAAAATAGAGGAAGGATATTTTTTGGCACATACTATTTGCCAGTGAAAGCAAATTTGAGCCAAAAATTAAGTTTTATTCTCAAATAAATAATTTGAGTTACATGCAAATATGCCTATATTCATATTTAAAAAAGTAGAATACATTAAAAGGAAATATATTATAAGTTAAAATGTTATTCAACCAAATTATGACTGTACCAATATTTAATCTGTATTTAAAAAATTGTATTCCTAAAATATAAATACAAACTAGTTTATAATAAATTTGCAAAAACTAGTAACCATTTTGCTAGACTAACTGCAAGTCAAATACAACACACAATCTAAACATTCATAATAGCAAATATCTCTATTGTAATAATATTACAGATGTTAAGAGACAATTGGCAACATTTCTAAAATATCAATAAAATATGCAATATCTGTATAAGTGGAGGGATTTTAACCACTATAAAGAATAGTTTGCTTGTTCAGGAAAATACTATATACAATTGTTAACAGTTAATAAAATATAATCAGTAACTCAACAAAATGCTAATATTACACAAATGAAGAACTGCAAAAAACATTATAAAATTGTAACCAATGGTATAACTATTAAGTGGATAGACTGGCAAGATACCAAATTTCAAGGGCATAGGAAAAACCTACTTCAATTATGTAGATATGAATAATTATGTAGATATAATGTGTTATAATTATGTAATTAATGTTTTATAATTATATTTTATAATGTGTTATAAATATAATAATATGTGTTATAATTATATTTTATAATGTGTTATAAATATAATAATATGTGTTATAATTATGTAGATATGGATATAATTTATTTTTAGTCTAAAAGCTGGATTTTAAAGAAGTAATAGTTGAGATGAGATAAATAATCTTAAATGATTTGTAAAATAACAATTATTTTACAAAAAAGTCAAAAATGCAAATAAATATTCAATTATTTCCTTACTTCTTTGAAATTAAAAAATTCTTTAAATCAAGTAAAAGAGTAAATGCACCTAAAAAATTGATTTATCTTTACAATTAATGATAGTGATAAGTTTATCCAAAGTGTTTGCCAGGTCCTTGTCTAATATAGTGACACCACTGGCTGCAATACAGACAGAAAAAAAAAATTATGACTGCTTGATGCTAATAAAGAAAATGCAATCCTATGAAATTCATTTGTTAAAAATAAGCAAATAAGCTATCTTAATATAAAAGATCTATTTAACAATATGTACATACTTTAAACATTTTACTATCAAGGAAGTCTATGACCCATGTTAAAAAAATAAAAATGCTATATATACAATTTTTTTAATACTGGACCATTCAAATTGCTCATTTCATCTTATACACACTCGTCTGTATGGTGAGAATGTTTCCAAGCTGACAGTCTTTTTGACACCTTTCTCGGCAATTTGTGATATGTATCCGTACATCTGGCTCTGGATGAAAGTTTCTTCTTCTTCTGCGAGCTTCTCGATGAAAGCTTTGTTGTTGAAAGGGCCCAAAAGACCGCCAAATTCGGAAGGAAGGATATCAGTAGGTATGTGAGAATGCAAAGTTTTCATGTTGCTTCCATGAGTATAGATCTGAAAAAATAATCTTTAATCAGTAAATATAACAAAAAATCAATAAAGAGGAGAATTTAATAGTAAAACCCAGAGGAGCAGCCTACTTTTTAATTATTATTATTATTGCATATTCTTTCAATAAAGAGGCTCTTTCACCACCTGCAAAAAATTGTGAATCTTCTACATAGCACAGGTATACAAGATTTACAAAATATTAATCTTAGGAGTTAATTTTGCATTTTTACTGAGTACATCATATGAACCTTGGAAAAATTTATGGCCATCAATCCCTGGCAGATGATTAATAACAACTGAAAATTGAATTTGTGTTTTAGATGCGCTTTTCCCAATCCACAAACTAAAATGTAAAATAACTAAAACAGCAATAAAAAAAATCCCATAACAAAGTTTATATATTTTAATCTCTAAGGTGTTTTTTTTTGGGGGGGGGGGGGTTACATTTAAATGTCTCTGAAGGTGCAGATTAGGCAATTATTAGTTGGACAGAATAGTCAATCCTTGTTGGATTTGGCATAAAATTTGATAGATATATACACCCTAGATTCTAAATCTGTGAACCAAATTTTATACACTTATCTATCTTCATTTTGGAGCTATCATGTACATTTATATTTAAATAGATGGCCAGATAGATTTCTTCAAAGTGGATTTTACTTTCAATTTGATATAAACTTACAAATTTGGAATACAGGCTATATATCAAATTTCATCCATCTAGCTCAAAGTATTTTAGAGTTATTTTTGTCCTAGACAGACAACATAAAACCAAAGAGTTTCTCTAACTTATGTAGGTTTTAAATGAAAAGATTCATAAAAATCTTGAGTTAAATTTTTTTTTTTTGATAATTACAATACTTTCTGTATTATAATACAAGAAAGAAATATTGAACATATGCATGAATGATAGTACCATAAATTCATCAATGGATGGATACTATTATCATCAATTTTTTAAAAATATGGAATCATTCTCTCTTCTATTACAATAATGCTTATCTAGCACATCACAACAAGCTAGAACATTTGTTATAGCAGAAAATATACTAACACAAAAGAACAAGATGTTATATATTATTGATATGATACATTGTTGATAACGTACAACATTTAAAATATGAAATAATATTGTGGTGAATAATATTGTTCAATATTTTTTGCACAGAGGAAAGAAAAAAAAAGAAGAAATTTTTCCATTGCACAGTTTAAATAAAATATAGAAGGAATTAGCTATGCTGCAAGATAATTGATACCTTCAATAAGCTTTTGAAATAACAACAATAATTTATTTAAATATGCAAACATAACTTAAGTGTGATCTTGAACAGTTGCTAAACATTATAAGAGTCTATTGAATGCAATAAAACTTATCGATCTGATGCTGGTGATTGCTAACATAATTTCATAAATATCAGAATTCTTTTCAAATTTGGACCAACAGCTTCAGAACAAGATTGTAATGGTCTTTAATTCCAAAATGTTTCCCAATTGAATTTTTCACATATTTTACAGTACACAATCACTTTTGTATAACATGTTAAAATGATACAAATCTAAAATTTGGATGTTAAGAGAACACACGTATCAAATTTTATTCACCATGTTCATTCATTTAAGTTATTCAGGAAACATGAAAATACAGGAAAAAACTGATATATTTATGTTTTTTTAAATGTCTTTTCAATATTTCAATAAAGAATATTTGGATAATTATAAGAGAAAACACACACAAAAATAGAGAAAAACAAAAACTGCCAAACAGTAACAATTACAAATAGATAGTAATGATTAATCAGGCATGTTGTTACTACTTAGGAGTTTCTAATTTTTATGTAGATTGGGCAATCGAAATTTTTTTTTCTAGCTTTGATAATTTTTTAATTCAGATATGATTTCTTTAGTTTCAATATATTAAAATTATTGAAGGAACGCATTTGATGGCAAAATGAGAAATCGAATTACATAAAAAAGGAATAAGAAGCTATTAGAAGCTAGTGAGCTATAAAATATCATTAATTTATAAAAAATACTTCACTTTAAAATGAAACATTACATTTTAAATGAACATATTATAATCAATATTATAATACTCATCTAAGGAGTTGCATTCAACAATAGTTTTTTCTCTTGAAATAAAATGATTTTAAGATTTCTTCCTTATTTTTTTTAATAGCATCATCCCTTGTACTATGGTTTTAACAGCTCTCAACAATTTCGATTTAATCAGAACAAATAAACCATTCCTCATTGATGCCAATGAGATTTAATTTCACGAAATAATTCAAGACCATCTTAAGATCTTGAGGTTTTGCACCTTTTTGTTTAGTATCAAAATATGGTACATAAATGCAATGCCTTGAATTATTTCCCCTTTTGCTGAATAGAATGCTTCACAGTTTTATTTAGTATCATCACCTAAGACATTCCAACGTTCATCTTAAATTTTGGAATTCTGACTATGGTCATTATATATTTTAAATGCCTACTAATAGTTGGGTCTGATTACTTAATGCTTAATACATTTTTTTTATGCCTTTTCAATTGGCATGTGGTACTATTACAAATTCTGGAATAAAACACACAAGAACTTGAAGGGGGTAAAATAGAAAGGCTTTGATTATTTTTTAAAACTTTGATGCTCAATAATATTTTTTGTGAACATGGGAATAGTGATCAGCAAATGTAAAACCTTCCATTATTACTAATCATTAGAAACTCAAGCAAAAATCTCAAAATAATATTAATCCAATAATAATAGCAATGATAATCCTCTCTCAAAACCAGTTTTGTAATATCTTGAAAGATACATACATGTATCAGTTTTTACAATATATTCGGCATAATTTTAGAAGTTATGTGACTGTAGGTAAGAGATGTTTTTTAATGAACAATTTATTATCAATTAAGGGAATCTTAAGTGTAGTAAAAATACTTGTACAAATGCAAGGGATTCTTAGATTTTTACTCACATAGTGTGAGAGAGAGAAAAAGGAAATTTTTAGAATGAATATTGGCTATAATTAAATAAAAAAGTGAGATTTGGATCAGGAAACAAGATAAATTTTTAGAATAAAGTCAATGTGGGTTAGTTTAAGATTTTTTTAAAAAAAGGAAACTGAAATGTAATTTAAAATAAATTAAGATGTATCATCTGTCAGACACACATGGAGCTAAGTCATAAAAATGTAGGCACTGCAGTTTATGAAACTACAAATGAAGGAACTCTATACATGAAAACAACTTACCCTCTTCTTCAACTTCTCACTTATGAGCGGCTTCACTATAGTTAAAACAAGGTCAAACAAAGCAGGCTCATTAACAATATGCACAGCTTTGAATCGAGCAGGGAAGGAATCCTGTAACAAAGCAGACAGAATTTAAACTCAGTTTATATTATCATCCAGTACCATTTGTAATGCTGAGCAGGGTTAAAAAATGCCCCTCCCTTTCTATTTGCAGCATTATCAGATGCAAAATTCCAACTTTCATTTTAGGTTTTGGCAACAAAACAAAGACATTTTTTTTTGTTTTGTTTAAGTTGACTGGTTATAACACCAATTTGATTTTAAAACAGCATTTATCTTCGGAATTGCATTCCCCCTCCTATTAGCAGACCACTATTTGTTATGACCTCATTTTAGGCAACCAATTAGAAATAAGTAAATATTCAGAAATTATTTTAAAGCAACACCACATATATTGTTAAATGGATGCTTTTATATTTAATTTTAGAATTGAAAATTCTGAGCAATTAAAACAAAAACCCCTCAAAATTTAGTCATGTGAGTTTAGAAAAAGGATTACAAAGTTTTATTTAGCACCAATCCACTCAATTTCGTTGATTTGAATTTTTTTAGAAATGAATAACAAAAAAAAAAAAAAAAAAAAATTATAACCCCTTCCCCCTTAAAAAAATTATGAAAGATATATGCATTATTAAGTGAAATAAATATTTACTCAAATAATAATGAACTCTTGAAATTAATATGTACATAAATTCAGTTGAGTATTCATAGAGAAAAGGAGTTCCTGATAAGGTAGACAGTCTTAGGTACACAACATGGAAAGGTAATCCTAAAGGAGTCAGCAGTTAGGAGTAACATATGACTAGACAAATGTATAGTGTATAGAGAATAAGTTCTTTACTAAGAATTATATTTTACATGTTAAAAATTCATTTAATTTCTTCTTCTGTTATCAATCAACATAAATCACTTACAGCACACTTTTTTTTACTACGTTATTCTACTTGTCTTGATGAAGATTTTAAGCCATACTACACCATATTTTTATAAATTGAGGAAAGTTATGTATATTCAAGAGCTTGTCACATCCTAACTATTAATCACAAATTCTGATTGATATTTTAAGAAACTCAGCAGTAGGCAATTGCTCATTTTAATTTCCATTTGGCTTGCTGCCAAAAATATTGATTTTATTTTAATTCAATCAAATTGCTTCCGTTTAACTAGATGTTCAAGCCCAGCAAAGCCTTAACTCTTCCCTGACAAAATATTTTAAGTACCGAATTGTGATAGGCTTTATAGTCATATTATTTTAATACTTTAATACTTTATTTATTATGTAAATGAACATTCCTAATGGTGTCAAAGTGTCATGGTATCATATTGTCATTAAAATTTTAACTGTCCAAGTAATCAATCGAAATTGCCTGTTATCATTTGCAATATTAGATGTTTACTTTTTTCTTTTGGCATTTGAATAAAAAATAACTTTTCACAATAAAACTGTAATCTTTCTTAGCTTTTAACAATGACAAAAAAAAATTGGTGAAACAATGAATACAATATTAATTTTATTGAAACAATAAGAGTATCATAGAAAATATACTAAAAATTATTTTAAATTTGCAGAAATTCAGTAATAAATGACATAATAACTATAACAGTATCAAGAAAAGGACAATATGTATTTAAAGTGGTGTATTATTTTAGTTTAATAACATTTTGTAAAGTTATCGTGTAAAAACCTTGACCAAAACGATGTTTAATGTTTAACTAAAATCCTACTTTCAAAGAAAATACTTTTTGTGCTAAATTCTACAGATTTAGGGAAAAGGGCATGTACCTATGGAGTGCTAAAAGACGCATACACATTTATTATTAGCTGAGATAGGGATGGTTATGAAACTGGGACAACAAATTATGGAGAAACATACATTGTTAATCAGAAAATTCAACCCCATATTCCAAACCTGTTTATTCAAAATTCTCACAGAACACTCTTCAGAAACTGATGCTTAAAGAAATAGTGCCTATTGCAGGTGACAAACTTTATGACAAAGGAATACAAAAACTGATCCCAAGGCATGACAACTAGTTTCATTTAAAGGAAGGAGATGTTGATAAACAGTCCACAGTTGCTATATTTTTTCCAATACATGCTACTACCTAATTTATATTGTTGATCTATTTACACTCCTAAGGAAATGTACTGATATTGGGTATAAATTGCCCAAATGTATTATACAAAATGTTGCAATACATCTTTAAAATATGAACTTTAAAAAATATTTTATGCAAAACTGCAAGTAAGAGATGAGAATATATGTTATTTTTCTGAATAAAAAATTATCAATTTCCAAATTTTTTTTTACTGTTATCTGAGAAATAATTAACAAATGCAAGTATAAATTTAGCCTAAATAAATAAAAAGTAAAGACAATGCAGAGTTTGAAAGGCTTAATTCACTGCCGCTCAACTTAAATTAAAACAAGAGTTTCAGTTAATTCTTTTTAAATTAAATTAAAAATGTCATGCTTAAAAAAAGTAAAAATAAAAATTACTATGATTTTTTTATAGTTGAATTGAAAAATATTTTAAAAATAAAGTATAGAATAAATAAAATAAAATCCATGATCGAAAAGTACTATGTGAGAATAATATTAATTTTAAATCATTATTTGTCTTAATTAATTTAAGTCATTCACCAATTTAAACTGGTTTGAGATAATCACAAGAATTCTCTTTTTCTCTCCCCCCCCCCCTCTAACAGTTTAAACTGATTTGAAACAACCCCCATCTCTTTCTATATATAATTTATATATATAGAGGGGGGTATAGAGAAGTTTGAAACAAGTTTAAACTGGTTAATGACTTCAATTAATTAAGACAATTCAAAAGAATTCAGAGTATAAATAATTTGGAAACCAAGTAGTAAGTTTTGTTGGTGATAAATCGCCACATATGACAACTTTCTACATTATTTTTATAAAATCTAAAAATGAAAAATGGATGCCACAAAAGCAATAAATTGCCAATTAGTAGTCTACACATTTTGAGGCTTAAACAAAACAACACCATGTTTTCACAAAAAGGAATGACACGTTTTGAAGCTCAATCATGAGCATTTCTGTTAAACTGTAATGATAAACTATTTATTAATAAATTTTTAAAATATTAATTTATAAAGAATTCTTATGAAAACTATATTTTTGTAAGCACAAACTACTATTTTCTGATTTTTAAGCTCATAAAAATGTTTCATAAAGGTTTAATCTTAGAACAGGAATCGGGCTTTCAATGTTTCCCATTTAAGAGTGATTGAAGTGATATTTCCCCAATAGTAGGAAGGAGAAAATACTTTTATCAGAACTATTATAGAGCATGAGTAAAGTTTTTTTGATCATATATAAAAATTAAATTATTTAATCTCTTCCAAAAAAAAATTACATTCCGTGAAAATAACAGCCATGATGTCATAGTTCTATGTCAACCTTTTAAAAACATATATACTTTCAAAGAAGCATACATAATAATGATGCAATAATGGTAAAAGCAGGTTAAAAAAATGCAATTAAAAGATGTTGATAAATATTGCCTTTATACTTTATTCATTGCTTTCAATTATTAAAACCCCAAACAAAAATAACATGTCTCTCACATGATAAAAAAAACAGCAAAAAACTATTCAAACAAACAAACAAACAAAAAATCTAGATAAATATTAAAATATAATAAATATAAATAAAGTTTACTTTTGAATTCCTTTCATTATTTCAAAACTCAATAAAAGCAAGATAAACAAACAAATAATAAGGACAATATTATTGTGGTAAAACTGGCTAATAAACAATATAAGAAATTTTTAAAATTGAATAATTATGCTGACATTTTAAGACAATGCAGAAAGAGAACAAAAGCCATGATTTAGTAAAACAAGGAAGTGAAATGCATCTCATAGGACATTGGGAACTAAATGGTTAAAGCAAGATGGAATTAATATTATAAGTTCCAACTTCATGTATCATTAAAAATTTCTAAACACTTAAACAATTGCTTGTCTTTTACATACAAGTACCAATTACATTTAAAATTGTGGGATGAAAAAATATAAAGGATAAAATGTTGGGATGAGAGAATATAAATTTAATATATTCTGTTCTTAAAAAACACACACACTCAATTTTAATCATTAAAAAATTTTAAAGTAAAATGAATGCACCTTTATGTGATATGGGATGTTATAATTGTTCTATTAATACATCAGCTCTCAAAATCAACCTGAAATGTATGATTTCTAGCTAAATTTGAAACATCTAAAAGCTATTAAGCTAACAGAAAAATACTAGAATCCATATACAGACAACATAGGTTTAGTAATAATAAAGCTATAACATACTTGCACTAACGACACAACCTTCAGAGCGTGACTAGGAGAAAAGTGTCGTACATGATGAAATCCCAGCGATTTCATGTCCAGTATAGCAACAACTCCATTTATCTGTGTCAAGGGGTCGTCAATTTGCTTTTCTAAACAGATTACATTGGCACGAAACAAGTCATCAGCTGAACACAGGGAAGGATCCCACAAACCTAGAAAAAGATCATAGTGTTTAAGAAAAAAAGCGTATGATTTTAAGTGGAAAGATAAAATATTAAAAGTTCAATATAACATAATTGCAATAAGTTCAATAAAATTAAAGCACATTGGAACTTTCCAATTTTTTAACACACACACACAAAATAAAATTTATCATTGAAAAAACAGCTTTGTTAGAGCAGTAGACATACTTTAATGTGATTATGGCTAATGTTATTTGCACTGCATTATCAAAGGCTCTAATTCGGAACTAACATATTCATATACACAAGAAAAATATTCACTTAATCGTAACCACAACATCATTCAACATAATGAGATTTGAAACAGAAAATTGATCGATTCAATTAGTGTTAACAACTGGCATCTAAAGAAATTTTTGTTCCATTTTTAACACATTAATGCCACAGCAAGTTTCAGAAATCTGGCCTAAAATGACACTAGCTAATTTTTATAATTATATTTTTTGCTCGTTTTTCAATAAATTTTCTGTTCATGCAAGCCAGCATTGATTTTTTCCCCCCAGAAGCCATCTATCAATATTAGCAATGATATACTATGAGTTTATTTGTAGCTGCACAAAAATGGTAAGTAAAGACAGAACGAGATGACTCATCCTCGAAAAAAATGTTTGACGTCCTAGAAAAGAATGCAATCTATGAATTATCTTGTAGTTGGCAGTCAACGAGTTAATAAATCTTTAGGAAGTCATTTTTCCTGTATGATTAGGTTGACATTCTTTTATCCTGGGTTAAAGCAATATGTATATTGGTGTAAAAGGATAAATAGGTTCCAGACATGGCTTGAAACCTGTTATTAGTGATCTATCCAATACAATAGATCACTATTTTAAATTTAGAATTATGAAAGCAGAATAGTTTTAATAAGAGTGAGAGGGAAATCTGATTCAAGTGTTGAGTACAAAATGAAAACTTTTAACAAGTATGAAAATTTATTTAAAATAATAAGTCCATAACATATGTCCCCACAATGCTGTAGTTCAATTAAAAATTTAACAAACACTGCTTTTTTTAAAATAAAATTTTGATAAATCATATCATTTCTGTGCATTAGACTAAGAAAGAAATGCTGATTATATGAACAGGGATGAAAAGGTGGAATTACCCCCCCCCTAAAAAATGATTAATCAAAGAAGAGAATGGTCTAGAAAAATATTGACCAAACAGTTAAACACTTGATATTTTGAAACCTACATTGTGCCATCATTCAAGAGCTTTTAAAGAATACTACAAGTACAGGCAATATATAAATGAATTATTAAGGAATAACAGTCAAGTAACAATTAAGGAATTTTTCAAGTTAAGGAATTTTTTCCATTATTCTTCTTTCTTGATATCATAAAAGTATACCAATAATATTATAATCAGTTGGTTTAATATTATCAATAATTTTATTACCAAAATTCTTAAACCTTATAGTGATCACATTAAATAACGGCTATTCTGTTTCTAACTCTTTACTTCATGTTATATCATTTTACAAGATGATTCAAAAGATCTTAAACAAACTTAAATCAGGCATGTAAAAGATAATTATCAGGTATAGACAATTTTGTGAAGAAACATCCAGTTGAAGATGCACTTCAGGATACTACAGGTAAAGGAATAAATAAGAGAAACATAGTTTATGTTCATCAACAAAGAAATCTGCAATAATCATATTAATTTTAGATCATTTCCTCACTTCAGAGAGAATTACCAAAAAACTTGTGGAACCTTCTAGGAAACAATAATCAGCATAAAATAATGAAACTCAAAATTTCATAACTTGATCAATTCTGGAAGCAGAGTAATTGAATTTTATTTTTTGACATTACGTGTCAAAAACATTTTACTGAATATCATTAATGAGACTAGTTGACTAATAAAAAATTTTAACTTAGTAAATTTTTCAGCCATCCAATAGTTAACTCAAGCCACATTAAATGTAATTCATATTTTTATTTAAAAGCACCACCTTCTGAACTAGAATCAAATGTAAATCCTTAGAATTTTAGAAATTAACTACTTAGTCACAATAAGAATGATAATAAAATAAACAAGTTCACATTTTTAAGCGGTATGATTCAATTTTAATAGCAATTTTAAAAAAAAAGTTTTTTTTTTTTTTTTTTTTTTTTTTGCAAAATTATAAAAATATATAGAAGTGCAAAAATCACATACAATATAATTTAATGACTGAAATCAGTAAATTGGCTACATTTTGGTTGTTGTGACAACCAACAAGTATCTAACATGAAGCTATTATAATTACTCTGATATAAAATTAAAAAAATATTTTTTCCTAAAATAAAATTTTAAATCAATAAGCTTTTCTTCTTAGTGGCATATCACTAAAGACTGCAAATAAAATTATTCTTTCTTCATAAGGTCTTTACTTTTTTGAAATAGAAAGTTTATTAATGTAATGAAGCTATGTTTGAACATCATATAAAAGTAATGCTCTTTAGTTTTTCCATTCTTTAATATTCATTTAGGGAAAATTACATTAAATTGTTTTAATCTATCTATATATATATAGATATTCAAGTTCCATAAATAAATATTGAAATAATGACAGCTTCTGTATATTACTGCACTTCATTTAAATTATGTCACTATTTTATATCAATATTTTTTGCTTGGAATTCAAGACAATTTAGGTCAGAAATAAATAAATAGCTATATTTTATTTAAAATAATACATATATTTTTGCATGCTCAAAAAATAATAAAAAAACATTTAAAAAAAACTATGAAATTTTGAAAATGCACAAAATTTTACTGCATGCTTTCCCCAAAAGGGATACACCTTTTTTGTAAAGCCTTTCAACTGTAAAAATCATTTAAATAAAATTTTTTATACAACTGAGTAATTTTGCATGGTACTACTAGTTTGACAAATATAACCGCATGCTAACTATATGTGTCTATATGCGTATATTTAAAACTATATGCGTATATTTAAAATGCGTTTTGCAATTTTTTAACTGTGTTGATGTGACAATTTCAAGTTCATTATATAAGCCTTAATCAAATCCAAAATAAATTAATTGATAAGAGGCTAATAAGAAAAATAGTAATTATTAGTAAATATGAATGTATTTTTTACCTCCTCTGAAAACGAAAATTGCTCGGCCTTCTGGGTCTCTGAATGGCAAAAAACCTTGAAGGTTCAACTGGTGGACATGCTTCAGAGCAGAAGGAGTGAAGTCCTGGAAAATATTGGCATGTTTCACTCGCATCATGTAGTAATTCTGCAGCAAAGTAAACGAACGACTGTAGTCAAACTTCCGTGCACGCAAGAATCTTAACAAGAAGGCATCATCTGATCTTGAGACTAAATCAGGATCATCTAGAAAAAGGTACATTGCACCATTTCAGAACAGATTTTAGACAAACATATCAAATAGATTTGATACATTTTTTTTCATAAATATGACCCATTACTTTTTACATATTAAAATTTAACTTATAAAACAAATAATATACAAAAAGATTGTGAAAGAAATGTTAGATTTATACTGATGAGTTTATAGATTTCAAATTAATGGAAATAATAAAAATGTACACTTTAAGTAGAAAATTAAGATTAATACAAATGTAAATAAAAAATACATACTAATTTTTTTAAATTAAAATTATATATTAGCTATTTTGGGATAGATAATGAACACTGAATCATGATACCACTTTCTAAACTTTCCTGATACACACATGCAAAAGGGTTAAAACAAACACTCCCTAATTACAGAGGAACTCAAAATTATTCATTGTATTTAGGAGGCATCATTTTAACAAAGTTATTATTCATCATAAGTGCATACAAATAAAATTTCCAGCAGAACTGTATTTTGAAGATGTGACTGGTCACAGTGATTCCTAGAAATTATCTAAAATCTATTTTATAAATAAGCAATTAAAACAAACACTCCCTAAACACAGAGGAATTTAAAAATATTCATTGTATTTAGGTGGTATTCTTTTAACAAAGGATTCATCATAAGTGCATACACGTAAAATTTCCAACCTAACTGTTTTTCAAAATTGTGATGTTTGGTCACAACAGTTCCTAGAAATTATATAAAATCCAATTTACAAATGAGAAATTATATGCATGCACATACCAACTATCATATCCCTGAGAGCTTGTATATCTCTGTCTCTCCATGATGGTTTTTCCATCAATTCCCTTTCTGCTTTTTCTAACAATTCTTGACTAAGGGAAGAGTTATCAAAAGTGTCATTGATGTCTGTGCCACCTCCTACGGACCGGTTATAAAGAGCCATGATGATTCAGATCTAAGAAAAAAAAATTATTAAACAAAACAATAAATTATCATCCAAAGTTGGTTAAAAATTATAAACATAATAAATTACAAAAATATTATATACAGTAATGGAAATTAATTCAGTGTCAACTCAAATTGATACTGGGAAGAAAAGTGAGTGATAAAATCTTATAAATTAAAAAATACAAAATATAATCTTAATGAATTTGATTACATTAATTATAAAATAGATAAAGAAGAATAAAAACTAACTACAGTGAAGTAAACTATACAGATATGCTGGAAGGGATTGCAAACAAATTATTTTCAAACAACTTTTCAATAAACAATTAATAAACAGTAGATTATGGTTATTTAATGTTTTGAAGACTTTATTTTTTATTTATTTATTGTAAAGTACAAGTATATTTTTAATATTTAAGTATTTCTTTATTTGGGACAACTTTTTTTCACCAAGATTTTAACCACTATAAATTACAGTTAAACTTTGGCCTATTTATAACCTTAAAAAACTACAAATGCATTAAAAAAACTAATATTATAAAGGCTTACCCACAAATTGTGGTTATGACAGCTAAGGAAAATTATGGAGAGAAAACAAACAAACAAACTAGGAAGCTCTTTATTTTGTTTACCCTCTTTTATGTGGTAGCATTACATTCTTGGGGTTTATTGATTTTTACATACTATTAAAGAAAAAGCCACTTCTGATTATGCTGTATTATATACATGTAAAATACACACACACTTATTGCTGAAACAGTTATTGAATATTTAAATATTTATTGGAGCACGTGTAATAGAAAATGAAATATTAAATAATATTTATTTTTGTGATCGTGTATGTAACTGATTGAAGTAAAAAAAAGTCATTTAAAGATATATTTTATGTAGTAAGAATTCTCTTTGTTTGCATGATAAAAATTTTAAAAAATAAGATTCCAAAGTAATAAAAAAGTTATATTATATATATATGTATATAAATTTCGTAAGCATTTTATTTTCAATTCAATATAAATGAGTGTTTCATGATTAATCTATAATAAATCCAGAAAACAGTTAATGCATCATCACTAGAAAAGCTGTTATTTTGAAGTATTTAATAAGAATGATAAAAATTTACAATACAAAATCAATATTAAAAATGAATTTAATTTTTTTTCGCCCATAATGAAAACAATTTGTTCTTGTAAATAATTAAACACCATTCTTCCTTTAAATCTGTATTTACTTTTAATATTGTTTGGAGTCTTTGCACTTTTAATTAATATAAAAAATTTCCAGATGAATAAAAGTATTTTATAGAGGAAAAACAGTAAGTATTAAAAGGCGAATAAATTTAATGAATCAATATTTTCCTACAATTTCTATTATAAGTTAAAATATAAAGCTAAACCAACTATAAAACAAAGTAAACAAATAACCGGAAAACATTTTTCCAATTCTCTATTATCTCTCTCTAAAAATTTCTATTACAGACCAACTGAAACGATGATAAAAATTTATGAAATATGAACAGTTAAACTGAAGAAATAAGCAAGCAGCTATGTTTTTATGTTCAAATTCAGGAAAAAAAAATTATATTTTTATACTGTAATATTCTGACTTTTTTTTCAATGATGTAAAAAAAAAAGTATGTAATAAGAAGCATGATGAAATTTATTTTTTCTTCTTTTAATATAATATATACATTGGTTGAAACAAAATCCAATCTAAAAAGTGTTTTTTCCCCATAACAGATCACCTGAAGCTTTGAAGATGACAGATACTATTAAACAGATGATAAATTCAAATTTTTTATTACATACTCAGGTTTTAGTGTAGTAAATTATTACATACAAGAGGCTATCTATTCTTTTTCCCACTTAGTAATAGTTTCATCGAGAGTTTGTTGAATAATTTAGCCACAAACAGTCAGATTTCACCATTAGAGATTCTGTTTAAAATTTTGTCCCAATTCCAAACAGAATAATGGAAAATTTGAAATTTATGAAAATTTGATAGAGCATTTTTATTCCACATTTAAATACTTGTTATAAAAATTAAAAATTACATATCTTCGTATTAATATGATCTCAACAAATCAATATAAATTTTAATGAATCACTATCACCATATGCTTCCGCCTAAAGCTATTTACAATGACATCACTATTAATGAGATTTTATAGAACGAACAAGGAATTTCTTCATGAAAATATCCAAGTTGATCGCTTTTATTTACAAGCAGATTAAACAATATGCATTTTTATGACACTGCCGAAAATGAACACCGATACACAATCATTTCTATGTTTTAAAAGAACGACCTTTCCATAACAAAATACAAAATCTGTTTTAAACTAAAGAATCTTAAAGATCAAAATTAAATAACATGAAAAATCACTTACTTAAATCACAACATATAAATCTAGTAATAACATAAAGGGATATTTATGATTTCAAATAAAACTATTCATCATGAAGCCGAAAACAGCCGGCAAGAAAATCATTTACATAACTATCTACAGAAGAATAGCTTCTTTTCTTATCAATTTCTAAATAAGAACCTTCGATTTCGATTTTCTCTCAGAATGGTCATTGCCATATTTAAATTTTCAAAAGCAACAAAATCTAAGGGAAACAGTTACAGTTAAAAGTTTGATTCTGGTTCAATTTAAAAAAAAAAATCAATGGTGACGTCACTGTCACATGTGACGAACCATTTGATATACATGACATGGACTTTTAATTAATGCTTAATGATAATTTTAACTTCTTTATTTAGAATCTTTGTCTTAAAATGTAACTTCGCCACAAAAGATACATGGTTCTTTGCAATCTACTGTTTTTTTTTTTTTTTTTTTTAATCATAGAGCTTTATTGATGCATAGGGTGAAATCGATATGCAATGCATAAGGGAAAAAATGGGGCATGCATAATTAATTTTTCAAGTCCTTTAGAAATTATTATCTGGAAATTAAGGGATATTCTTGTCATGCAAATTAAGACACTTAAAGTTTAAAAATAGTCATTTCTTTTAAACCGAATAAAAGCATTTTTACTTTCCTGTACAAGAAGTACAAAGAGAAAATATTAAAATCGTCAAAAAATTCGACCAAGAGGTTTGAAGGAATTTCTACACTTCTAACCTCCTCGAATCTGAAAAAGTCCTTTTAGGTGTTTTGTATTTCTGCCAATCAATCTATTTTCAAACGCAATGACGCAAATGATTCCTTATGACTTTGAGTTACACGCAAGAAATTTTGAAATAACGTTCTTATACGAAATTTATAGATTTCAATCAAATTTTGAGCGAAACACATATACAGGAAATTTGCCTATCAGGCTGATATTAAGTAAGCATAACTGCATGTAAAAATTATAAAATGCAAAAAGCTAGATGGATAAAATTTATTGTACACATTTTGCATGAAAAGTGTGGATTTAGTAACTAAATTTTAAATCAAATCAATCAACGGGTTGACCGCCAGTCGGTCAGTACATTCGAATGCACGCAAATGTGATAATATAAAAATGCAAGGACTTAGATTATTGAAATTTGGTCTCTGATCTTGTTACTAAAATTATAGTTCTATATTAAATTTTAATTTCATTTGCAGTTGTTTAAAATGAATATTTAACTTTATTCAAATATAAAGAAGCATTGTATACAAATGTGAGGAACTTACAAGTTAAAATTTTTAACACTAGTAGTGTTCACGATCTTCAAGCACTTTCTCAGAGAAAGTTTCAGGGAGACCACAACTACTGGTTTTATCTTAATACCATTAATAATTTTGTAAACATTGTATACTGAATGCTTTAAATTTGATAGTCATGATTTGGACACATGTTGGCAATGAGTTGCTTATTAAGGCAACGAAGTACAAAAATGTATCATCAATGCAGACGGCATTAATTTTAACTAACTTTGGATGCGAAATTAGTTCTATATTATTAAGCAATTCCAAAAAAATGTCCTTTATTTTCAATTAAAATTTTTGATATATTTCAAACGGACGTACATATGGACATTCAAATGGAAGCCTATAAATTATTTTATTAGCATTTATATTATATTCTATAAATCAGCCTATTCAAAATTCATAAGAAATTTTACTTTAATCTATTCGAAATGCAGATAATATATTGCAATCGTCAAAAAATTTAAAGAGATTTTGACGAATCTTTGTGGTTTTGGAACTCTTAGAAATTCGAAAAACTCATTTGTGTGAAATTTTTGTCTGTTTCTGAAAGGCTTTAAACTAGACGAAAGAAATTGGTGTATGGTCTCCACACCAAATATGTGAATTTCTAGAAAATTTTTGGCGAAATAAATTCAGAGGAAATTTAACTGTCTAGCCGTTTGAATGCAAATTAACTCCATAGCTACAAAGGAAGAGAAAGACATGGTTACAATTCGGTACACAGATTTAGCATTTCTAGATCAGCAAAGCAGATATGGTGTAAAGATGGTATACTGAATTTAAATCGTCAAGTTTAATATATTTTTGAGATATCTTGGTCACAGACGTCAAAATCTTGAATTCGTTTTTTTTTTTTTTTTTTTTTTTTTTTGCAATTACTTTATTTTCTCTTTTCTTTACTATGTGAATGAGAAAGTTAGAAGTTATCTTTTGAAGTTATTCCAATTTTTTTTTTTTCGTATTTTAGTATATTCAAAATCTTAATGCTTCCAATTAGCATACCATAAGTTTCTTCTTGTTAGTTTTTAACTTGAGTTTAATGTATAGAACTCTTCTTATAAATAAGCAAATTAAAAATATTTCACAAATATATGTTTATTTGCATATACATTGGCAATTTCAACAGTCACATCCCCTCTTACTCCATGAATATTTGTATGTGGGTTATCTGAATTTTGCAATTGTTAAAACGCTGTTTTAGTAGTATATTAAAATGTCTAATGACGATAAATTGAAAATTTTATTTGAAAAGTTCTTCTTTTATCGAATATATTCTATTAACTCTATCTTTACTGTGGAATCTTTAGTTATTTATCAAGCCATTGGTTTTAATTTAGTTTTAGAAAAAAAAAATTACTCTTACTTATAAGATTTTTCTCTCCCTATTCGAACATTAACTGAAATAGAACAATTAAAAAATCTTAATTGCGGCAAAACTATATGAGAAGATCATATTGATTTTGAATCCTAGAACATTTAATAGTTCTTGGAATGAAAAGGTGTTTTCTCTTACAAATTATTCAACAAGTCGAATTCGTACTTCGAAAGGATTACAATTTGAAGACATTATGATATAGTGCTAAGAAATATCGTTTCAAATTATCAAAATAGCAATTACGATGACATTGTAAGGATGTTCCTTCCAATTTATCCAATACTCTATTACACACACAAAAAAAAGTAGACGCAATAACAAGTGTGTAATTACATTTTAGCTATTAGTCTGGACATCTATATACTTATAATAAAGCTCAATGTGTGTGTGTGTATGTGTGTGTTGGCGCTTTACAGGCCAGACCGTTGGACCTTTAGCTACCAAATTTGGTGCATGTATACCTTGGAGGTCGGGAATGTGCACCTCGGAGCCCTTTTTTCAAATTTTTAATTAGAATTTGAATTAATTAAAATTTAAGCGAAATTTCGATGTTTTCCGCTATAACTTCCGAAAATATTATCAGACAAACATGATTTTTATATCAATTTAAAGATAAAACAATTAGCTTTCTAATGATATCAGTTTTTTAAATTTAAAACGTAAGCTTCTATTTTTAACAAATTTTTAAAGAAATATTTTAACCATGTTTTTATCACGTGACTGGATAAAATAAAAGAATGTCGGAAGTTCGAATAAAAAGAAAACCATCATCACAAAATAAATCTAAAGAAATGCAACTTTTAATACGTGACTGGATAAAATAAAATAAATATAAAATGTGATATTTTCTAAAAAAATAAATACAAGGCAAAGGTTTCTTTAATCGTTTGCAGTATCTAAATCATTTATTCCATAAATCATCTTTATTTACGGTAAACCTGATTGAATTTAGACAGGATATGCATTAAAATTTCGATTCAATGGCATACTTCTATAATCGTTTGCAATATCTGTATCATTAATTCAATAATTTTTTTCCCTTTTTCGCTTTTTTTTTAAAAACTTATTTAATATTTTGGTAACATCATTGAAAAAAATATTTTTAATATTCTGGAAGCATAACCGATGATTAAAACTGACTGATTTATAAAATTAAAGAATATTGTTAGAAAAACGTGTTCTTTTAGAACTTTCAATCCATCATCTTAAAGAAAATATTAATTTCTGGCCAATCAATGCCCGGAGTTACTTCAAGGCTTATGAATATGTAATTTAATCGAAAATTTAAGAACCCATTACTCATGGCGAACCAGCTGGTCGCCAAAGGCGGCTAGTACTAAATAAACTTGTACTATATGACTATCTTCTTTCGCACCCCTGCAATTAAAGAATGGCCTATGACCGTATTCTTTTTCAAGCATTGAACATAGAACATAACTATCATGCAAGTACAGTTTTAATAGCAAATTAATAATGTCTATCAAATCCCCCTCTCCACCTAAAAAAACAAATTTTAATAGGTGTCATCTACACTTAATTCTTCAATTATTTTATTATTACTATTTCATTAGTATTATTTTGCTAAACATTTTAATTAGTGAGAAAAATTCCTCTTAGCAAGTTGAAAGGTAAAAGTAGATTCCTTAATATCTAGATTACTATTTTCAAATTTCTTTCAATGCTTAGATAAAAATTAGTGATGGTGATCTCTCAATAACTTTTCCACGTACTTTCCAATTAATCTGCATCCTTCCCTCGAACGAAATTTTGGACATTGGGTAAGGCCGCGAATACATGATGGCGAGCGGTAAATCAAAATATAAATCTTTGGAGAGAAACTAGCATTTCTACCGAATCTGTCTTTTGAATATGTATTATGGAAGCCTTTTCCCAACCAATAAACACAAAAATTGACTTGGACCTACAAATGTTAGCCCAAAATATATTGAATTTTTTTAGGTCAATGCATTTATGAATTATTGCATTTACATGCATACAAAAGTATGAATTGATAGACGACCAACCATTTAGCATGTTTGGTAACTTCTTAACAGGCATCAACTTTTGATATGAATCTGTATTTTAGATGTGAAATCTATATGCCAAATCAAAGCTCTTTGAGTTTTGTAGTTATTGTTACAAAATTATTAGTGTAGAACAGTTATTGAGTTTATTTGTTCTTAAAGAAAAAAAAAAAACAGGATTTCATTCAAAATTTGAAAGAATTATGCAAATTTGGTAGTGAATCCACATTCAAAATTCCCTCCTTTTAACTCAAAGCATTTTTGTGTTATCGTATTCATAGACAGATTGACAAGCAAACAGAACAAAAATTTTATGTTATGATTCAAAGATTGTGTGCAAAAAGATTAACACTTTCTGACAACTTCTTTCTTTAAAAAAGTTGCGATTTAGTGGAATGTACTACCAAGTACCACATTTTCCTATATGACAGTTTCTCCAATTAAAATAAATTAAAATATTTATTAAAACTGTATTTTCTTCATGAAAATATAAATATAGGCGAAACATCATTCATGCATTAAATGATTATGTGATCTTTTGTTTTATGCAGTACAGCTGGAATTTATAAAGTGCTAATTTTTTGAGTAGTATATTTTTTCTTTTAATGTTATTAAATACTGCTTTCACGAATTAATTCATATTTTCAACCGAATTGGTAAGGATTTTTTTAAAAATTTATTTATTTGGAATCGAAGTGGTAGTTCGTAATCGACTACCAATTTACTTGTTAAAGCGTAAAATAGGTTTTTTGAAAATTTTGCAAAAAATTCATTAAATAAAGAAAAGTTTTCTATACAATTCTACATATTTTGAGAAATAAACATGAATTAATTGTTATTTAAATGCATTTTAATCATCTTTTTGTTCCGGACATTTTATAAATTTGACAGCCCTTGGGTTTAATGTTTGCTACGTTACTGGAAGTCTATTGTAGTATATTGTATTCGTAATATTGCATTAAAAATCGAAAACTTTATAGATTTAACCCAATATAGGTACTAGTATTAATCTTATAAAACCGATTAATTAACAAGAAAGACCTTCAAAGATATTACATTAGTATATTGACAATATTCGTCACTGCTACAGGATTAAGCCTAAAAATAACCAATTAATTTCAAGTATTGAAGAATGCTTTTGAAAAAAATCAATCGATAATATATTTTCTTTCATTTCAATGAATAGTTATAATTGAAATACTCAAAAATGCAACAGATATCTCAATTCCAATACTAACTAAGAAAAACCGACGATTTTTTTCCTCCAATCAAAATATATATATAAAAAAATCAAATAATAAATTCATATTTTTAATAATAAAACATCGTTCTTTACGTTTAATTGAAAGTGGGACAGTAGCAAACGATATTTAATTTCATCAAGTATGTTTAAAATACAGAGATAAACGTTTAGTTCTTGTTGGCTGAAAAAAACTTTTGGCAATTATTGACGCTTTAAAACTTTTCAATATATTTTGTGACAAATCTATATTTATATATAATTCTTATACCTTTTACTTTGATATTATTTATTTTGTAGTAAATGCTAAAATTTATGATATTATTTATGGTTTATTCAATATGTGATACTTCACTGTTACTTCCTCTACAATTTATGGAGAATGTATCACAATAGTCCAGAAATTCAAATTCAAGATACTGATTAATTTCTCCCTGAAGTCATTATTACAATACATTTTCTGTATTTTATGTACGATAAAATAAAAGTATAAATAGCAATATAGAAGAGTATAAAATTTCTGATTCAATCAACCAAAAAAATCAATTTGTTATGCTTTAAAATTGAAGTTAAGTTGTCTTGTCATAAGTATAAATTTCGTTCTAAAATCTTAGTAATCTGTCATATTTACTTTTTAGCATATGAAGTACAGAGAAAATATTGTAATAGTGTGGAAATTCAAATTCGAGATCTTCCCGAATCTCCATGTTTCAGATCTCTCTGACTAAGAAAAACATATTTTTGATACTATGCTGTCTTTCTGTGGCAAAGTTAACTCAAAAAAGCCTTGAGTAAGAATGATGAAATTTGGTATACAGTCTTTACAATAAAACCTTGATATGATCTGTTGAGTAATTCTCTTATTTTTAAAACTATTTATAAATATATAGCATTTCACGTCACCAAACAAAAATCAAATGTGTCCACAAAACTTTCTTGCATGCTCTCTAAAAGAAACTTTATCTTTTAGAGAGTATTTTAGAAGGACGCCTTACATGTAGAATTTAGTATTTTTACTAAATCTATCGTGTCATCTTTGGCGAATTTTCAAGCGATTAATCCTTGGCATGCGGTAAATGGTACCCAAACATCTAATTTGTGTTTTAGATGCACTTTTCCACACCAAGTATAACAAAAAGGTCTCATAAAACTACGCATGTAATCACAGTTTTCTGAGCTAAATTTGATATGTTTAGATTCTCCTCCCGATGTTAGCTCCATCAAGATCTCTTCTTTTTGTAAGTAATGCTTTATCTAATATTTAAGCAGTCGGACTTCCATTGAACAGATTTTACTCAAAGTTTGACAGAAAAATGTAAATCTCGTGTCAAAATCGGATACCTAATTACAATCGTCTTACTCAAAGAAATTTTGAGTTATCTTAATCAAAGATTGATATAAGCACATTTTCCAAAAATGAATTAGAGATATAAAACGAGGATCTTAGCTTCATAAAAATCTCGAGCTCGAATTTTTTTAATGGTTGTTATATTTTCTCTAACTTATATATATGTGATAGTAATTAGCTCAAAAAATAATTAAATAAAACAAACTAAAAACAAATTGCATCACGTCCATCAAGATATATTGGCCAACATTTCTTAAACGCATTGAATAGAAATCGTGATGGAAAGCTACTATAATCGATACTATAAATTACACTATATATAAACTACATTTTCTATACTATAAACTACACAATAAACATTGTGTAATTTATTTATCATATAAAAAGAGAAAATATTAATTTCATCGATTTTATAACTACTTTGTCGCTATACTGATAATTTTAAGCACTATCACACTTATTTTAAATTATGAAATTACGTTTCTCAAATTATTTTCTGTATATAACTTACTTGAACTAAATAAAATCATAACTTCGTGTGCACCATTTTGTTTTTCATTTTTATCATTTTGAAATGTTTCAAATTTTATACAATTAAAAAAATTAATATTATGAATAAATTATTTTAAGATTGATTCAAATAGGTTAAGAACTCTCATATTTATTTTTTAACACATCAAATAATTCATTATGAAAAATATCTTTTCAGAAGCTAATGGCTTTTAAGGAAGGAACTAAATACTGACATTAAAAACAAAACATTTAGGATGCTTGAAGAGCCTAAAAGCGTACGATTGCAAAAATAAACCCAAACAAACGCTGTCTATAACAAGCTGAGGTCAATTCACGAATGCGAAGCGGAATATCCAAGACCTACTTATAGCATCGCCTGAAGCCATGAATTAATAACAAAATTCACTCCGTCTTCCGTCTAAGTAAATTTCATCGTTATCTGAAAACCGGATCTTAGAAAAAAGACTGCTGGCTTACTTCCCCAGATTTTAGATTATTATTCACTTTAGAGATTATTCTTAGAAAGTGTATTTTCTTTTATTTTTCATTCGTCGAAACTCTGAATGCGAAGCAAAAATGAGACTGAAACAAAATAGAATAATAATAATAATAAAAAAAAGCAGGAAATAAAGATGGCGTCGCGGATAGTATAAAAGCTAAAAATTCTCGTCACGTAGGATGTATGAAATATAGTTAGTTATGGGTACAGAATATTTATATGGTCATTACGAATAAAATGATGATTTTATTGTTAAAATGAGTAGCCTATATGTGGGATAAATTTTAATCCAGCAAAAAGAAAAAAAAATGAAGAGGAAATGATGTAAAAAGATTGTAATTTTTTATCCAGGATAATAGCAGAATAAATTCGTGATCACGTGACATATGTCAACTGAGAAGTTACAGATTAATTCTGGAATCCAGGTCTTGCATAACCTAAAGAACGCATCAACAAACACAAATAAATAAATAAGTAAAATGTATAATTAGATGTTAAATGCAAATTAATGTTAATCACATCTCGAGAACAGTTATTTCTATTCGTGTGTATAATTATTTAATAAGATAAGAATGATCTAATCTGTTTTGAAACACGATCGTCTGAATTAAGATTTCCTTTTCTTAGAGAAATATTAAATATTTTACTCTTATCGATATTAATACAAATATCGTCTGCTCAGAATAAAATCATAAGCATTGAGTCCTACAACTAAGCTAATAGAGGGAAACATCTTTGTAGTTAGTATTAAAAAAAACGTTTTAGAATTTTTCATATTACTTTTAATTCAGAATAAAACTTAACATAAATTTCTTTGAAAATTAAACATGAGCCTTTTTTTTCTAAATTGCAGATGTAAACAAATAAAGAAAGAAAAATAATAAAATTGACAGGATATCAACACATTTTTCGAACAAATCCATTAAAAAAATGTCGCCAGTCTTAAAAAAAAATTTTTTTTTTTTGAATAATTAGTAAGAACATTTAAAATGTTTGATTTTTATTCTTTTAAAAATATTTCACAAAAAGTATTCTATCCATCTAAAATAATTTATCAATGATAACTAATAGTTATAAATATTAATACTCAATAGATTATAAAAGAAAATGTATTTTGGCATTCTTATGAAAATAACGTTTGACCCTTGGTTACCAAATTTTGCTCAGATATATTTTTGAAAATGGATACGTCAAATTGGAACGGATTTTTAAAAACTTTCATTAATTAAAAATGAAGGTTAATTCATTTTTAATGGATTAAATTAAAAAAAACGTTTTATAATTTTTCATATTACTTTTAATAATTACGAAATAGCCATCTAGCAGTAATTCTAGGAAGTATAAATGCACGAAATTAAATCTCGCACCAATATAAAATTTTAAAAAGTTATCATTCAATAATATAACTTTAATTATCCCACAAATTTTTTCTAAATCTCTGTAGTTTTTTAAAAATATTTTTTTGTTACATTTTTAACAGCAGCTTTTATTATCACAGTGAAATAAAAACTATTTTCTTTGTTTCATCAAATATTTGATAATTTATTTTTATTTCGTTGGGTAACTGAGAATGAATGTTTCTGTTTTTTATCTAGACAGTATGCATGGCGAATTATAAAATGAAGTTATATTACTCTCATAAGACAAAACGTCATTTGAAGGCAGATTATCCAGCTAATTGTATTTTAATGGTAATACATTGTCATGGGACTTGATTTTATAAGGAATATTCATTTACAAAATTAACAGAAAAGGTGCAAGGAAATTTTGTATTGCTACATTGCAGTTTTAATATACATAATGTAAACAAAAATTTCATGCTTAAGGTATCCGACTAGGTTCAAAGGAAATTTTTTGAAAAATTGGATTAAAAAAAATATTTAAAACAATGGCTTTTAGATGTACTGTCAATTATAATACAAAATACTATAAATGCAACAAAACATATTTGAAAATATATATTTTGTGGAATAGGAAAATCTGTAGTAAATTTTAATGAATTTTTACCAAAACGATTAACACGCTACACAAAATTGTAATGCAGCAATCCTATTTTTCTATATACACAAGTTATAGAATATGATCATGAATGAAATAAACCAAAATTTAAGAAAATATTTTAGATGCAAAAAAAGTTATGGGTAAAAATATACATAGATAATAATTTTTTCCCTAAATTCCCAACTTCATTTTTCTAAAAACACCTATAAATGAAAAAAGTATTTCACCGACGATAAAGCTTTTGGTTCATTTCATTATCCATATTATTTAAAACTCAAGCTGAGATGTTTATGTAAATATATTTATTAGTTTTTGAGATATCATGTTAACGGTGGAGAATTTTTATGAAAATTAAAGTTGTGAGAAAATTGAAGTCAAAGACAAAATTTAGCAGAAAAATATGTTTTGCTTAAAATTCCTCTGGATGATAGGCCAGTCCTTCCTTTTTCTAGAAAAGATAAACTGTTTTGGAAAGAGGAAGGTCTGAATTACAGGGGAAAAAAAAAAAAAAAACCCTCACCAGTGTGGTCGATAATTAGTGTTTTTGACTTAGTCGGATACCTTAAAAATATTTTCAAAGATAATTATGGACATGAAGGGTCGACAAAGCTGCCAAGTTCTAGTAAATTCCAAATTTTATCCATCTAGATTGTCATGTTTTTAAATTACGTTGTTAACCTGCTCACTGATGAATAATTTTTTCCGATTAAAGGATGTCTAAATATTCAGAATCTAAGATTTATCAATTTGGAATCTCACCGTCTTTGAATTAAAATAATTTCTCCCTCTTTGTCTTTGAAAAGAAAACATCTTTTCATTTGAAATTATTTACATCTGATGCTTGAACAGTTCCTCTAAAAAAAAGTTTTTTGGAATTTTATGGGGAAACATTCACATTAAGTTTACGATATTACATCTATATTTATTGGCATTCATTTTCCAAATCCGAATTCCAATAATTATTGAATTTGAGTGCAAATAAATAAATAAATTAAATCAGTTAAACTAATTAGACGAATACTTGATCCGCTAAGTCGTTAAGTATGGAATCAAATTATACAGGACAAATAGGTAGAAACTATTAGCATGCAGATGGAATGTAGAAGCCTCAGAAATAAGAAAGCAATCACTTTTAATGATAATTAATTTCTTGTTTTATTTTTTATGGAATGTAATTATAAGACACCTGTCACTGTTAGTGCTAATTAATTCCTTAATTAATTAATTTATTTTTATGGCATGCACTTGGATGCCTCCTTCCGATTTGGGAATGTGGCACCATTTAGAATCAATTTAGAGTTCAGGGAAGAAATACGATATTTATGAATTCAAGGTTTTAAAAAATATATCGAAAAACCGCCTTTAGTTGGTGGAGTATATTAGTTTTTTTTTTTAATTTCAATTTAATCTATACCAATACTATAAATGTGAAAGTTAGGACGGATGGATGTTTGTTACTCAATCACGTCAGAACGGCTGAACGGAATGGGATGAAATTTAGCACAGAGATAGATTACAGTCAGGAATAGAACATAGGCTACTTTTTATTCCGGTTCATTGAGTGGTTCATTTTTTATTCATTAAAAACTAATTTTCGCGGCAAAAGACTGAGGGCAAATCCAGCCAAAGATGAGTAAGGCTGCAGATTTTTTTTCTCCAACAGAAATGAGATAAGGTTCAGAATTTCGACCGATTATTTCAAACGATGCTATTAATTTTCTTTGTATTTGATGTATTTAAAATCAAATGTTGTTAGTGAATCGATCTTTCGGATTCATTCAAAAATACTTTTATATGAAAAGAATACAGAAGAATAACAAATTTTCTAATCTGCATTGCATCACCCCAACTGGCGTAGGAAAGTCAGACATGTGCATTTCGCCAACTGGCGTCGAATGTTCGCGCGTGATTTTTGACAACTGTGTTTTCATTTAAAATAAACGTTTAAAAATTACGTATATTATACTGTTGTAGCTATCTCCATCTCGATCCACAAATAAAATCTTTTTGACCGGACTCGATTTGCTGTTTTGTTTTATTTTGGGTATGCAATATAAATGAATTGCTTTCGCATTAGTTGTGTGTTTCTGTTATTAATTTATATTTACGTTATATATTTTTCGTATGTGCTTATACTTTTAAATGTATCATTTTTAGGTTAGGTTTTATTTTTTTTTATTTGTCATTATTCGCGCCAAAAAGCGAGGCTAAATTCCGCAATAGATCAGTAAGGCTCTGGGTTTTTTTCACCAACAGAGTTGAGGTTAGGGTTAGCAGGATTTCGACCGATTACTTCAAACGACTCTATATATTTTCTTTGTGTTTGATGTATATAAGATCAAGTGTTGTTAATGAATCGATTTTTAGGATTCATTCTGAAGTACTTTTAAATTTAAAGAAAACAGAATAAAGGAAATAAAAAAAGTTCTAATTGATATTGCGTTACGCCAACAGGCGTTGAAAGTTCGCGCGTTATTGTTGACAACTGTGCTTTCATTTAAATGAAAAGTTTAAAAATGATGTGTACTATAATATTGTTGTGGTTATCTCCATCTCGATCCAGAAATAAAATGGATTTGACGCCGGCGTCCTGGCTTAGCATGTCTTAGGCTTAGGGGTAGCATGATCCGGGTTCGAGTCCCGGTTCGGGCATGGTTGTTATGTGTTCTATCTGTGAGGCGTATGAATGAGCCCCCTGTAAAAAGGGGTTGTGCGAGCGAATGTGTGTGTCATCTTCATATGAGCTAGAAGTCAGACTTCTGCCCTCTGGGTGCTCAGGGGTCTTTACCCTCAGAAGCCACTGCACCCCCTTTCCGTGGAAACACGGACACGACATCATCATCATCAATGGATTTGACCGGACCTGGTTTGCTGTTTTATTTTATTTTGAGTATACATTGCAAATAAATTGTTTTTATATTAGTTATGTGTTTTTGTTATTAAATTGTATTTATGCTTTATATATTATTATTATTATTATAGACGGCTATCAATGAAAGAAAAAAATCGTGTTTTCAAGTCGTAATAAACGAAGAGAAAAATCGAAAAATAAATAAAGCATTAATTAGTGATAAACAAAAAAAATCACTAGTAATAACATTTAAAAAAATTTAATGAAATACATAGCATAGGGCTGGCTTTTAATATCATTTTGGTTTCCAGCCAGTCTGTAAATTTGTCAGAAGCGATCGTAATTAATATCTAAAGAAAATAATAGGAAAACAAAGCCAAAATATCTTAGAGTTCTTTGTTTCCTTAATTTTTGATTTTTTTTTTCTGATTGATTTGACTGAAATGTTGGCAGGTCACTCAAAAAGAAAATTGCCCCTGATTGGCTTAATCCATGGGAAACAGCAGCGTTCACCTGCTGATCGTTGACACTGTTTCAAGAGATGCCAAGTATTCCAAATGATGTTCCATTACAGCTAGCATGCTGCTTTCTACCATCTGCCAATCGTTTAGGACTGTTTGAAGAAACTTCTTTTTTTTCTCCCCATTGACGTTCTTTCTACTTTGCATTGTACTTTATTCAATCCTAGCACCATTCATGGAAAATAAATAGAGACATATTTTAAATAGATATTAAAGACTACCTTTTATCCGTGACTCTGTTCGAGTGGAAATTTTGATGTATATGTACAAAAAACTATCAAATAATGACAAATAAAAAAAAAATTAAATCTAAACCAAAAACGATACATTTAAAAGTAGAAGCATAAAAGAAAAATATATGACATAAATACGATTGAATAACAAGAACACACGACTAATGTACAAACCATTTATTTGCATTGCATACTGAAAATAAAGCAAAACAGCAAATCGAGTCCGGTCGAATCCATTTTATTTATGGATCGAGATGGTGATAGCTACAAAAATATCATACCATCATTTTCAAACTTTTAATTTGAATGAAAACACAATTGTCAACAATAACGCTCGAATTTATAACGCCAATTGGCTACACCAGTTGGGGTGATACATTGCAGATTAGAAATTTTTCATTTCCTTTATTCTGTTTTCTTTTCATTTAAAAGTACTTCGGAATGAATCCGAAAGATCGATTTATTAACAACATTTTATTTTAAATTCATTAAATGCAAAGGCAATAAATAGAATCGTTTGAAATAATCGGTCGAAATTCTCCTAAGCCTAACCTCAAATCTGTTAGGAAAGAAACAAAATTGGGAGACTTACTCATATTTGGTGGGATTTGGTCTCAGCTTTTTAGCGCGAAAGTTAGTTTTTAATGAATAAAAAAATGAACCACTCATTTAATCGGAATAAAAAGCAGCCTATGCTCTATTCCTAACTATAATCTATCTCTGTGCTAAATTTAATCTAATTTCGTTCAGCCATTCAGGCGCGATTGAGTAACAAACATCCATCCATCCAAACTTTCACATTTATAATATTAGTATAGATTAAATGGAACAATACCTTTATGTCGAACCTGTATCAAATTATAGCACTTATAAAATTGAAACAAATCCAGCCATTTATAAAAATTAGAATACAGATACAAAAAGATACGTATATAAAAACCACATGGGAATAATACACCACATGGGAATAATACTTATTTCAAGAGTTTCTTGATACTTGCATGTGTACACACTACAACATATTCCTGCTACAGAAAACATCATCTAATTAACATTGCAACAAAATCTATAATTATATTGCAACGAAAACAGCATAATTAACAGCTTTTGATTGGCAACAGGAATTGGTAAGTGCGGTTAAATTAAAAATTTTAGCTTAAAGTAAGATTCGCTTATTTCTTCATTGTACATACTGAATGGTATAAA
>JAPMOQ010066961.1:193306-217108 GCA_026543055.1 Argiope trifasciata | reverse complement strand
ACACACACACACACACACACACACACACACACACACACACACACACACACACACACACACACACACACACACACACACACACATTGAACTTTATTATAAGTATAGATATAGATATAGAAGATATAGATAGATATAGAAGATATAGATATATAACACTTAAATCAGCTTATCAGTAGAATTCTTCTACCTTTCTGCTCTAACATGTTGATCAGTTACAACCTCGAGGGAGAGTCCCTTTTTAAGGAATCCGACTATGTTCAAAGAAAAAAATTTGATAAAATTTTTTAAAAAACTATTTAACATGTAACTATTTATTACATACTAAATATTAAATATATCAATTAACTATTTATTACATGTAAAACTGTGGTTTTTACATGTATTGTTAATAATAAAACAAAAAACTGAATACAAAAAAAATATTTTTAAATATAATATATATTGAGAAATATTAAATTGTATAACAAATTTTAATGAAATTTAATCAAAATGGTTAACACTCTACTCAAAATTCTAATGCAGCAATCCTATTTTTCTTTGTACACAAGTTATAGAATACAGTGATGAATGAAATGAACCAAAGTATAAGATAAATCTTGAGATTCAAAGAAGTGATGGATAAAAATATACGCATATATGCTTTTTTTTTCATAGATTTGAAACTTAATTTTCCTAAAAACCTCTGTAAATGAAAAAGTATTCCATTAGCAATAAATTTTGGTTCATTTTATTTTCCATATTGTTTAAAACACACGTTGAAACTTTTATGCAAATACCTCTATTAGTTTTTCAGATAGCATGTTAACGGTGCAGAATTTTGTTGAAAATTAAAGTTTTGGGAAAATTGAAGGCAAATATAGCTGAAAAATAAGTTTTGTTTAAAATGTCCTTAGATCAGATGACAGGCTTTCCTTTTCCTATAAAAAATAGACTGTTTTGGGAAGAGAAAAGTCTGAACTATAAGAAATAACAGTAAAAAAATCACCAATGTGGTCCATAAACAGTGTTTTTAACGCAGTCGGATACCTTAAGTGTTCGTGTCACGTCTTCAATGTTAATTATATGTTAAAATTGTGTAAATAAATTACTTTCGGCCATGATTGAATATTCAATGTGCCCAGTATATATGAAAACTTTACTTTATTCTTGACGATTTGGAAGAATCTATCGATAATATTTTTGTCCTTGAAATCTAACCTTTTCATTACTGATCTCATAATCGGCTTATTTACAGATGAATAAATAAAAGATTATTATGAAATTCTTTATCTTCGAAAACAAATTGCTGAAGCGGAAAGCAGCCATTCCACAAAACAATGTTATTTGTGTGTGTGTGTGTGATTTGATGGATATATAATTTTTGTTACCGTTATTTTTGCACATTGACTGGAAGATTGAGAGTATCGAAATCTAACTGAATCAATTGCTCATCTCTATGACTAAAAATGTTTGTATGTATGTCTCTTATGCCATTTTTAAGCCGTTCATCCGAGTGCGATGAAACTTGGTCAGCTTATTGTTTACAACTACGGAATGGTTACAGAGATAGTGGAATGATCTAAAAATTTAAAAAAAAACTTATTCCCAACCGCATCTATTTACCAAGAATGAATCTCCAAATAAATCGCCGAGGAGACAATAGATTCGGTGGAAATGTTGGATTCAGGGGTCGTCCTCGATATCTGACCCCTGTTCAAAATTATGAGATCCATCCTAAAGCTGTAGTGTTGCTTTAAAAAGGGAAGTTAATGTAACTTAACTAAACATTGAAACCGTTTCCGTTAACGTGCCGAGTAAAAATAGAAAGCTCCGTACTAGTAATTTATATAGGTTTATACATTGAACTGCAAGAATTGATTGGAGAAAAGTTAAGCTAAAGGATATAAACTGTTCACATTTTAACATGAATTATGCAAGGTCTAATTTAAACGCAGGAATCGTAAACGAAACCTTAATTTAAATAGCGGGCTAAATTCTTAAGAAAAAGGATGCGAACTGATTTTATTTTTCATTGATGAATGCTGACTCAGATATGAAAAAGTAACTTTGCTATGCTCTGTTCTTCTGTGAGTAGTATGAATGTGCCCCCTGTAAAAATGGGTTGTGCAACCTAATGTGAAGAATGAAGTAGCTAAGTCGTATTCGGTAAAAGCGAAGACTAGTGTACCATTTGCTACGCCAAGGATGCCAAGTTGCCAATAAAGATGGCGGGCAAAATAAACAAATACTTCTATGAATCAGTTATGGTTACCACTTTATGCATTAAAATTATGTTCTTAACTTATAAGCATTAGAAATTTCAGATTTATTTAATCTATAACTGAAATTTTTATTAAAAATTTTTTGACCTACGGGTTTACTATAGCTGCTTATCTTAATTTAGTAGAAGTTTTTCAGACCAGCTGTGCCGATCTATTGTGTAAAGAGCAAAATTTAGAGCACGCAATGCCTGTTGGCATCTGAAGAAGGCACCAGACAGAATTTTTTAGCTTAAAAAAACCTTCTGCGGCTTCGCTACCGACGGGAGCGGGAATTTAGTGGCTTCGCTAACACATTGAACATAATAACTGTGTGGTTAACAGAAACAGTACATACAAACAAATATCCTTTCCTAACTTCATCGATTCTTAAAAGATATATATATTCCACTCACCCTACCTCCATTCTACAGATTCAAAATACCTTTACACGACATCCATTCTTGCACAATTGCCTTCATAACAAATTATGAATGGGACGAAAGTTACAGCAGCAAAAGAATTAAGAGAACTTGGAACAATTCCGTTGCAGCTCTCTTTTAATGTGAGAAGCCAGACGATTCCGTAAATTACGATTTCAGACGACTTTTCAAAGAGCAGGCTAACAATTGAAAGTAAATATTTCCTTGTTCGTATTCACATTTAAAGAATAGAATTGTATTTCTTATTAATTGTAAAACAAACTTTCAATTATAATATAAAACAAAATTAAAATCCTTAATGGATAATTTTTATTTTACATGTTTCATAAAACAGTTGTAGTTTATGTACAACTCAACTATTGTGAAAAATGGTAAACAAAACGGAATTAGGGTTTCTAGAAGAACGTTGGGTTGCCACATTGGAGAGAAAGTCGGGGTGTACACTATGCTTCACTTCATCCTGGAATTCTTTGCTCTAGTTGGCACTACTGAAAAAACAAGGGACACTAATTTAGGCTTTTGACAGCTTTCTGTCAGCAGGTTTGTAAAGTGCCTAAGTAATTACAATAACAATGAAGAGCGAACAGAGCACTGCTTTTTTCCTGTTACAACTGGTATTTAGCACACGGACATAGGAGGACGACAGCTTTCAATACCTTTGCAATGTTGCTTATTTAATTGCTGGAAAGCTAGGCCGGATAGTACGGAAACTGGATAATCACGAACCAAATACTCGGAAGTGAACTGTATATAGATTTTCTACATCAAACCCTCATGAAAATCCATAAATTGCGCAGAGTTGGAAATGCTGGTATTAAGTGATCACTGGACAGATGGACAAGAATAAAAGTGTGACAAGCATAAATCTCGCCTTTTTCTGACCGTAGCTGGACTCCAATAGTATTTGTAATTGTGTCTTCGTTAAACAATAAATATCTGAAAATTAAACAAATGATTCAAGATTCTCTGAACTTTTTATATATGTAGCGTATAGCAATCGTCAAAAAATTCGAACTGTTTCAGATCTCCCTCAGTTCGAAAACCCAAAATACCATGTCTGCGCATCAAACATAAAATGTTAGAGCATCAAACATTTTAAATTTGAATTTTACACGTCTTTATATGATATTTGTAGATTTCTATCAAAGTTTTGAAAAAATTCTGCTCAGTGAAAGTTTGCTCGAATTCAATTAAACAGGATAGCTAAAAAACAAAGAGAATTTTTTTTAACTGAAACATTCATAAAATCCCCTTGCACCACAAAGTATCCCACGGGGCTTACAGAAGTAAGTATTCAACGCATAACAAAAAGAAAATAAGATGTTACAGTTATGAAGGATGAATATAAGAATAAAATAAAATAAGAAAATATACGTTAAGAATAAGAAAACTTTGCATGCAGAATTAACATTTACTTTCTAGATACTTTCCCAATTTGGAGCCAAATCCAACAAGGGATAGACTGTCTGTCGGTCTATATTTTCTGAAATGTGTTCACTCAAAGACGCGAAGACCTCAATATGTGCAATTTGATGCTTGAATTTCTGCTTACAATTGTAGTTCTGTGTCTAATGTTTGTTTCACTCGGCTGGGAAAAACACATCCTTAAACACAAATCCGATTTTCGCTGCCAGGCCTCATTATCGCCAAAATTCCTCGCCAAGGATCACATGATACATTCAATAAAAAGTTATATTCATGCCAAAATTCAGTATTTCATAACGATTGTGATTAGTGCCATTTTAGGGCAATGTTTGGAATAACACCTTTATTAGAAAGTATGTAAGAAAGCTTTGGAGAAAGAATAGTTTTATACTTTATATCTGATTGTTTCTCATTATGCGAAACATTGTAAAAGACGAATAATTATGAGAACTTGAAACAATTGAAAAATATATAAAAATAAATATGTATATGGCTGCTTATGGGAATTAAATTTTCACATGTTTAAAGAGGGCCTTTTTCTGAATCTAGTGACATGATTTTTAAATATTACTTTTACAGGTTATACAGAATTTTATTTTTACAGATCAAGAATTTTATTTTTGCAGAACAAGAATTTTATTTTTACAGAACAAGAATTTTATTTTTACAGAACAAGAATTTTATTTTTGCAGAACAAGAATTTTATTTTCACAGAAAAGGATTTTATTTTTACAGAACAAGTGCCTGGTTACATTTTTGACGGATTGTACAACAAATGGTTGTACAAAAAACACGACAATTGAAATAAAATACTGACAGTTTTTTTATTGTTCAAGACATTATTTAGAATTAATTTTAATTGTACTAAACAAGTCAGAAATATTACTTGTCATTTACTCCCCCCCACCACCACCAAAAGGATCTGACTAATCAGCTCGTATACAGTATTTTGAAAATTACTACATATTTTCTTAAAATCTCAGCAGTTCTTTAATTTTCACCTCTTCCACAATCAATGTTAAAATATAGCTAATTTGAATGAATGATAGAAAGGATTCAAGAAGTGATAAAAAAAGATAAACATATATATTTTTCTTCTAGCAAATCGATGAACAAAAATAGTTTTTTCCCCCTTGCCTTTTTTGATTTAGATACTTAAAACCATATAATCTTTGTAAATAGAAATAAATACTTCTTACAAAACAGATAAATATTCAAACCTTAAGTTATTTTATTCTGAAAATAATGATATCAGCAAGATATGCCCACACCTTACTTAAAGGCCAATAGTATATTGATTTTTTTCTGAAGAGAATAGACTAATATTTATGTACTTTTTATTATTGTCAAAGAAATATTTAACTGTTATAAATAACAGAAGCTTAATCTCATTTCATATTCAAATACATAAGTCAAGTGCATAACTCTATACAAATATTAAACATTTTAATTTTAATTCAAAGTTTTAAGTTAGTTTCAATAATTCATAAAGCTTCTAGTTAATTGTGACGTGTAAATACTTCAATATTTCATTTATAGATGGCAGCACTACGTTTTTAAAGATTACTTTTCTTTCGAAACTGACGAGTATGTTTTCTACCATACAACTGTATTTCTTTTCAATTTTGGGCTATCGTTTTCATAATACCAGCGGGTGACCGAGCTCCGCTCGGAGAAAACAGGTATCGAAGCTAACTCGAAGATTTAAATTTTCAATTGTGATTTATCAAAACAATACAGGCCATAAGAAAATTTGTGAAACCATTGGGGAAAAGATAACCGGTTAAAGTGCACCATTGTAAACTATTCTAAACAAAGTTAGAGTTTGGAAAGGGAACTATTCTATACAAAGGTAAAGTAAAGGTAAAGATTGAAGTGTGTTGAAGTTCAATATTTTTGACAAATTTATTTAGAAAAACCAAACATATATACATACATAAGAAACATATTATAAACCTATAACAGCATAAACATAAAACTTTATTAGTTCGCCATATTGACTATAGATGGCAGCACGTTACCGCTTGAAAATTTAAGTAGCCATTATGGCGAACTAATAAAGTTTGAAAATATCCTATCTGTAACTCCGAACTGCTCGACCGTAGAGCTTCAAAACTGGCGCCAATCGATTCCTCGTGGCCAAAAACCCCAGACCCCCAAGTTTACCGCAGTTTATTAATTCTGGGGCGATTTTCGACTTGGCAACCATTCCTCGTATTATAGTATTAGATTATCATTAGATATTATTCTATTTTACGTTCAGGGAATATAAAGAATATATTGTTATCGTCTAAAAAATTCAAATTTGAGATTTTGCTGTATCTTAATGCTTTAAACCCTCCTGATTCCGGGAAGCACTTTTTTTGAAAAATGTCCGTCTGTCTGTTTGTGATAAACATAACTCAAACGCGCTTTGAGCTGGTGGATAAATTTTGAAATACGGTCTTAACACCAACATGTTGATTTCCAACAAATGTTAATTGAAATCTAATCCAAGGAAGTCTATAAGTAATAATAATATAAGTTAATACTGTAAATGCAAAATGAAGAAGGCCAGATTGATAAAATTCGGTGCACATATTTAACATTTATGTAGTAGACTCCTGCCATATTTTGAGTAAAATCCAACGGCCGGTTTTCTATCTGTCGGTTTGCAGTTTCAGAGCTCTGTAAATGTGACAACATGCAATGAATTACATTTATCAAATTTGGTAAAAGAATTTGTGAAAATAAATGTAGTTCTTTGTTTCGATTGGTTGTGGAAAACACATCTCAAATGAAAATTCGGTTTTCGGATACTATTAACTATATGTCAGAGATTAAACTGTCGAAGATCATATGATAAATTCAATAAAAAAAATGCCAAAATTCCAATAATTTATATTTCGTAACTAATGAGTGACTGTATCCTGCTATATTAAAAATGCATTATGAAAAATATTTTTAAAAATGTTTTGTTAAAAATGCATTAAGTATTGTATATAAAAATGTATTATGTAATATGTTTTTTAAAATGTATTGTTAAAAATATATTACATAATATATTAAAATATATTACTTAATATATTTTTAAAATGAATTATTAAAAATGTATTACTTTTACTACGCCAGATCTATTCACATTTAAATATATTATTCATGTTGAATTATAAATATAGTGTATTCATTCATGGTGAAAAAATGAAATGCATTCTTTTTTTCTACCGACAGAAACCAAAATTTGGATGCAGAAAGTCAACTGTGTAGTCACAGAAAATTTCACCTATCCAATATTTATTAAATTTTATTTGTTTACAAACAATCAGAAAGACAAACGTTTTCCAAACACGTTTTTTGGCAATCAGAGAATTGTAAAACTTGGATATTTATTTAAACTTCAAATTCGCTTTTTTTTTTTACGGTCACAATACCTTCTTCCAGTATATTTCGCAAGTGAGGAAATAAAGAGATTACTTGAAGAATAAACGAAGGAAGAAAATCGTTTCTTCATATTTTTAATCTTTTCTGACTTAAAATTTTGAAACACATTCGAAATCCAAATTCTCTTCCTGGCAAGCTTTGGAAATTAGAGACTGTTTTTAGAAAAGAACGGTCTCACCAGTGGGGGTTTTTGGTAATGCGAGGGCACAGGTGCTGGAATATTTTGCGGGCCCACTCCACGGTAAACTCTATTGTTGAATAAAAAAACTAGCAAGATAAACTTAGTTCAGTTTTAATTTTATCTTAAGGTATCCGATTACATCCAAAGGAAAATTTTTGAAAAATTGATTTTTTAAGAAACTATTTAAAATTATGGTTTTAGATGTGTTATTAATTATAAAACAAAATACTATAAATACAAAAATATTATTTGAAACTCATATACTTTGAGAAATAGGACAATTTGCCTTAAATTTTAATGGAATCAAACCAAAACGGTTAACACTGTACACAAAATGGTAGTGAAACAATCCTGTTTTTCTTTGTACACAAGTTATACAGTATAACGAGGAAGAAAATGGGCCAAAATCTAACAAAAATCTCGCGACGCAAAGAAGTTATGGTTAAAAATGTACCTACATATGCATTTTTTCCTTAAATTTACAACTTAATTTTTTTTAAAATTATCTATTAATGAAAAAGTATTTCATCAACAATAAATTGCCCCTAATATTTAAAACCCACGCTGACATTTCTATGTGAATACCTCCATTAGTTTTTGAAATATCATGTTAACGGTGGAAAATTTTTATGAAAATTAAAATTTTTAGAACATTGTAGTTAAAGACAAATTTTAGCTGAAAGATATGTGACTCTGGATGATAAATAAGGTCTGTATCACTCTCTTTTTCCCCCTACACTATGATTCACTCATTACACGCCGCCCTCTGACGAGTGCTTAGAGAGACAGTCAGTTAGGCCTCTGTTATCGTTATGTGTTGACGTGTTTTTTTGTCCACTCTATGTTTTGTGTCTGTGTGTAACGTAACCTTATATGTTTTAATAATAAATTATTGTTACACAAGAAGGCTTATCTTAATTAGAACCCACCAACCACCGGTCACAGGTCTTCATTTCCCTAAAAAAGATAAAAGGTTTTGGAATGAGTAAAGTCTAAACTAAAAAACATAACAATAAAAAAACATTGACCAATGTGGTAGATAATCAGTGCTTTTAAGGTTGTCGGATACCTTAATATCTATTTTGCAAAACCTTTATGTATTGAAAGGCAATTCCTAATGCATTTATAACTTTTATTTTTCATTTATATCTGATATTATGTCTTTTATCGACCCATTTTATATACTAAGTTCTTTTTTTATTGTTTCTAGACCAATGATTCTTGTAATTTATTTTATCTATATAATTTAAAACAGCAGTCATTGAGCTCTTTAGCGATTCATTCTTCATGGTTTCTTGGAAATAGTTCAATTTGAATATCAAGATTATTTATCAAAACCCTGGTAAATATTTGCGAATAGGAAAAAGAGAATGATGAGAAAGTATTCTGAACTTATAAAGTATAAGAAAAGAATTTGAAGACTCAGCGTTTTGATTGCACAAGAATTTTACTTAACACTCCGTTTTTTCATTAACATTTTTAACGATGAACGAACACTTTTATCTTTAAAGGAAAAGTAAAAGGTGAAAATTCTGTGAATCATACCAAAGAGGAAACTTGAACAATCAAACTTATATTCGGCTTACCAATATGATGTAAATAGAAGTAGATTTTGAGGCCCCTATACACCTGGAGACCCGAGACGACCACCTTCTTCTTCTTGCATACAGCCGACCACCCCGCCACCACTGAACGCAGCAGTATCGACAGGATTTCTTGTGGTCGACTGCTGAAAAAGTATTGTCCAACCTTACATTGACCGATCAGTCAAACTAACATTCCTTTCGGGGTAATAAATAGCTGTCTTTCTCTCCATCTGCACTCTCTCAAACAGTTGGAATGAAACGATCCATCTTTGACATCGTATCCTTCAGGGTTTTGAGATGACCTGGTACCGTCAGTACTGTACTTAAATCATTATTGTAAATCTTCAGGTCCTTCCTTAACTCTGAGATCTCCATACATTCCATTAAATAGCGAGGCTACCGCCTGTGCGGAAATCCGCCACTGCACCTCTCATCTCCATTTATATTGTGTATAACATTTATGATCTCATAATGTTTATATAATATATATTGCATAATTCAGTCAAATGATTGCACATTCTTATATTACTCTAGAGTTTCTTTCAAAAGTTTTTGTAATATTTTGTTCCTTATTTGCACTGGAGAAAGCAGGAAAGAGGAACATGGATTTAGAACGCTGATTCATAAACTGCGAAAAACAATGTGGTTTTTATTTATTTACTAGCCGCCTCTGGCGACCAGCTGGTTCGCCATGAGTAATGTGTTCTAAAATTTTCAATTAAATCACATATTCTTTTGCATTGAAGTAATTCCGGGCATTGATTGGCATGAAATTAATATTTTCTTTAAGATGATGGACGGAAAGTTCTAAAAGAAAGCGTTTTCCTAATAATAGTCTTTAATTTTATAAATCAGACAGTTTTAATGATTGATTTAGAAGACTGATTGATGTAGCAAATTTTATTTAAAGTATTAATAAAAATATTTTGTAAAATATGACTCACAGACCAAAGTATGAAATAATCTAAAAGTGATTCATCTAGGCATTTTTTTTTACTCAATTACATAAACTGTAATTATTTACTTCATTTAGATCAAATTAATAGTATTAAACAATATATATATATATATATATATATGCTTATTTATAATATTTTACAAATTGGCCATTAGACAGGAATTTGAATGTATATCCTGTATAAATTCAATCCTGTATAAATAAAGATAATTTATTGAATAAATGATTTAGATATTGCAAACGATTATAGAATCCTTTGCTTCGCATTTATTTTTTTAGAAAATATCACATTTTATATTTTATTTTATCCAGTCACGTGCTAAAAGTTGCATTTCTTTAGATTTAAATTGCGATGATCGTTTTTTTTTTAAATTTGAACTTCGATCATTGTTTTCTTTTATTTTATCCAGTGTAGCACTCTCTTTTTCCCCCTACACTATGATTCACTCATTACACGCCGCCCTCTGGCGAGTGCTTAGAGAGACAGTCAGTTAAGCCTCTGTTATCGTTATGTGTTGACGTGTTTTGTCCACTCTCTGTTTGTGTCTGTGTGTAACGTAACCTTATATGTTTTAATAATAAATTATTGTTACACAAGAAGGCTTACCTTAATTAGAACCCACCAACCACCGGTCACATTGGCGCCCAACGTGTTTTAATTGCGTTTACATTGACGCCCAGCATTTAATTGCGCCCTCCGCATTGCCGCGCAAGCGTGCTTTTAAATTTCAGCCTTCAAAAAACAGAGTAAAAGTTCCGAAAACAGAGGTTTGGCTCAATTTTTTCAGGTAAAAGCAATTCGAATGCACACCCTGTGCAAGATTTCATTGGATTATGTTAAATCCCCGCCCTGGAGGAAAAAGGCTTTCTATTGCCAAACGGATGGAATAGATCCCATCGTTGCTTCATTAAATGATAAGTAATTATTTTTGTTTCAGTTTTTGAATACTTTATTTCTTTAGCCATCCTGGTAAAGAATGAAATGCTAATTCATACGTTTAGATGATATAAATTTGTGCTAACTTAATTTGCCATACCCCTGGCATATGTATACTATTGTTGTATAAAACTCATAACAGTCAATTTAAAGTTTTGTAAAAGCAGTTCTTTAAAAGCTTTTCTCATATTTCTATATGTAGATTTTCTATTGATGTTAAAATGTTATATTTGTTTGAAAAAATATTAGTTTAAGTTTCTTTCGTCAGTTTCGGTTTCGGAACGAAACGCAAATGTTGCTCTTTTGCTTCGCCATTATTCGGCGCGCCAAATGTCTGCTTCCCTCCCCCCCCCCTTTTCGGAATATTGATGTAATACACCGGATGCAGAAAAAGAATCTGAATGATTCATTTATATCATATTAAATGAGTAGTATTACTGGAGCAAATAAATAAAATAGAAAGGAAAGATCTTTTCCGATTGTGGTTTCAAAGATTTAATGTGTGTATATATATAAAAAAAGTGATCATTATTTCTGTCAGAACTCTTCTAGGTGTTGACTTTTTGAGTAAAGCAGGAATCGTCCTAGATCTCTGCAATAGGCATTGGTATTTCTCAGAATCTCCGTGAATCAAATATGATTTTATTAAAGCACCACCTGACATAAACGCCCTGCTGGCAGTTCCTACTACTCCAAATCCCTGTGATCTTCGTGAAAATGAAGGAACAAATCTTTCGCATGAGCAAAAACGTCGCCTCAACTCCCTTCTCGTAGAATACGAGACATGCTTTCAACCAGGGGGAGAGCCTACACCTTTCATCGAACACAAAATTGATACTGGAGAAAAACTTCCTGTTGCAGTACCTCCTTACAGGTTGTCGCCTGCCAGACAAGAGATTTTGAAGAAGGAAATTGATTCACTTCTCGCCTCTGGAGTAATCGAAGAATGCGATTCTCCCTATGCCGCTCCAGTAGTGCTAGTTCCAAAACCCAACGGTGATTTTCGTCTTTGCGTGGATTACCGGAAGCTCAATGCGGTTACAAAGCCTGATCCCTATCCTCTTCCGCGGATGGATGACCTATTGCAAACCGCAAAACAAACAGCTTACATGTCTACCATTGATTTAAAAAGTGGATACCATCAAGTTCAAATGTCTCCTCCTGACAAAGACAAAACTGCATTTGTTTGTCAATTTGGAATTTACAGATTTACAAGGATGCCGTTTGGATTAAAAACAGCACCCGCGACTTTCCAAAGACTCATGGACATTTTCCGAAATGGCCTTAAAGTCAAGACTTTAGCATATTTAGATGATTTGATTGTTATATCTTCTACATTTGAAGAACATCTTGAAGATTTACCTCAAGTATTTGATCGCCTGAAATACTTTAAATTGCATGCTAATAGAAACAAATGTAATTTCGCTTGCCCCAAAGTAAAATATTTAGGTCACTATATCATCAAGGCTGGTATTGAAGTTGATCCTGCAAAAGTTGAAGCAATAGTAAAAATTCCTCCTCCCAAAAACACAAAGCAAGTCCAAAGTTTTTTGCAAACCTGCAGTTGGTATCGTCGTTTTATACATCAGTTTGCAGAAATTTCTCGCCCATTAAGCAATCTTACTAAGAAGAAAACCACATGGAAATGGGGAGAAGAAGAGCAGTGTGCATTTGATGCATTAAAAGAAAAACTAATTTCTCCACCGGTTCTAAAACAAGTCGATGACATTAAACCATTTGTTATCCGAACAGATGCCTCAAATTATGCTCTAGGAGCTATCCTTATTCAAGGAAAAGGCGAAGAAGAACATCCCATAGAGTATGCGAGTCGTTTACTTACTTCATCTGAAAGAAATTATTCTACAACCGAGAGAGAAGCATTAGCAGTCGTATGGGCTCTCGAAAAGTTCCGAGGTTACATAGAAGGTGCACAAATTACAGTTGTGACTGACCATCAACCCTTAAAATGACTGTTGAGTCTGAAATCACCAACAGGCCGATTGGCAAGATGGGCTTTACAGGTGCAATCATTTGACCTGACAGTAGAATACATTCCTGGTAAAGCTAATGTTATAGCTGATATGCTCTCGCGACCTGTATGTGTTCACAACAATTCTAATTGTGGATTATGCACTATATCTATCGATTTGCCATCAAGAAAGGCCAGTGATATGCGTGAAGAACAGTTAAAAGATGACGATCTGAAGAAAATAATAGACTGTTTCGAAAACAAAGATAAAGATGAAAATTTTGCTAACTGGTCAAACCGAGGTTACCTCATGAGTAATGGTTTACTCTACCGCTACTCTCCAGATTCTGAATCTGAAGAAGCACAATTGGTTGTCGCAAAGCAAGAAAGGGAAAAAGTTCTTAGAGAACACCATGATGCCCCTACAGCTGGACATTACGGCACTGAAGGTACTTATAATAAAATAGCCTCACGATACTATTTTCCTGGAATGAAATCCTACATTTCAGAATGGATAAAGCATTGTCCAGAATGCAGCCGTTACAAGGCTAACAAACAAAAGCCTGCTGGATTGTTAAGAACTCCAGTATATTCTCAAAGATTCGAGATAATTTCGATTGACTTATTTGGTCCTCTACCACGGACGGCTACAGGAAAACAGTGGATTTTTATTGTGGCAGACTGTGCTACAAGATGGGTTGAATTATTCCCTCTTGCTCATGCCACCGTGCACGAATGTGCTACAACATTAATCGAAGAAGTGTTTATGCGGTATGGCATACCTAGAAAAATCATCAGTGATAACGGATCACAATTCATTAGTTCTGTACTCCAACAAATCTGTTGTACTCTCAATATAGACCAATGTTTAATTCCAGTCTATTTTCCCCAAGCAAACCCTGTCGAAAGGAAAAACAGAGACCTTAAACCTCGTCTAGCAATACTTGTGGGAGATGAACATGATAACTGGCATTCGAAACTCCCTGTAATTCGATTTGCCATGAATACAACTATTTGTGATACTACAGGACATACTCCTGCCTTCCTACAATTTGGAAGAGAACTGCTCACTGTTGACGATGTTGTGCAAAATTTCAAAGCCGTGGTTGAAAATGATAACTTTTTTCCAGAGATAACCCCATACCTCAAAAGATTTGCTCACATCACTAATGATATTCGAGACCGAATAGAAAAGAAGCAAGATCAACGGAAGAAATACTATGATAAAAATCGAAGAACTGTTTATTTTTCTCCTGGTGATAAAGTTTTGGTAAATTTGCATTCCATTAGCAAAGCCAAAAACAAGAAGACCTCAAAGTTTATGCCCAAACGTGATGGTCCATACCTTATACTAACTCAGAAGTCGCCAACATCATATGTTATTTCTAGTCTTGACAAGCCGTCAGAACCTATTGCAACCTATCATGTTTCTGCACTTTCGCCTTTTAAAGATGTGGCTTCAAAGCCAATTGATCCACTCAGAAAGCGAGGTCGACCACCAAAAAACACTGTGGCACCCCATGCCACAAATCAAGACGCTTCATCTGCACCAAAAGTCACTGTGACACCCCATGCCACAAATCACGACGCTTCATATGAACCAAAAATTACTGTGACACCCCATGCCACAAATCAAGGAACTTCGTTTGTGCCAAAATCTTCTCAGCTTAAACCTTTTACCCAGAGAAACCAAAGGCCAAAAACAAGAACACAGACTGCAACAAGAGCTCCTACTTCTAGTACTGGCTACTTGCCGGGACGTCGGCGCAGCCAGAGGGGGAGACTGTAGCATTCTCTTTTTCCCCTACACTATGATTCACTCATCATACGCCGCCCTCTGGCGAGTGCTTAGAGAGACAGTCAGTTAAGCCTCTATTGTCGTTATGTGTTGACGTGTTTTTTGTCCACTCTCTGTTTGTGTCTGTGTGTAACGTAACCTTATATGTTTTAATAATAAATTATTGTTACACAAGAAGGCTTATCTTAATTAGAACCCACCAACCACCGGTCACACCAGTCGTTTTATTTGAACTTCCGTCATTGTTTTCTTTTATTTTATCCAGTCACGTGATAAAAAATATGGTTAAAACATTTCTTTAAAAATTCGTTAAAAATAGAAGCTTAAGTTATACATTAAAACACTGATACCATTAGAAAGCTAATTTTTTTATCTTTAAATTGATGTAAAAAACATGTCTGTGCGATAATAGTTTTGGAAGTTATAGCGGAAAAACGTCGAAATTTCGTTTAATTTTTAATTAATTCAAATTCTAATCAAAAATTCGAAAAAAGGACTCCAATATGAACATTCGCGACCTCCAAGGTATGCATATACCAAATTTGGTAGCTGTAGGCCCAACGGCCTGACCTGTAGAGCGCCAACACACACACACACATTGAGCTTTTTTTAATAATTAATTAGATAATTTAACTGTAATTAGATTGCGCAAATATAGTTTCGAATCTTTTCTGAAATACCAAATATATCAGTAATTGTCAACAAATATGCAGAGGTAAAGTATGCGTGTGTATCGCCGTAGCTGTTAATTACATGGGTCTTCTTTTTTGTCGTAAGAGAGTCTTAAGATCAAAACGAAATAAAGAATTTAGAACATAAGGCACTTTTAATTTAAGAAAAAAAACTCTACGTATTTGAATCATCAAACATACCTTTGCGCTTCGTATTGCTTTTATAAAAAATGTGTCTTCCGAAATTCGTATTATAAGTTTTCGTATCAATCATTGTTGTAGAAAGAGTTATTTTGTTCCAAGAGAGCAATACAATTCCAAAAGAAAGAGACTGGAAAGTATCGTGCTGCCATCTAGGTTAAATTCTTTACATTATAACTCAATATTAAAATAACTTTCGTTAAAATTGCCTTCTATGAAATATCTACATTGTTATAATGATCAATGACGGCTTCTAAAGGTACTTTACTGTAAGCTATTGTCTAATATGATACTATAATCAATTGTTCATTAATTTAATGTAAGCTATTAACGTCATAAGTTAATGTTAAAATGATAAACATTAAAATTGTCTTCAATGAAATATCTTTATTGTTATAACCATCAAAGGCAACTTCTAAGATATATTTTTTTATAATTAAATCATTTTTTCAAGTTGCACATTGCAAAACATGAGGTGTGTATATAAAAATAATTCAAAGAGTTTCATCAATTATACAATTGGACGAGTTCTTAAATTAAGCACTTTATTACTTCTAGGTAATAAATATTATTAAAAGAGAATGTAAACAATTTAAAATAGATAATTAAAAATGAATATATTGCTGAAAGATTTTAATAATAATTTTGTAGTATATTCCCTATGAAATCTTTATGAGATTAAATGAGTTAAAATAACACCAATTTTTACCTTTCATTTTAATACACTTAAAAATATTTGTAAGAATATTTTAAAGCTAAAATTGATATCTATCATTTATTGGATTTAAATTTACGGGTATTAAAGACAACGACATTAAATATTTTTAATTTGTTGGGATTGTTGTTTTAAAATGAAGAATAAAATTTTAAAAATGGCCAGGTTAGTCAAGCCTGAAATTTTCCCACAATATCAGGTTTTAGAATAAAAATTTTATGTTTTTAATTTTTTTCCTTCGAATTATCTTACTAAGCAAATTTTTCAAAAAATTATATATAGTGAAAATAAATATAAGATATTCGAAAAATATTAATATATAGATGGAAATAAAAATATAAGGTTGCTGCAATTTTCCTTTATTTGCTAAAATTTATGATACTATACATTAACATTTTAAGGTAGTTAAATACCTACTATAAAAAAGCTATTTTTTTAAGTAAAAGTTTTGTATTTTTTAAAATTTTTATATTTTAATCGTTTTCTAAAAATATTTGTCCAGAGTTTGAAAGTTGGAAGCGTAATTCGGAACACTCAGTTTTTTTACATTATTCCGAATTTATTTTTACTCAGAATCAAGTATTAAAGGGCACAAATAGCTCTATCAAAAGATTTTTGTTTATTAGAATTTAATCATAAAGGCAAACGATTTTTTTTCAATGTTTCAAACTGTGCTTGGTAATTTTATTAACACAAATGATGCTGATAATAATCTTTATATATTTTGACAGAAATATTTGTAATGTTTTTTTCATTATAAAAGTGAGTAATTACATTTCTCTTGTTTTTGCAACAAATACTTATTTACAATATTAATGTTATTTTTGTTTTCGGCTAAAAGAGTTTTGACGAAATCGCAATATTTTCTCTGTAAAGAAGGAGGAAAAAAGAAAAAGAACAAGGCAAGACACTAAGTTTTGGAGATTGTGCTTTGTTTTCCAGAGAAATTGCAAAACGTGTACAATTGCAAGAAATTGAAACGTGTTGAGAATAACTTCTGGAAAGATCTTGATCACTGTATTACATATAAACGATCCGGTAGAAAACGATCTCTGTCTGATTGATCAAACGATAATTAGTAGAGCACCTGTTTACTACTCAAATTAAAAAGGAATATCAACTGTAAATATCAACTGTTACAATTGGCGTTAAAGTACTTTAAAATGTAAAATAATTGAAAATATCTTTTTTTATTTTAAGAAGAAACACAAATCATTCTTGTTTTGAAATATTTTAACTCAAATTTATCTTAACTTTTTACAAACTAACATTCTAATTGAAATCTCAATCTATACGAGATTCGACTGTACATGAAAAAGTGCCATATCCATAAATTTATTTTTATCTTGAATATTGCCATTTTTTTATTAAAAAGATTAGTTATATTAATTTTTGGGGAATATTTCATTTAAGTACAAAGAAAACATTAAAAAAATTGAGATGAGTGAAAAAATAGCAGTGCAAATCAATTGCCCCACAAGGATTATAGTATAAATTAATTGTTGAATTTAAAAATCTTACCTTTAAAAATGTTTTTCCAAGGTTTCCCAGTTTTTTTAACATATTTAATTTTCCAAGAAAGATAAAAATAAATAAATAAATTGATTAAAAAAAGTTATTGGAAAGTGCAATTTTTGATAATTTTAGATGCCTTTTTTATAGATGATCCTTTCAAACTTTTAGTTGAAAGACACCCAGATGCAATCTCTTAATTTTCCTAATATAAAATCATCCTTTTATGCAATTGTATGAAAAAGGATAAGACAAATAATTAACATTTATGTATCATATATTATTTACATTTACACATCGTGGTACTTAATATGAGTAATTTATATTAATTACATGTAGTATTTACATTTATATTAATTAATTTTTACATTTATAATAATTACATTTAATTTTTATTAATTTACGTTTTTAATAATTTACATACATACATATTATTGCAGTTATTTAATATTGTTTTTTGACTCTACAGCAAACTACAATTTAAACACATCGAGTGAACATATTATCAGTTGAAGAACCTTTAAAATAGAACAACAAAGTCAGCTATTTTTACTTCTTGCGAAAAATATTATAAAAAGTCTCATTCGTAGGGGTTACGGTAAAAGAAAGTTTCTTTCAAAAAGACTACGAAAAAATTCTCCGTAAAGAGGTCGGATACGAAAAAAGTTCCTAAAGTTATCTTTTTCCATTTGGCAACTCTGCAGTCTAATCGCTTCCGGGTTTACAATTCTCAACCACGTTTTTTTTTTTTTTTTTTTTTTTTTTTTTTACCAGCTTTTGTAAATTACACATATACACAGAAATTATTATTATTTTAAATCTTTTGAAACAAACATTTTTAAATTCTTGCAAATTTCAGGCATGTTTTAATTAATCAATTCATTTTCATTTGAGCTAATCGTTCTATAATAAAGGTTTTAAAATTTTTTATTGACTGTAATTAATCTTATGCTTGAAAATTGCATTTTTGTTGTCGACTTTGGCAAGATCTCAGGATTTTTTTTTATCAATGATTTATTAATCAAGCACTGAAACGAAAAAAATAATTGAAATAAAAATCTCCTATTAATCTCACAAATAATTTTTTTTCAATAAAAACTGTTTTTACCTCTTAGTTTATTTAAATCATGGATGTGTTCAATGTAATCAAGTATTATAAATGATTTGTTTATGAATTTATAGAGCAGACGATTTATAAAGTTATTTGTTTTCAAATGATTATTAAGGCAAGAATGGCAACACAGGACATTTTAAATTTTGTCCGATATTTTCCTGAAAGTTTTTCTCTATTATAGAGTTAGATCGAGCTTAATTTTTTTACTGTATCTTAACATAAGGGAATAAAACTCAATTTAAAAATTTTCTTATGTGACCTTTCACAATACACTCTGAAACTTTAATCGTAAATGTTTTTAACGACGATCTTGAGTAATTATTAATCAATGTATGATATCAATCAATGATAACGATTCTTCATACCGATAAAGTAGAAGCAATTGTATAGAAAGTTAATATATTAGAGAGTCAGGAGGTTATAAACAAAAGAAAATAATAATTGTTGCAAAAGCACGTTTCCTGTTCTCATTCACAGGAAGTGGAATACAGTAAACATTTCCTCTTTCCGATTCAGAAGATTTTCTTTAGCATAGAGTTGCAAAACAACTTCCGATACAAATTAATGTAAATAAAACACTTTGGAAAATTGAGTCATTACATTACTAATGTTTTATATTTCATTGAAAATGTTTTATAAGTATTTTAATTTGTTTATTATAAAATAATGTAAAATTTTCATTTGTTCATGCACTAGGATTCTACAAAATAGCAAAAGACACTATTGTTAAAAGAATTATTATTGCCGCCTGAATCCGTGATCATAGAAGAAGCCAGTAATAACTCAACTCGGTATTGGAATTTAACTTGGAAAAACTAAAAAACGTTGTGAATGGCTGCTGAAAAGATTCTGAACTATTTTCTTCCAGAAGTGCTATCATTTAAATTTAATATGTATATAGATTAACCTGTCTTGTCCTTGAAGTAAATATTATTTTTTTTCAAGGGGAGTAGTTTTTAAACCCAGTAAAAAACTCGCGTACCATACGCGAGTACACGATTTTCTTTCTTTTTAAAATGCATTATACAATTAATTTTAGCATATAAAAAAAGAGATGGCGTTACAACACCAACCTAAAGATTTAACGAAAAAATTTATGAAACAAATTTCCTTTAAATAAAGCTAGATATAAAGAATTCCAAGAAAAATTAGTGAGGATTAAATTTCTTTTCTAAAAATAACAAACAAGGTATTTTCGGAATCGTAAACGATGTACAATCGAGGTTTTGTGTGGTATAAACGAAATATTTTACCATTTTAATCATTACGAATAAGAAGGATTGAACGGAAACGAAATATACATGCGAAATGTTAAAACGATGCTTTATTGTTAAGTCTTAAACTGACAAAACTAAAAGTAAACCTATCGTCCAAAAGAATTAACGGAAAAAATTAAGAAACACATTTTCTTTAAATAAAGCTAGATATAAAGAATTCAAGAAAAAATAGTGAGGCTTAAATTCATTTTCTAAAAAAACCAAGCGATATAGTATTTTTATAGAAAAATTCAATTCCTACTTAGTTCAACAAAAAATTTTATTTTATTTTAGTTACTTTTTAATAAATAGTTATCAAAAAATTATTATGTATCAAAAAATTACTGATTTTTGCATGAATTGAACTCGCCTTCTTCACTTTCACTCTGAAATTGACGAAACCCTCGCATTTTACTGATTGAGCTACTGTTTGTTGGCTTCAAATTTCATTACAGACTTATAAAAATTAAAAAATATAAAGAATGAATTAAGTTTAATGAATGAAATAATATTTTGAAAACTGCATTAACATTAAATGTCATCCACTGCAAGTTAAACGTATTTGAACTTGAATGGAATGAATAAAAAATATTTTACTAACAATTGATTGAGCGATATAATTGATGAGATATATGAATAAATATAGGACGAGTGTAAACTAATGGTAGAAATTGAAGAAATTGAATTGTGTCGGAAATTTGCTGAGTAAAAAATATCGATTTTTCGCAATAATTTTCAAGTTAAAAGTTTCATTTTTTAATTTTTATTTTGCATCAAATACTTTCAATATTACTTTCGTGAATTAAGTCATATTGTAAATATCTTTAGCAACAATCATCTTCGGACCTGGAACAGGTTAATCCATTTTGTATTAATCCTTTCAGATCCATTAGTTACGGTAAACGAGCATTTGGCGAATTTCGGAAGCGAATCTAATCCGTGGACAGAAGGTTTGATAATTGTTGATTCAAGCAAAAAAAAAAAAATTCTGATCAAAACACAGATAAGATCATTTTGTCGAATAGAAAAAAAATTCTACAAATGAGTAATTGTGATTAAACAGTAAAAAAAATTATAATTCCAATTTTTTTTATGTTTAAAATGACCAGAATTCCTTAATATGGATATAGAATATTCCAGATTATTCTCAATTTCTAGTTGGGATATTAAATAGGCATTCCGAAACATTCCAATTTTTGGAGAACAGAATTGCTAGTGATATGACGAAAGCCCGCGAAATCAATATTATTCTAACATAAAATAATGCTATGAAATAAAAGTTAATAATATTATTCATTTTGCACGAGTTCGATTTTTTTTGTGATTTTTTTTTTTTTTTTGACAAACTGCAGACGATAAAAATCTCAATGAATAACTGAAACTGAATACGAACTAAAAGAAAAAAGGACACAGAACAAAACAGACAGTGAAATTAAAAAATTGCTGCAAACGATTCTATTAGAAGTTAATTTATTCCAAATAATTTTCTTGATTCCTGATTTTTTAATTTTTCTTCTCACCAAATCATCAAGAAAAAGTGAAACTTCTCCCAGAAAATCTTCACTTTCTGCAGCGTATCAGCACAGAAAATTTTCAAATTCATCAGGAAAACAAATAATTAAAAATCAATTAAAAAGTTATATTGATCATTATTGTCTTAAGTCAGAGAAAAATATTTAAAAATTAATTCAAAAAAGTAAAAAAAAATGGCTACAAATGAAGGAAATATGTTTTTATTAAAAATATATATATTATACAATAAAAAATGAAACTGCTAAAATGTGATTTAAATTGATTATATTATGTTAATAAAATGATTTATTTTGAAGAAATTTGGTGCTATTTCTGTGAATATGATAACCCAAAAGCAGAGCAAGTTTAATGAAGATAACTTTATTCGAACTTTTGACATCAAAATTGGACAGAACGTAAAATGAAAAAAAAAAAAAAATCCTTTTCCAATATGCATGAGAATACATAATTAATAGAAAACAAACATATAGATAAATAGAATTTTGCATATAGTTACATAAAAATTATTCATCTTTATCTTTAGGCAAAATATATCCGAGAAAAGGTGTTTTATGTGTCTGTGCAAGTATATAACTTCCGTGCATATAGAAGTATTTATAAATTGCTTTAATAAACAAAGCCTCCTTTGTGTCCAATTTTAGACACTATTGGCATAAAAGAAAAAGTCCAAAATTCTTAATGTTTTGCTTCTCTATACCATAAAACAAAACCAGTGGGAGTGGTCTCCTCAAAACTTTCTCGTATACTCTCTAATAAATTTGTCATGATAAAGTGCAACTTACACGTATAAGCGTGTAACAGGTACAGTATTAACTTTTGGTGTGAATTTAGCATTCTTATTGAATCTATCATGCCATCTTTGATTAATTATTCGGTGATTAATCTCTAGAATGAGTTTAATAATATCCTCAAATAGAATTTTGTGTTTTAGACGTATTTTATTCAAACGATTGAAACAAAAATTTGTAAGAGAACTAGAATTGTAATCACAAGATATCATATCTCATTTGATATATTTGTGTCATTGCATTTTTGAATGATCGCGTTTACATGCATCTGAAAGTGCAGAACGACAGACAGTCAATTCTTCTTTGCTTTTTACTCGAGATTTGACAGACAGATGTATACTCCACAGATTCTTAAGCTGCTTACAAAATCATATTTATTTAGCATTCATCATTCGTAATTAACGTGTTAATATATATGATTTAGTCCTAAGCGATGGCAGCACGTTGATGAGTGACGTAATGGCCAGATGGAGAGAGGTGGGAGACTTCGCACCATACGATACGATACGAAGAACGAACGTTTTACGATGCTTTAATTTTGTGATGCTTTAATTTGTGTAAAAGGGAGCCAGCCTTACTTTTTTGTTATTTTAAATATTGTGCACGTCCCAAATGTTGTGCCATGTCCCTTTCATTGTTAATTTAACAATATTTAACATCAAATTCTCATCATTACTGGTTTGGAGATGAACACTTAAACCTACATATATGTGGGGGGGGTCGTGATGGCAACGCAATGATATTTTAGAATTTAATGGATGACAATGAAAGGTTAATGGTGAACAAATGATGATGATTAATTTACAGGATGAAATGGATAATCAAGTTCGTCTTTTAGAAATACGTCGTCTTTTCACATGCGTCCTCGATTATTTTAGTGTGTCGTAATCATCTTGCCTCTCCCAGGCATGACCTGCCCTTTTCTCACGTTTTCACCACCAGAGGGCTGCTTAGTGGCGGGAAGTGAGGTCACAGTCCTCGCTCAATGGCGGGAAGTGATATACCTGGCACCACACACACACACACACACACACACACACACACACACACACACACAC
>JAPMOQ010066961.1:136091-177854 GCA_026543055.1 Argiope trifasciata | reverse complement strand
TTAATATCATATATTATCCACAATATCATTAAACAATTGATTAATATCATATAATATCGTACAATAATGTATAATATTGTTGGATATTGATTAATATATAACATCACAGAATATTGCGTATCATTGTAGAATATTGATTAATATCATATAATATCGTATAACATTTGTTAATATGATATAATATTCCACATTATTGTATAGTATTTTTGGATATTGATTAATATCAGATAATATCACAGTAATATTTTGTAATGTTGTTGAATATTGATTAATACATAATATCGTATTATATTAGTTAGTATGATATAATACCATACAGTGTTGTATAATATTGATTAATATCATATACTATGATAGAATATTGTGTTGTTGAATATTGATTAATATCTTATAATATGCTATAAAATTTGTTAATATGAAATAATATGTCACATTGTTGAATATTGATTAATATCATATAATATCCTGATATGATATAATACGCCCCAATATTGTATAATATAGATGGATATTGATTAATATCGGATAATATCACACAGTAGAGTAAAAATGTAGGAGTAGTAAACTGGAGTAGTAAAAATGTCTATTTTGAAGTTAGTAGATTTTTTTGTAAACAACGAATGTATATTCTTTGAGGAATTAATAATTTTGAAACCATTTTTTTCTTGGAAAAAAATTTGAGCGCGTGTCCTAAGTAACTGACAATCATTCGTCAAGGTTTTGCAAAGATAATTTATCGGTCTAGAAGTGCAATTTAGTTATTTCAAGGACACTTAAATGATAATAAAACGTCAAATTTCGGTCAAAGGGTCAATATGATGCAGTATGGACTTAACAGGCAATCCAATAGTTACGGTCAGGTTCATTTTATATGTTATTTATAATGAGAAGTCAATGACCTAATTTTCTGAATATAGATACATTTTTAAATAGACATTTTAATTCTATTTTCAAACAGCTTCCTTTGTTATATTGTTCTTACACAAAGTTAAAAAAGAAGAAACGGGTGTGGTCTCCCCAAAACATTTTCGCATATTCTCTAATAAACTTTCCATGCCAGAGAACACCTTACATGGTATTGATAATTCTGAAATTTTGTCACGAAGATTGTAATAAATACACCGTTAGTTTTAAACTGACAAACAAGTTTATTGAAGGAAAGAAGCTACTTGCAACTTAACAAGAACGAGAAGTTGCCCACGACTATTGGGTATCAGCTTTGATACACGGACAGAATATTCTAGAAACAATTGATTTGCATAACAAAGAAAGGTCTAGAACAGAGGTGTCCAAACTACGGCCCGCGGGCCAAACCCGGCCCGCCAAGTGATTTTATCCGGCCCGTGGAGGGTTTTAAAACATAATGATGTTTTCGCCCAAACCTTTTCATTTTCATAAAGGTATATCGAAAAACTACGTGGCCAACAAAACGGAGTTGTTGTACTTGACCAAACACAAATGTCTATCGCGCTGTTAAGTTATAAGTCTAAATAAAAAAATATATATTTCGGTAACTCAAACATAAAAGAAATTTTACAAGCATGTGAATTTTGACGATAAGCATTATGTATAAAACATGTCGATATAAGCTGCGTTTTGAAGCCAGTTGTTTCTGTAGTAAATTTTATTCGATCACACGCACTTAATAATCGGCAATTTAAATCGTTTCTTAAGCAAATTGAATCCGAGTACGTTGACTTGCGGTATTACACTGAAGTTCGATGGCTTAGTTGTGGGAAAGTGCTATTGCAGTTTTTTAAGCTTAGAAGTGAAATTGATTTATTTCTTGTAGAGAAAAAACATCCTGAATCACTTTTATCGGATGCTGCATGGCTCTGGAAGTTGGCTTTTTTTGCAGATGTTGTGGCACACTTAAATACCTTAAACTTAAAGTTCCAAGGGAAAAACAATTTAATTTGTGATTTATACTCTCAAATTAAAGCATTTCGAACAAAACTACAATTATTCGAAAGTCAAGTGACTGAATGTAATTTTACGCATTTTCCGTGCTGCGACGAATTTAATAAAAAAGCTGAAGAACAATTTCCAATTGCATTTGTAGTAAAGATCATCACCGCTTTAAAAGAAAAATTTCAAAAGCGATTTTCTGATTTGGACATGAATTCAAAAGAAATTCGGCTGTTCCAAACTCAATTTGATTGCAACGTTGCTGAAATTTCAAGCCAGCTTCAAATAGAAATTATTAATCTTCAGGCAAACGAACAAATCAAGGACAAATACAAGGAAGGAAACTTAATAGATTTTTATAAATATTTGGATGCAAAAGAGTTTCGAAATTTGAAGAAATTTGCTCGTAAATTCATTTCAATGTTTGGGACTACTTACGTGCGCGAACAAACATTTTCTCGAATGAAGTATCTTAAATCAAAATATAGAGCAAATTTATCCGATGATCATTTGCAGTCATTGCTTATGATTGGTGTAACAAATTTTGATCCCAACTATAAAGACATTCTTCAACAACAACAAAAAAAAAAGTTTCATCATTCAAATTAGAAGTGCATGAAAATATTTCAATTTATATAAAATAATTATATAATTATACTTTGTTTGTTTAGTATTTTGTATTTTCAAGTTACATTAAAATAGTATTAATTAATAGTATTTAATGCTACTTTACTCATGATGATATTTTTCAATTTGTATATATATGTGGCCCGTATAACATGGATCTAATTTCGATCCGGCCCGTGTCGCGAAAAGTTTGGACACCTCTGGTCTAGAATGTTAGAGAACATAAAGAAACTAAACATTCACAATTTGGATATAACAGTCATGGCGAGCATCGAACCCGCAAACTCTGGGCTTGGATATCATGCTTTGACCATTCGGCCACTGAGCACGTAGTAAGCTTTGTTTATGAGGCAATATTAACGTTTCGAATAAATTTAATATTTTTTATTGAATTAATCATGGCATTCTTGGTGAGATACTTGGTTAGTAATCTCTGGCACTCAGATAATGATATCCTAAAAAATTACTTTGTGTTTTAGATGCAAAACAATTTTGTCTTAAAACACCACAACGAATTCGATATTTTGAAGGAATTTCGTTTTTCAGTTCTGGCGTTTACGTGTTCCAGAAACTACAGAACAACAGTCGGTCACCCCTTTGATGGATTTTGCTGAAAAATTGGCAAGTATCCAGAATATAGATGTTAATTCTGGGCATCGAATAAATGCGACCAGCTGGACAGACTTCTTCTGAGGGAATCAATCAATATTTGATAGAAATCTACAAATTTGGTAAAGATCTTATACTAAATTTCATCCATTTTTGAATTATTTTCGTCACAGAGAAACAGATAGATTTTTTTGACTTGAGGGAAGTCTGGAACGAGAAAATTTGTTGAAATCTCGACTTCGAATTTTTTGATCATTTCTTAATTTTATACTACGTATACCGGAAAGTAAAAATATCTATGAAATTTTTCTTGGGTCTGAATGACGAAAATAATTAATGCAATAATTTGCAATGTATTGAGTGTTTTCATAATATGAATAGTAATTAGAAGTTGTATGATAAAAGTGACTTCTTTAAATCATCAAAGTTGCTAGTTAATTAATAATAATTTCTTTAAATAAAAGAAACCTGAATGGTTGAAGGTTAACTAATAAAATAATCCTAAATAATTAAAAATATTATTTCTATCAAATCTGTATGGTAAAAAAATTAAATAATACTCCGTTCCATAAATAATATTAAATAAAACTCAACGTTCAATATAAGTTCTTTTATTGTTATCTATACTATGTATTCCGGAAAGTAAAAATATCTATGAAACTTTTCTTGGGTTTGAATGCCGAAAATAATCAATGCAATAATTTGCAATGTATTGAATGTTTTTTTAATGTGATTAGTAATTAGAAGTTGTATGATAAAAGTGACTTCTTTAAATCGTCGAAATTGCTAGTTGAAATTTTCTTTAAATATGAGAAACTTGAATGGTTAAATGCTAACTAATAAAATAACAGTAAATAATTAAAGATACTGTTTGTATCAAAAATGTAGAGTAAAAAATTAAATAATATTCCGTTCCATAAATAATATTAAATAAAACTCACCGTTCAATATAAGTTCTTTTATTGTTTTCATATTCTATGTATACGCGAAAGTAAAAATTTCTATAAAAATTTTCTTGCGTTTAAATGCCGAAAATTACTAATGCAATAATATTCAATGTATTGAATGTTTTCATAATATGAATTGTAATTAGAAGTTAAAACAGTAAAAATTCTTTTATTAAAAATTTTATTTAAACTATTACAAGGAATGGTATTTATAAAATAAAAATTAAAATAATCATATACTAATTCTTAAAACAAAATTTTTTTTTTATTAAAATACTAGCTGGTACATGGCGCATTGCTGCCACAGAAGAAGTAATTTTAGAAATATCGTTGGAAATTTAAAATAATTGTATTGTGCAATGATAGAATAATATTTATTTTCGTATCGGAAATGAATACATTCATTGAAATTGAATGATATATAAAGGAGAAGCATAAATAATATTAATTCTATTTTTTTAATTATTCAAGACTTTAGGTTCGGCAGTATTTTTTTGTTTTTCCATCTTCGACAGAAACAAATCTATACTTATAATAAAGCTCAATATGTGTGTGTGTGTGTATTGGCTCACTACAGACCAGACTGTTGGACCTACAGCTACCAAATTTGGTACATGTATACCTTGGAGGTCGGGAATGTGCACCTCGGAGCCCTTTTTTCGAATTTTTAATTCGAATTTGAATTAATTAAAATTAAGCGAAATTTCGACGTTTTTCCGCTATAACTTCCGAAAATATAATTGCACAAACATGATTTTTACATCCATTTAAGGATAAAAAAATTAGCTTTCTAAGGGTATCAGTGTCTTAATGTATAATTTAAGCTTCTATTTTTAACGAATTTTTAAAGAAATATTTTAATCATGTTTTAAAACAATATATTTCGGACAAAACAATAAAATTTAATCTGCACGAGCACGTCAAGGGGGAAAAATTAGATTTTATCAGCATGTTGCCATCCTATTGACGGAAGTTCAAACTAAAAAAAAACAACAACTATCATTACAAATTAAATCTAAAGAAATGCAACTTTTAGTACGTGACTGGATAAAATAAAAGAAATATAATATGTGACATTTTCTAAAACAAATAATGAACGAGCAAAGGGAAAAAAATAGCTTTTATTAGCTCTGTTGAAATCATACTGACAGAAGTTCAAATTAAAAAATAAATTAACTATGACTGCAAATTAAATCGAAAAAAAAAAAAAAACATAATATTCACCACGTGATTGGATAAAATTAATAAATATTAAATGTTATGTTTTCTAAAAAAGAAATACAAGACAGAGGTTTCTATGATCGTTTGCAACATCTATATCATTAATTTAGTAAATCAGTGTTATGTGACTTTCGAAGTTTAAGTATATCTGGCAAAGAAATTATAAAGAGAGCAAGGCACATAAGTATTTAATTGAAAATCTTAGACCCCATTACTCTTGGCGAACCAGCTGGTCGCCAAAGGCGTCTAGTAAGAAATAAGTATTGAAAGTTTCATCGCAATCGGATGAGCGGTATGGCAACGCATAAGAGACATGCAGGCAAATTTCATTTTTATTTCTATAGATTGTAGTTGTATGCAAGGTTGTAATTTTTATAAAATGTGACATGGTTCTCTTAGAATGATACAAAATGAGAACCGTTGGTTCTATATTTAGTCGAAATGAAGGTAATTAAACAAGTCGTTCTTGATGCAATCTAATTGGGGTCAACACCTCTAAAAATTGTCATGCCAATGCTTTTTTTTATATTGCGTCATTGTTCAAAGAAAGAGTTGCATCATGAGCATCATCATCAAAGAAGAATGAAAAAATCGTCGTTCTCAAAGGAGGTTTTATCTAACAAACTATCTCGAGGAGAAATCTCATTTGTTTAGTGAGATTTTTGTTCCACATTAATTTTTAGATTTAATAAACAGAAAATTATAATTCTTACATGAAAAAAGTATTATAAATTTTCTTCTTCATACTCTACTTATATATATTGGGTTGTTCGGAAAGTCATTTCGTTTTTTTTTGTCAAAATGAAAAGAAATTTTCGTTTAATGAATAAATTATTTATTAAATTATAAAATTGCCATTCTGGTCTAATACCTTTTGCCATATTTTTGGTAGAAACATGATTACACGCTCATAAAAGTTTTGGTCTTTGCTGTAAAAAAAACTGATCGAGGTGGTTTTTGGCCTCCTCATTTGAAGGAAAAATTTTGCAAATCAGTTCTGGTACTGATGTACTGTTAACACATCTTCTCCACACATATTGGCTAATTTATTTCTGGCTTGACAGCATTTTTACCTTTTATATAGCAAAAAAGAAAAAAATGACGAAAATGCTGTTTATTGCTCTCCATATTTAAAAGGGCACCATCCAAAAACTACTGCGAAGAATCAGCTGCACTTTTTCACACTCAAGCCTTGCTATATCAGCTCTTAAAACATAAAATGATTTTGCGGTTTAAGTATGAAATTGGTTGCGAAAAATACAATTAAATCCTCTGTCGGGAAAAAACGAAATTACTTTCCGAACAACCTAATAACTTTCGAACTGATGCTATATATGTTGTTGCATATGATACACGTTGGATGTGTTTTTATCTAATAATGCAAAAAAGTTTCTCTGCATTGGCGACTGTATTTCAAGGATTTGAATTTTATTTTAACCCTTATGTCGACTTTTTTTAAACTACTGGATTACCAGATTTTCTCCAATTACTCTTTCGGAATTGGTTTGGAATTTACTAAATGGAATCTATTCGAAATATAGTTCGCATCGTTGAAAAAAAAAAAACACAACACGAACAATATTTAAAAATAAAGAAATCAAAACAAAGTCACATTGGCTTTGAAGTGTGTGTTTGAGGTAACAAATTAATAAAAACTTTGAATGGAATGAAGCTAGTCTAGGATTTTTCAATTCCATTTTTGTCGCCAAAGTGTGTTTGAGTAACAAATTATTGGCGAAAAAATTGATGAAAAATTGAATGGAATGAAACTAGCCGAGGATTTTGGAATTCTACTTTTATCGCCAAAGTGTGCTTGAAATAACAAATTATTGGCGAACAAATTAATGAAATTTGAATGGAACTAATCTAAGATTTTGGAATTCCATTTTTGTCGCCAAAGCGTTAAAAGCAATACATCATTTTATGTCGTTATATAAAACTGGTTACAGTTTAGCATTGGAATCAATCCGCTGTAAATCCAACATGATGAAAAAGTGATTAAAATAATTCTTTACATACAAATAAACGCCAAAAAATATAATAAAACTGGAAAGCGGCCCACCTTTTCAGCAACAAATTAAATCCCAATCATTATAGTTCTTGAACTTTTGAACTAATTAAATTTATATTCCCAGCACTCCCATTCCTATACAATAAATTCTGAGAGCGATCAGCTAAAAGTAAAAAGATCTGACTATATGCTTGTATTTTTGCATGAAATTTCGTAAAGCAATTTACTATGCTTCTTTAAACTACAAAGCACGTAGTGGTTTCATTTATGACGTCGAATGCAAAGTGTGTACTGCGCGAAATATGCGCGGAATTGGTCAAGGAATTCGACATCGAGATTGTTATGAATCTCCTTTATGCCTATCTGAATACGAATAATATGTTTAAGAATTATAATTGTATTCAGCGTGATCATGGGACATTTGTCATTAAATATCCCTTATCAATGTTTGGCAATTACGGCAGCTTTATGTAATTCTACTTTTTTGCCTGCTACTGTATATGAATACGATGACCTATAATCCAGTTAGCATAAAATAATTTCAAAGCTTGATTACTTTAAATCAAGCTTTGTAAATTTTCAACTGTAATAAATTTCGGGCCAAATCCCTAAATAAGGAAAGGGAAATGACTTCTGGGCACTTGTTAAACTGACTTTAAACTACGGAAGTACTGCTTTAACAATGAGCTCTTTGAAAATAGAAGAGGTCGTGGTAGCCTGGTGGTAAGGTCTTGGCTTTGGAACCGGAGGGCTGCAAGTTCGAGGCCCGATTCCACTGAAGAACCACCGTGTAAACGGATCTGGTGCACGTTAAATCCGTCGGAGCAAAATAAAATTTGGTACACAGATTTAACAATTCCAGTATAGACATCAGTCAAATTCTGAACCAAATCGATCTAGGTGGTGGTAAAGTCTCGGTTTCGGAACCGGAGAGTTGCAGGTTTGGGACCCGATTCTAAATGTCTGCTTACTGGTGTGGAAGTCTGGAGAGGCAGATGCCAGCTCAGGTGTCGTCCTCATCATGTGACCACGATTTAAAATGACGAGGTCCGTCTCCAAATAACCCTAGCGTAGCTTCGAAGAGGGACATTAATAGGATTAAAATAAACAAAACTAATCTAAAGCTTTGAAAGTAGTGAGTTAAGGACATCTAAAAGTTTTGTGTAAATGAACAACTTCTTTAAATTCTGAAATTTATACGCTAAAGTTGTCTTCATTAAATTCTGAAAGTTGTGAGTTAACTTTGAAGAGATAGCTTTGAAAGTTTGTTGTGAGATAGCTTTGAAAATGTTGCTTTAAGAATGATTTTTTTTTTTTTTTTTTTTTTTTTTTTTTTTTTTTGCATTCTGAAAATGTTTTTATTAACAATAAGATCTTTAAATTCTGCAGACCGTGGTGGCCTGGTGGCAATCTCTCGTCTTTGGAATCGGTGGATTTTAAGTTCAAAACCCGATTCTACTGGAGAATCCTTTTACAAGCAGATCTGGTGCACATAGGGTAGAAGCACCCTTTCAATGGTGTGGTGTGGAAGTTTGAGTGAGGGAAGGGAGGGGCAGCTCAAGTGTCACCACCGTAATCTGACTGCTATTCAAAATTGCAAGGTCCATTCTAAAATAGCTCTAATTTGCTTTAAAAATTGGCCATGAGTATAACTAAACTAAACTAATCTTTAAACTCTGAAAATTGATGACTTCTTTAGGCTTCGAAAGCTGCATGTTGAACACAGATCTCTTTAAATTTTCAAAGTTGCTCTTCAATAATGTATGAGAAATATGAGCGGAGAAATTTCAACAAATATAGTAATAATAATCAATAAAAAATACTATTTTTAATCAACTATTAGAGTTAAAAAATCAAATAATATTTAAAAACTCTCTGTTCAGTACAAGTAATTTTAATGCTGTAATTTCAATTTAACAAAATTTTCATAATTCATTTGAATATAGATTAATTTAAAATTCTGATGCTGGTTCGAAATTTTTTAAGATTTCTGATGTTTTGTTTTTAAAATTCTATATTGATTATTAATTTAAAATGTTACGATATTAATTGAAATTTTTAAGCTTTTTTAAGATGTTATAGTGCAAAACTTATTATTTAAATAAATATTATCTTATATTTTATAACTCATTTAAATATAAATTAAATTAAAATTCTTAGATGATATTACGAAATTTTTTTAATGCTTTTGCTACATTGCCTTGATTTGAGATTAAGGAAGTGAAATTATTTTTAAGATTGAGATGAAATGAATCTTGAATTATTAATTATAAAGTTTATTTCTTTTATATAATTTTACAAAATTAACTATTACATTCAGGTAAATTTTATAAAAAGAAAAATTTCTTCTCTTTGTTCTAATATGCATGCAATAAAATAATCAAATATTTTTATTAATACATAAGGATATCATAAAACAAGGTTTTAATAAAGCCCATAAAGTGTACTAATATGTAAATTAAAAAAAATCTGTTTTTTTTAAAATTAGAAGTTTAGTTCATCAAACTCATTACCAAGCTATATTACAGTTTCAGAATTAAATTAAAATATTACATAAATTGATAATATACCTTTGAAAATTTTTAAATGAAGTATTATCATAGATACAAGGGTTGTCCAAAATGATGGAAAAGCCTCGTTGAGAATAGTGACTTCCATTTGTGAGAGAATAGGACGAAAATAACTTATAGTCTAACTTATACAATGTTACTTATAGTTTCGAGGGTGAGTGAGAGTACATTGTGTATTATTGTCTGCCTAATTTCGATTCGGGTGAAGCTAAAATGATAAACTTGTCAGAGTTCCAAAAAAAGAAGTATAAGAAAGACCTGTTTGATTGATGCGGCGGTAACCACAGGGACAAGCTACTGGGGTTATCAATAGACATCTTATCGAAAATTATGATAGCATACAACGATCAAGAACAATCGTTAGATCGAACTGTAGAAGAAATAGTAACCTCCAGACTAAACCAGACCACCAGAATGAAGACAATGGTAACAAAAGATGCTCATTCAGTTCATCAGTAATGAACAGCATGACCATGTATCTAATTCAGTGTCGACTAATATGGTTCGAAGGGAATAGCATAAACAAAATATCTGGGGCACACTACAAAACCCCTTGTGACAGATGTAAATTGGGAAACGACGAGTACAGTGGAGCAAGGAGCATAGAATTGCAGATCAATGGAAACATGTCATATTCTTCGTCCTTTCATTTCTTCCTATTCTCCAAAACGGGATTTTTTTACATGTGAAGAACCCCTGCACAAGCCTACAACCCAGGCTGGTCTTTGCTAACTTGCAGTATAGGGGTGGTTCTGCAATGGTTTGGGGCCTCATTTCGTTCTTTGTCTCCTCTTATCGAAGGTTATGACAATATGCAACGATCATTGAAAAACAACAATCGTTAGAAACGAATTCTAGAAGAAATACCAAACTCCAGACTGAACCAGACCACCAGATGGAAGACAATGGTAATAAAAGTGACTGATGGACTGAATGAACATCTATCTAATTCACTGTCGACTAATATGATTCGAAGGGAATAGAGTACAATGGTGCAAGGACCATAAAACCTTTACGGCAGATCAATGGAAACATGCCATATTTTTCGATGAAAGCAATTTTCTTCTTATTCACCACCATGAGACTGGTTTACGTGTGAAGGACCTCTGCAGTAGCCTACAACCCAAGCTGCCTCTTTCCAACAAAAGCATGGGGATGGTTCCTTAATGATTTGGGACCACATCTCGTAGTTGGGAGTTGGTCCCTTTGTCACATTTTACGAGGACAGGTCACTAGCAATGGCTTTTGGCTGACTATAAATTAAACATTATTTCTGTCTAGCGATTGAACCTATCAAGGTGATGATACCCTATTCACCGTAGACTTAACTACTCTGTCATAATTTCGGCAATATGAGAACTCAGTTACACACCTTCTGTGACCAAAACAAACCAAGGAGTGAATCGAAAATTGATTATAATATTCTCTTTTCGTAAGTGAAGTTAAATAAAAGTATTTAAAAATGTAAAAACAAAACAGATGCGCTATTTTTTTCATAACAAATTTATTTTTAAGTAATATGATAAATACATAATAGGAAGCATAGAAACAATGTTAGTACACAAATTAAATATATACAGAAAAATGAATTATGTACATGTGACGTAAGGCACAACAAAGCCTGGCCCAGCCCAGCCATGCTATACAATACAATAGGGAATTGCTAACAGAATTTTCGAATATAAAAAATTCCATCGCAATGCTTCGACATCTCTTTTTACAACCATTGAGATATGATCAAATATTCAAAATATATAATCTTGGGAAAACATTTTTTCATTTAATAAAGAATGCATCACAGTTACAGTCTTAAAATACTTAAAGCTGACTTGCAGTATTGTTTTTCACAATGCCAACTTCTGTACAAAGTCATAAATAAGTTACACAATTAAATAACAAATTTCAAATATTCACATTATTTAGCCCCAATATACAAAGTTAAAGCTCCCAATAATTTTCCGAAATCTTCGAAAATAAATATTACAAAGTTAAAAATAATAAAAAAAGAATACTATAGTTATGGCTGTCTCAATTAATCAATTTTTTCAACTGTTCCTTATACCATCATATCACCATTCATTTCATGTTGAAGCATTTCAACATGTAGGCAAGCATGTTTTTATGCATTAAATATCATACAATGAAATCACGTGGAAAAGAACGTGAAAACACATTTTGCCTGGCGGCAACTTTAAACAACCGGCTACAACTGTCATTTCGTTCCTAGACGGCGAAAGTTCACGTTTTGGCCTTCGTTTTTTTCACCTGGACTTCTTGTTGTTTTTCTTTTCGTAACCGTATGAAAAGATTGTGGTCAAATAGTCCGCTGTGGATTCCATGTTTTTTGACCATTCTGAGTTGTTGAATTCGGGCAGTTCGCCATCGTATTCTGCTGGCAGAACGCTGGGAGAGATGTACTTGTGTAGTTTTTTCATGTTCTTTCCGTGGAAGTGGAACTGAAATAAGAATAAAATAAAATAAATAAATAAATAAGGTTTTATTATTACACGAATACGAAAAGAGTTCTGTTCTTAACAAGTAATTTATTTTTTAAAAAACCTTGAGAATCAAGGAAATGGTTTTCTGTTTATTAATAAATGCAAAAGCTAGAAAAACAGGGTTAGATAAATACCAAAAAAAAGGACTGCAGACGATGCCAAATTACTTGTTTTGAATTTATTTTTAATCTTATTCTCAATTTTTGTTTAAATTTATTTTTTGAAAGATCTTTATCGTCTGAGAGTTTTTAAATGTTCTTTTTTATTTACTATTTTTCTTTCTTTCTTTCTTTTTTTTTGCTTCTTGAAAAATGTTCTCAATTACAAAATTAAAGAAATATAAATAAAAAGAATTAGTAGCTGTTTAATTAAATTAATGCTATATTTTCTTTCAATATTGTTTCCTTTGTTTTTCTATTGTTGTTTTCTAACTTTACTATTTTTATGAGATAGCAATCTAAATCAGAAGATTGCAATATGAGTTCTTGCTCAGCAATTTGAAAGTGTTCTAACATTGATAACATTGCTGCCTAAAGCCAGTTACTTATCTGTGAATTTAACTAAAATTTCATAATTTTACTCTTATCTTCGCAGTTGAAATATGCGTCGAATTATTGTGATTTACATAGTAAAAAACAAACACGAAACACTTAAAATTATCAATGACAATGAACCATCGCTTTAACATGTTCCTCTAGATAAAATGTTTGAAATACAAAACAGCTAAAGTCAACTAGACAGATTTGATAGTGTATTATATTTTAATATTACAACCACTATTTTTTTAAAATAAAAGAATTATGTATATACTGATTGTTCTTAAATCCCAATGAATTATATTTGGCTTAGAATATGATTTTTTAAATCGAAAGTAGAAATAATAATTTTAAATTATTCGTTGTTAGAGCATCTTGTCTCTTGCTTTTCTAATGTTCAATAAAAACAAATTGATGAATAATGTAAAGACTACTTACTCTGTCTTTCAGTTTTGCGCTGAGAAGTTGTTTCAGTACTGCCCAGATGTAAGCGAACAGGTGGCCTTCATTTACCATGTGAACAGCACGGAATCGACCAGGAAAGCAGTTCTGAAAGAAGAAAAACAATACCTTCAAACATACTATTGCCAATCCAGGATACTTATTATTTCAATCAAATTTTCGTTTTTATTGTTAAAATCAATCTTAAAGATAATGAAATTTGAAAGAAAGCATGTAGGATTTGATATAATACGATTATTTAAGAAGTGAGTTTTTCGCATTATTGCATCATGTTCTGAAACATCATTTTAAAATATTTTAAGATTCTTTAACTCAATAAATAATCCTTATTGTCTCTTTCCCTTGTTAACAACTGGGCTGTCTATCATTGCATGTCTTAAAAATATTTAATAATCTTTATGAATATTTCCTGTTTATAGATTGTACCATTAACCGTTATCAAACATTTATTTCAGTATTTAAGATCCGGTAATTAGAAGTGACAAGTTGGGAATTACCGAAATTTTCTCAAGGATAATTTCATATATCAATGACCTAACACAGTCAAACATTTAATAATTCTGAATTCATTTTTTCCTTTCTTAAAATTACCTATAGTTATTCTTATTTCTAATAAAAGTAAATACTTAAGTTGTTTCCTCCAAACTCTGTTTAATTGAGATTAATGCATAAAAAGTATTATGCGAATTAAATGAAATTTTCAACATCATAAATGTATTTTAAAATAATATTCAATGAAATTAAATAATAAATTACTTTTAATAATTCTAGATAATTCTGTGCAAATTACTAGTGGTGATTTTAAATTTACTTTAAAAATTTTTTGTTATGCATGGTCATTTTAAAATCTTATAAAACATGTATAAATATTTTACTTAAGACATTTTTAAAAATGCAAGATTGTAAAATAAATGTGCATCGAAAATAAACTAGAGTGAACATGCCGATATTGATCTTTTATTGGATTCTAGAATTTACCGTTAAACTCTTCAGTATGTTTTGATGCTAAAGGGGTTATCATTTGAAATATAAAACAGTTATTAAAGGAAAGTGTGATAACAGATTAAAACGGAATTATCTCTATATTTTTTTCTTATATTCTGTTCTAAATAGAGAGAAATTAGGTCATTCCTTCAAAAAAAAAACCATGATAGTTTCAAAATTTGTTCACATGAAAAAATAAAGACTTGATTCAAAGTGCAAAGAGTTTCAACATTTTAACTGTAAACATGGCAGTTGCTGATAAAGATTCAAAGGATGTTATAGTCCTTCAAGCACGTGCCTGAACTCGAAATATTTTCAAACGATTTAGCAAATGTTTACTAACTGTTGCCACACTTAATACTTTAAATCGATTCCATTGTGAAATTGAGAACAAAATTGTGAATATAAAATAGCTTAATAAATAAATATATAATTCAATTGCACTATTTTGTAAGTTTCTGCATATCAAATAATATTCTAGAATTTTAGATATTTTATTCGATATACAGAAACTTTTTTCTGTTTGAAAAAAGTTTCTGTATATCGAATAAAAATTCTATATATCGAAAAAAGCTTCCGAGTAAAAGGCTATGAAAAGTCATTCTGGCAAAAAATAACTATCATTTCCCTTTATAGGAAGGAATATAAATTCAATACTACTGTTAAACTTATTTTTACTGAAATTGATATTATTTATAGACCGGAAGTTATTAATGAAAAACAATGAACATCAGCCAACAAAAGTTTGTTATTTCTCATTCGACAAATCGCTTTAATAATTAGGATCGATAATTTTATTTTAAATTGTACCTGAAATTAGATTTAAAAATGATCATGTTTTTAAATGGCAATTTTAAAATACGAAAGAGCAATACAGTTTAGTAAAATGTTTTGAAAGATTAAGACATTTATATTTTTGAGTGTTTGAAATAATAAATTTTTAAATATCTAATATCTTTATGAAATTTAAATTTGAATAGCCCTTTATAGTGACAAATATATGGTAAATTTCCTATTTGTATTTTTTCATACATTGAAATTTTCTATAAATTGAATATTTTTTGGCATTTTCAAGTTATATGGAAGTTTTAATAGCATTTCTGGATTTAAATACATTTTATTATTGACGAATTATTTTTCCACATAATATTATTTAAAAATGTATTTAAATTTGATTTAATATTTTTTTGATCTCATAGATATTTTAAATTTTAATAAATTAGTCTAACAAAAAGAATTAAATTGAATCTTGGCTGTTATTGATCCATAATTCTTTAAAGTTTTAAATGTTTTATATCTGATATCTTGATGAGACAAATTCGACGCAAAATTTAAAACTTGAAAATAATTTTTTCACATACAAAAAAAGGCAGAATTTACACGATAATATTAAACGTGAACTATGAAACATGCAGTAAATCAAAAGCATGATTCTAGGTTAACATAATAGATTCAAAGTATCAAGTGAATCAATAGTAAAGTCATAAAAAGGGGGAATAACAGTGACCCATTGTTTACAATAAGTTCAGCTGTTGTGCTATAAATGGACTTGGTTGGCACTATTCATAAAATACTGACACTTTTGTTGGCTAAGTTCCACTATAGATTATGATAAAAGGTCACATAAAATGGAGAAAAAATAGTTTTAAGATACAATTTAATAATAAAAATGTCTTTTGGTTTTTTATTGCTTTATAAACTTTTAAATTAAATTTCAGACTTTTCGGAATATTTAAAACGAATTCTTTAAAAGTGTATAGCTCAATGGAAACCCCTTTTTTCTTCACTGAATATTAAATCATACATTTTTTTAACACGTTGACTTCCAACAACGAGATAACTCGTAGATTGCGTTCTTTTCTAGAACGCCAACTACGAGTTATCCCGTGAATTGTTTACCTGCCATTTTGGGGCAGCTACAAATAAACTCGTAGTATATCAGTGCTAATATCGATAGATTTCTTCTGGGAAAAGAACAAAAAATCGATTCTGGCTTGCATGAACAGAACATTTGTTAAAAAACGAACACAAAATATAATTATAAAAATTAGCTCAAATTAGTTAGTGTCTTTTTAGGCCAGATTTCAGAAAATTGCCGTGTTAAGACGATTTTCATAACAGGTTAATTAAAAAAACACATGCGATGGAATAGCTGTTAGAAAACTATGGTTTTCAATATTCAATCAAGAATTTAATAAAATCTTTACCTGTAATGCTTCAGCAAAGAGCCATAGATAAGTGGGAGATACATGTGGAAGTTGTCTGAACGTGAAACCACTGAAGTCCACGATCACCTTGAAACCAGCAACTTGTGTGGAGGGACTTCGAATAGCGTTGAGAAGACCACAGGTTAAAGCTCTCATAACATCGCCCAAAGGATGCTCATAAGGATTCCAGTTTTCTGAGGGGAAAAAATTAATTATAAGAAAATGATTTAAAATATCAAATTTGAAAAGTACAATTAAATAATTTTTTTTAAAAAATATTATATTTTCTATTAGGAAATTTAATTTTCTTATTTATTAATAGATTTTTACATGAAGAATCGTTGAGGTAATTTTTACGAAAGCCGAAACAAGCTTAAATTGGGTTTTTTTAAAATCAAAATGTATTAAAAAGTATCTTTAAATGTAAAACAAGGAATGAATAATCGTTTTTTTTTTTTCAATTCTTTAAAACTTAATTTTCAGTTATTTTGCATTTTAGATTAAAAATATAAATCAAATATTGATGATTAAGTTTGACTTTCATCACTGTAAGGCAAGCATTGATTTTTACCAAATTACTTATTATTTACATTTATTTTTAAATTTAAAATGTTTCTGTATATAACTTTTTTATATTGTATGTTTTCATATTTTATTTATTCCATGAAATAATACTTGATTTTCTGTATACTAGAGCTTAAATAACAGAGAATTTAACCAAAAGATCATGCCAATGTGCGGAAGTTTAGTTGAAAACAATAGCAATTTAAGTCATGAATACTGAATCTTTGGCAATAAAGGATATTCAAACCATCATCATAAACAATGAATGTTTGGCGAAAACGGATATCTAAACCACCATCATGGTCAATGAATCTTTGGCGGTAAAAGATACCTAAATTATCATCATGGACAGTGAATCTTTGACGATAAAGGATATCCAAACCACCATCATGGACAGTGAATCATTGGCGATAAAGGATATCTAAACCATCATAATCAATCCCAAAAGTACAGACAACATAGCCAAAGCACCTCATTTTTTAAAAAACTGGTAGTTCTTTCATTTGTTAATTTAGAAATAAGAACAAATTTAATAGATAAGATTTCATGTTCCTTTCCCCTCATTGCCCCTAATTGAATGATAAAAACAAAATAACAGTACTTACTTGTGGAAAAAACAAGTATGCAACAACCTTCTTCGTCCCTGTAAGGTAAGAAACCGATGTGGCATCCTTCCAAAGTTCTTTTCACTTTTGCGTAGTCAAAATTGTCGTACAGTTCGCTGTGTTTTCTCATAGCGTTGTAGAAATTTTTGACCACACTGAAGGCTCTCTTCACATCGAATTTTCTTGCTCGTAAGAAAGCCAGCAAGAAACTGTCATCGTCTTGCCAGTTGAGGCCTTTCTCATCTGAAAACGACATAAAAAAAATGCATTAGTTTTGATAGATGCTAAATCCCAAAGCTCATTTTATGTAAGAACTAAAGGTAAAGTAAGTTTTTAGTAAGAATAAAATAGAAATGCTAATTCTGCAATGATATTTTTAAGTAATGATACGGATGGTATGTTTTCTCTTCGCAGCTCTTTCTACTTTCATAAAAAATATATTAGTAAATTATTCTATAAAAATATATTAGTTTTGAAGATGAAAAATCACAAAGTTCATTTTATGTAAGAATTAAACGTCAGTTTTCGGTAAGAATAAAATAGAAATGTTTAGTTCTGCAATGATATTTTGAAGTAATGATGTTGATGGTACGTTTTCACTTTGCAGTTCTTTCTACTTGCATTGTTTAGAATTGAATTGTGCCATAGAATATTTGTCTATGTTACACCATTAGAATGTCCTGTCATTGATAAACTAGGAAATGCTGAAGAGCAATAGACCGAAATGAAAGAAAAAGTGAGTCTTTATCGGATTTTGAAGACAGACAGCAAGTAAAAAAAAATTGACAGTTTATTATCTTCAGATAGCATAAAGATATAAATATGATGGATGCTAGCATTTCCATTGTGTACTATATTCTAATTTTAGATTGAAAATAAGTAACTTAATTTATCCTTGAATTATAGTATTTTATTGATTTAAACTACTGTTTATAAATAATAATACTAAAAATAATTAAAAAAAATATATAAAATATTTTGCATTCGATAAGAAAAGATAATAGGTGATATTTTAGAAGAGGCATTTTGTTATAGTTCAAATCATTTAATGACATATTTTACTTTGCGATGATGTAATAAATTTGAAGGCATTCACTATATTATTTTCGCTTTTTTATTGTAAAATAAGCTGAATTTAAGTGATAATAATTAAATTACAGGAAACAATTTGCATAAATGAATTGGGTAAAAATTTACTTTAGAGTACTTTTTTACAACGTCAATGATGTCAATAATGCCAAGTCTCTAAAGTTTAAAAAAATCAAGATGGCTGAAAAAACAAACGATACAATTCATAGGTTTGTTACAAAAACTATTGCGCTTCTTTTGAGTTACCATCTTGACGAAAAATTTAAAGAGAACCTTAACGTAGATTTCCACCATGAATTTAAAAGAAAGCTTGGATGAGAAGGACAAATAAACGTGATTGATTTTGAGAAACAATCAAATTTTTAAGTGACATATTTGTTTACAGAGCAATGCAGGCTGAAAAAAAATAGATATTTTTCCTTACCATCTAACATATTCTTGAGGAGTTTGAGGCTATGCACCCGAGTTTCTTCATCTTCGAAGAGTTCCGACTTGGCTCTCTTTCTGAGCTCATCGGTCATGTAGTCCAGCTCGTAGGGTAGAGCCTTGACCACCTTCTTTTCTGGTTCGGAAGGCATATTTACTAAACTGATTGAACAAATAAATTCAAAATGGGAAAACTTCAAACACTTCTACCAAATCTGAAAGAGAATTGTAAACTCATTAATTTTCAAGAAGCAAAAATTTTCCAACTAAATTCATAACTATTCATATTTTAACATATTTCTAACAATAAAAGGTGGAAACACTATTTCTTTAACAGTTGTTTAAAACCGAATCAAAAGAAATGATTACAAAATGAGTGATATTAACATGTATTTTTTTAGACTTCTTCAATAAATAAAAGACTATAATAAAAAAAATAATCAGTGATAACCTATGTAGCAGAACATAGAAATCTATTCTATGTATTATTACTTCCAGAAGAATAATCCTCGTTATTATGATAAATTTAAATGCATTTATTTACTTGCAATGCATTTGTTTTAGAATAAAAAATATAAGATATAGATGATGATAAAGAGAATAAAAATAATACTATTAGGAATACTACTGTTAGAAAATTTTTTAGATAAAAATACTACTGTTAGAAAATAAAGATTATTTTAAATTCTGCAAAAACCAAATGATTATTCTATTTTACATATTTTCTGATATTGATGTTTTAAGAATTTAAACAAAAAACCAAACGATAAAATTTCTTTTTCAATATAAGTATTCAATATAAAGTCGAAATTTGATTATTCGCATTTAATTATTTCATAGTTATCTTTATCGCTAACTGAATAACATTTGATTATTGCTGTAATTTACATAATTTTAATTTCTGGTGTGTGTTATTTTCTGTTTCAGACGCAGTTCTTGTTGTTTTTTCCATTTTATCAGCTCGTGAAATCCCGCCTTTCTTTGACTCATCGATCTCAAGTACTGCGAAGACTGATCTAAGATTTGCACACTGACCTACATTTTGCAATTCGTTTTTATTATTTTTTTTATCATAACAGAGATATCGGTTGTCCTTGTACTCTTAAGTACACTATTTAGAGCGCGTTCAACTCAGCCAAGTAGATTTTTGGTTGTTTGCTTACCTTACAATTAAGCGATTAAAGATTTTCAAATATTTAAACTAACAATTATAATATTGCAAATACTCATATGATGTTTGAATAAAAGTAACAATTAAGAAGGAAAATTATTTGTCATTTTTCTTGTATGAAGTAATGTATTAAATTTCCAAACACCTTTGTCATTTATAGAGCAATGAAGGTTTTAAAGAAATTTTTCTTTTTTATATCAAATTATTGAAAAAAGTTTTGACTTAAAATTTTAAAAAATAAGGGAAATTTTTTCTATTTATCATTCAATATAGTATCAATTTACAAGTTCAGTTATGAGTAGTTTTAAAGAATATGGTATTTGAAATAAATTAAAAAAGAAAAATGATTACGTAATTTTACATACATCTCAAACACTTACCATTAATCAAAAACATTATGATACTATTAATACAAATGCATTCTTTAGATTAAAAAATTAGCATCACTCGATTAGTTTTATGTTAAAGTTTATAAATTGGAGGAACGTGCATTTTCTTCATTACTATCTAATTAATTCACTTTAAACCGTTACAATTTTTCTAAGTATATTTATTAAATAAAAGAAAAGATAAAATCTTTCATCAGAGATATTTTATGCAGAAGACTGTTAAAAAATCTTCCACATTTCGATGCAGATTCTGTGCATCAACAAAAATTCAGATCTGGTTAAACCATCATTGACATCAGTTGCCAATTTGAGATAAAATTTTAAATGTATGATATGCGATATGGGCGAGATATGAAATTTACCGCGTTTAAATTCTTAGTTACATTATTTCTTCAAAAACAGTAATGTTTAATAGGAAAAATTCAAAATTATTTTAAAGAATCTACAAAAATTCTTTTTTTAAAAATGTTACCCATTAAAAAATTTAAAAGAATCAAAGCAACTTTACAGCACGACATTAATCATTTAAAAATAATATTCTATTTCTATTACTTTATTCATAAATGACTTAAAACTCGTCTTTGAAACATATCAAATGTCATTATGATCTATGTAAAATATCTAAAATATTTCCAATTTTATACTTGAAATTTAGAAGTAAAAATATTATAGCAGTAAAAAAATATTAGAAAGCAGGTGTTCGATTATTATCATACATATTACCTTGTCAGAGACGGCAGGTGGTTTGTTTAGAAATTCCGAATGCACAGATACCTTTATTAAATCGAACGGAATAAGTTCTAATTTCTAAACTGACAGGAAATTCCTTTTTATTCGTTCAGATAATATAAACATTAACGTCACTTTTGTCTGATAACAAATGTTTTTGTTAAACGTATCAAAAGGATCGGTGCATTTTTTTTTTTTTTGCCTCTCTCCATTTTTGATATCTTTGGTTCCCAAAGTAACAGAAACGTCAGAAATACGTATTTTATTGGACTTTCGACTTTGGATTCGGAGAGAAAAAAACTTTTCGAGGAATAAATGTCTATACAAGATTAGACGCAATTTTATGTTATTTTACAGATATTAACGAAAGGTGCAATACTGTAATCAAAACAACGTGATTTTCGAAAACAATAGAATTTCCCATTATCTGTTCTTTAACTTACCAATTCTTAAATAGAAAGTTCAGAACATATACACTTTTTCAAAACGGGATTCTTAATTTATTTTAATATTCCAAAATAAAATAATAGATTTCTATAAATAATTAAAATATTCTAGAATTCAACAGAAAATAACAATTCTTTTTAAATTAATAAAAACATTTTAAGGATAAGAATACATTTCATCTTGTCGAAATATTTTGTTTCTCAACTTGCTGCCAAAATAAAAGCGAAAAATATAAATTATTAACAGGAATTGATTTCCTGATGCAATACTAATATTTGATAAGAATCATCTAAAAAATTCTGTATATTGAATTGCTTTTTAAAAAAGAAAAAACAAAAACAAAATGTTTACTAGATATTATTAAATACCATTTACTTAAACCGTTTACAATATTTTAGTTGTATTATATTCGAGATGTAATAAAAATTCAATAAAAAAATCTTTCAGTAAAAAATTCAGTGATAATAATCAATTCAAATAAATTATTTTTTATGAATGTAATAGAATATTTAAAATTTAACATAAATTAGAAAAGTACGTGTTTAACTTTTCAACTCAAAATAAATTATAAAAAATATGAAAGAAATTAATGGATATAGTACCTGGCGAGCATATACGACAAGACTTTCTTGGACGAGAAATAAAATAAAGCTTTCAGTCACAAATTTTAGTCCGATGCAAAATATTATCGAAGTCAAGAAACCAAAACAGCTATGTGAGTTAGTTCTCTTTTTGGAATCAGTATGCCGGAGAAATGGACAAGAAGTCTTTTATATTCAAATAACTGTCATTGGAAAAATCGTCTGCAATTAGGAGCCAAGTTCACGTTCCGATAAAGAAAAAAAAAAAGCAATGAAAGCAGACTACCGGGGTCAAGAATGGAAATGAAAAGAAGATAATTTTTTTATTTCCGGGTATATATGCGTCAATGCGGAGTAAAAAAATTTGCATGTCATTTTTTTCTTTTTCCATTTGTATTGAAGAAAGAAAAGACACGATTTTAGTGAATTGATTTTTTTATATTTATTAGCTTCTTGAAAGCTTTTCATTTGCATTTTTGCTATAGCGGAGATCCAAAATATAGTAATTAGAGTGTCATTTGCTACAGAGTTTTTTTAAAACAAGGTTCACGTCATTTGTCAGGTTATTCAACTTTATTACACAAGTATATCTCTCAGAAATATATTAATTAAATCAGAATAGTTCAGGAAAAGGATTAATTTTAGATGGCTGAGATTGAATTCCTTCGAAATGATTTAATTCCGAATTAGCATATTAATATTAAATAAAGTGTAAAATTGTTTTATTAATTAAAATTAATAGAATTAATTTGATTTTTAAAAATGGGAAAATCATATTAAATTATAACATTTTGAAGTCAGAAAATCTATTAAAATGGGCTAGTTCAAATTTAAAAAAAAAACGTTACATTATCTATTCAAAAATATTTAAAGAAGAAAAAATTTAGAAGTAAAATTAAATTTCAAAATAACATATTTCTTTTTTATTATGAGGAATTAATACTTCATTAACAAATGGAGTTATTTTATTACTCTCAGTTATTAATTAGCAATTCTATAAACGAGAAGAAATTAAAATATTCTATTTTACAGCATTCCACAATATCCAGTATTAAATATGTGTTGCCATAATTACTATTACTATTACTATTATTATCGTACTATTCTTATCGTTTGCTAATATATGCAATTTATTTGATTAAAATTTACAGCGGAGTATTACAATTTTTAATGTATCTATTTTTTACTGTAAACCAATTTAATTAATTAAATTAAAAATAAACTGTACATTTTGTAAATTCAGGATTTGAATTCAGCGAATCAAAAAATTATTTTTAGTTAAAAACGGTTATGCCAAAATCTATTGCTTTAAATTTTTATGCTGAGTTTTAAAATTTTGTTCAAAATCCTTTCAATCTTTTAGAACAGTTATTGAAAAGTGTGTATAAAAAAGTTCAGCTAAATAAATCTTAGCAATTCGTAATATTTTGCAATTAAAGATAGTGTAAATTTTCAATGTATATATATATATATATATATAAAGTAAAAAAAAAGGAAAATTTATTTCTAATATGGTAACAGTTTCAAAAAAATTATATGTTTTAATGATTTGGGAATCCTGCAATTTTGTCTTACGGATTCTGTCTTAAGCTTAATTTAAAGCAATTTCTTTATTCTAATATATCTATTCAAATTATTTGATTTGATAAAATTTCAATTATTATTATCTAATTCAAATGATGCACTGATTCACATTAGTTGGATATTTCTGTAAAATTAATTTTGTAACGAATTCCTTATTAAAGCTATTACTTACATCTGAATCGAAAATTTAATTAAAAAATCGTCCAATTCCTACTAGAAAATATTGTAAAGCAGCAAGATCTGTCAACATTTCAACATTTTCTGATGAAATGAAGAAGAACAAAGTATAAACAGGAAAAACGCAGATTGAAATAGATAAAGTCATGGAACAAATATTAATTGCCAGTAGTCTAATTAGCATGTCATTTCGCATAAATTATAAAATATGTGAAAGGCTGAGGTTGAATTCAAGGTTCAGTTTACAAAGATCTGCTAAGCACTTGTAAACAGGAACATAATTATTTGAAGTTCAAATTGCTGCAATGCTTGTTTTTCAGAAATTAGAGGAAATAAGACATTTAATTGAAAAGGTGTCATCAAACTTATAAGAACTCTTTATTAAAAATTGAAAGCAGGATAAAGTTTTTTTGAGAACTTTTTTGGCATCACGGAATATTTTAAACTCTTTTTCTCATTAATGTATTGTAGGCAATGAATAATTATTATGATGACTTATAAGGGATGCTTATAAGGGCTGCTAATTGAAAAAGAACACAATTTTTTTAAAAAAAGTTTTTGAGTAAGTTTGGGTAAAGAAAAAAACCCTTTTCTCATTCGTATTATAAACATTAATGATTATAATAAGGACTTATTAAGAAAACTTATAAGAATTTCTAATTGAAAAATATTATACACTAAAAATATTTTTCTGAGTAATTTTGTTTAGGTTTATGATGGAATATTCTAAAAACCTTTTTCGCTTTAATGTATTATAGACAACGAAGAATTATTATAAAAGGTTTTTGTAGCAAGCCCACATCTTTTTTTGTGAATAATATCGTTCTGATTAACTTTTACAGAATCTTAAATGATTGAAAACTAAAATAAGAATTAAATATTAAAAATTATATTTCATGCTTGCTTAAAGTTCCACAAATATTTTACAAGCCTCAAGTTAGAAGGAAAACATTTATTAATATTTCTACGAAATGACATTGATCTTTTTCTGTTAGAAGGCCGTGGTAATTGATTGCATCTCTTATAAGTCAACATAGTTCAATTAGGAATGATAATAGAATAATGATAAAATTTAAGGCACGTTTGTAAGAAACGTGAAATGTGAAGTGGATGATAACAAAAAATATGCAAATGTGTTATCACTGTCCTTAAGAAGGAAATAAATAAAATAATGTTCTAATAAAAGATCTAAGAATAAGGTTACGCATCAATGATAAATTTTACGAATTAAATGAACAGAAAAAAAAAATTTTGTAAGAATTAAATTTAAATTATGAATTAAAATTAAAAAATCCTTTTGATGAAATCTCATTCTCATGATAAGATATAAAAAGAATGTCTTATCAGTAATCACAATATCTGAATTAAATTAGAATCTTTTAAAATTTTGAACTTGCAAATAGTAAGCATTGTAGTACATGTTTTTAAATTTTATCAATTTATTTGAAGGAAATATCAGATAAACGTTTCGTTAATTAAAATAATTTATGGTTTAAATTTTTCTACAATTTAAATCTATTTTAATTCTATGAAATAAATGGAAATATTGCTTGAAATAAATAAATCTGATTCTTATATAAATTTCTTTCATCCTCAGATAATTCAATTAATTATTCTAGATATACAAATCTGAGCAAAAATTTTTTTTATAGGAATCACAAAATTAAAATATTTTTTTAATAATGAGTCGATAATTTATTAAATTCAAATTAATTCACAGCAGAATTTAAAAAAAATTCTTTAGTTCTTTTGCTAATTTTTGTGTAATATTTTTGAAAATGAAAATAGCAAAAAGAAAAACACCAAACGACCAATAGTTCAATAACTAAACTCGTGAAAATTGCGCCACGTTAGGTAATAAGTACTTTTTATCTCAAAATTTTGAGTTTATTTACTACGTTTTCGATTTTTTTTTCTGCAAAACCAAAACAAAAATGATAAATGTCAAGGCTGATGATATTGTTATTGAAAGTCATTTCTAAAAAAATTAGAAATATGATACAGGATTTAAAAACAATTTAATGCGTTTTAAATAACCTTTAAAAGGATTTTAAAACGTTTCATTTTTAAATTCGAAAACATAATTTTTAAAAATAAATTTAAATATACGTCTGCTGAAATTCATGATCAGAAACTTTATGTTCATTATCGTTTACTACATAGATTAGAAAATTCTTTAAAATAAACATTAACAAAGATAAAAGTTAGTCATTTTGATTATTACAGCCATAAGCCAAACGTCTACTTTTTTTCGATAGAGTCATTTCATGAGTAATTTTATATCTTGAATACATTTTTCTTCATGAGTTAAAATTATTGTCACTGTTTCAATAAAAAAGGAAATGAAATGTGAAAAAACAAAAATATAAAATGTACTTTATATATAAAAGTGTTTATAAAGGAATCAAATTTCAAAGGCTTGAAAATTTTTTTTTCATTGTTTCGTTTTCCTAAACAAATAAGGTTTTTATTTGAAAATAATATAATAATATTTCTTAAATTTTCTTCATCTATGTAACTGCTGTAACAACAAAATTATTTTTCACTGAATCTGCGAAATTATTAATAGAATTAAAAAGCAACACAGTTGAGATTTCCCTATTTATTTTAGTAGCGAAAGTGTAAAAATAAATGGCTAAAACCTGCAGTAAAAAACGTTCGCAACTCTAAATGAAACAGGTGATATATGCTTGTTTTCTACGGAGGGTGCTTTTCGAAGGATATTTATAGAACACACTCTGGCACCTTTCTTCTGTATTGTTACTATTCCTCATTAACGTAAGATCATCAATTTTACGATCACGTTTAATCTGGATATATTCCAACAGTTCAACGAAACCTATTACTATTTATGTATTTCCTCGAATTCGTTAACTTTCTACGATACTGTCAATAATTTTTTATAATTTATATTTTTATATTTTATAATCATAACTTTTAACAATTTTATAATTATTTTTTAATATTTTATAATTATAATTTTTATATTTTATAATATAAAGTTTATAGTTTTTTTCATAAGCTAATAAAGTTTTGAATTGGAGAAAATCTTTTTTCTTCAAACCTTTCTGCCCAAATATTGCACATAATAAATTTAAGAATAAATTATCGCACATGATTTATTTTTTATCTATTCTCTTATTGAGTTTTCGATCGGAAATTACTAAAACTATGCATTTACATTTGCAGACATTTGAATTTACATCTGTAAAAGGCTGAACTGAACAATTCTAATACGTGTTTGCAAAAAATGTTTATCAATAAACTTTTATTTCAACGCAAACGATTCTTAAAATAAAATAAAGAATTAAAATATGTTTTTATTCAAAAATCATTAAAATGGCATAATTTTTTTTGTTCCAACATTTGTAATTGGAAGCAATTTATTTATAAATAAAATGCATATTCTTCTTCTTTCCGTCGAATTAAAATTAAAATCCTGTTATAAGAAGTCATCTTTTAAAACAAATTTTAGTGCCACAGGATAGAATATTTTCGTAGAACATATTAAAGGTTAAAGGTATTTTAAAAGGCACAATCAATTCTAAAAAGAAAATTGAGCATAGATCTCATGGATATAATTAAAATTAAATGGCATCTTTCAGTGGAATTTGATACATTTTGCACCTGAATACTTTAACATTCTGCGTCAGTCTTTTCACGTCAATTTTCGGCGTCATTACCTTTTTATCAATAAGTAGAATAATCGCATATTGAGAACAAAATAGATAAAATATTATTTACCTGAGAAATCTACAATTCATTCATAAGGTATCAATTTCACGTATCTTTTGTCGATAGAACAGTATCTTCTATCAGATACATAGCCTTTTTCAGAAAGATACAATGTAACTAAAGCAAAATTAAATTAAATTTTAAAAATTAAATACTGTTGTTGCCATCATTGTATCCAATTGTTTTTTATTAAATAAATTGCTCAGTTAATTAGAATGCTCTCTGTTTTACGAATTAAAACATAATGAGTGTGAAGATTTACTTTTTTGAATGTGAAAATTTACTTTTGTTATTACAAATTATTATTGATGCTGTTACAAATTATAAATTTTACTGTGCATTGCGTACATTAAAAACTTATTAAAATCACTACAGAATCTATCAAATTTATTGACTTCAAAGAAGTAATTCTCTACTTTGCTATATTAAAAATTATAAGTAATATTCATCGTCAAATTGTTCTATTTATTAATTTTTGTAGCACCAAACTTATTGTAAATTGCTTTATTCCAAAGCACAAAATATTTTAAAGACCAATTTATAAATTTTTAAAAACTTTTTTTTTGTACAAAAAAAGTTTTTTAAAGTCGTGATCGAACTTGATTAAAAAGCGATTTCTAGAAACAAGAAAAATGCGTGATATATTTAATGTATTTAGAATAATAATTTAATCAAAATTCTATAGGTTGATTTTGGGTGACTTGAATAGAAATAAAACTTGAAGCTATTAATAATACTTGAATAACAAGGCTAAAGCAGATTATTATGTGAGGACAAATGTTAATGAAGGTTAAATTTCACGGCATTGCTTTCACTAAACGTGTCACTATTCTCACTTCATTTTGCGAAGGAAATTTCTAATACAAACAAAGCTTGAGTAATTACTTATATGGCATGATACAAAGAAGTCTTTACACAATGTTTGTTTGTTTATTTTTAAGTAGCTTTCAAAGCAGTTCATCTTGAACAATAATTGTGTCCTCGTTACTGAAATTAATATTCTTCTCTTTTTTTCCAATTGCCTTCAGGCACTCTAAATACATGAAGTTCGATAAGAAGTGTCGAATCATTATGTAATTCATCTTCATTTTTTTCTGAAAATCGTCTGATATTTTTCTGCCAAACAGAAGAAAAAAAATTATGCCGCAGACGATAGTTTTGTAATTCTAATTTTTAATTAGATGCTGTAAATTTTTTTCATAATAACAATGTTCATGGTAACATTTCTGCAAGAATATGTACGATGAATTTAACTTATACGAATATTTGAATGCGTAAATTAATTCAGAAATGTAAAAGAATTTTTTGAGAATTAATTTTTTAATGTGATAAATAATGAAAACCGACACTACATTATTTTTACTCAATTCAAATACCAATTCTTTCGTAAACAACAGAATTGGAAACGCATTAAATTTTTACTTTGAATTAACATTCTATTTTTTTAAATGGTTAATCACGATTTTTTAAATTTTAATAATGATTAGATTGTATTATTAAATCCAAATTTAGATAATAACATTTTTATCTGACTCTAAAATGAGACATACAAAAGAAAATCTAAGTAAATTTGGAATTTATAGTTATTACCATTAAAATAAAACAATTCTCTGCAAAACATTTAACTAATGTTATGAATTCCAATTAAATAAATTTATTATGGAAGTAAGGATAACAATATGAGGTTGAAAATTGTTCTAGCAATCATTAGTATCTATCTTATGCTTAATGTAAACACAATCGACAAATATATTTTTCAAAAAAAAAAAAAAGAATATAATTAAGGTAACTCTTCCTGTAAATTCCACCTCTTATTATTCAAAAAATAAAGACCATCTTTGCCAAGTAAACAATTCAAAAGAAGACAATTTGACCAGCTGATGATGACTCAACAGGATGATTATCTGTTTACTTGAATGCATTTTAAAATAATGGTGGATCTGGAATCTTCGAAAGGCAATAAAACTGCCCTTTTTTTAAACATTGTGAAGGACATTAGGATGGTAAATTATTAAGAAAATTACCCAGTCTTAGAAGAATAAATTTTCCAACAAATAGTCGTTGTTAATAGGAATGGAAAATCTTTACAACAAAGGAAATCGAAGTATTATTTGCAACCTAATTCTAAACGTCTGGTGATGTTGTTTTGTGTCATGCGAGCTTCAAGGTGTGCTTATTAAAAAACGATGCACGCATTCAGAACTTCCAGAAGTTTCTTCCGTCCAGTATTTAACCTTGCAAAAAAATCTTCGTTCAAACCCGGAAACATTATGGAAATTATATGAATTAGGGTTAGTGGAGTCAGATTGCTTTGAGCGAACAGTGAAAGCAGAAGGCAAATTTTATTTTCATTTATCAAAAGTTTTAAAACTTTCCTTTTGAATGTTTTGAAGATTGAAAGCGTGCAATTTAATGCTTTGATATTTGTTTATAAATGATCCATTTATTTCTAGAAACTTTTTTTAATGTAATTATGTTTTCAATAAACCGGTAATATGACTACATGAGCATCATGTGCAAAATTTTTAGCAATAATTCTTGTTACCTACATAATAATGTGACCCCTTGCATTATAAAGGGAAAGTAAAACGTTGTCTGAGCAACTGATTATAACGTTTAATTATCTAGGGTGTAGGTTGGGAAGGGCTGAACAGTTGAAAGGAAGATCTTTCCCCTAGAGGAATATTATGCAAACATTTGTTTTGGGAAGGAGAAATTTTCGTCATTCTTTTAGTTTATTTTTTAAAGCATTTTTGCTATATCTCTGTTATTTATATTTTAAGAACTTCCATTTCACTTTTTGTAGTATAAAGGCTTATCTTTCACCTTTGTAACTTTAACATCTATACTTTCATGTTCCAAAAGGAGGGAAAGGAGAAGGTGCTAATTTACTTTAATAAATAATTTATTAAAATAAAGAACTTTAAGAGTTTGTACTTTTATTTCATTATTTTATCCCTTATATTTAAAGGAGCTCTATTTCGCTTTTATTTCTTAACTAGGCACAGCAGAAATACTTTCAACGCTTGCTTAAGAATGGTTTATTACCTTAACCCTTTGTTTAATGTACTTAAAAGTACCATTTAAATCTAGCTTATATCTTTAATGTATGACTATTCTTGCTGATGGTATTCTAAAGAACACGGAGAATGCAATCCAAATAACATGAAATTAATATAAACTAGAAGCAGGAATTAAAAAATATTTAATTAATAATTAAATATATTAAGATATTTCTGTTAATTACATTATTTTTTTGGGTTTTTTGGGATTATTATGCAAGAAAATTAAACTATTGGTGCAAAAATGAAGTTGGAAAAATGGATGGCAATATAATTAGATAAATAAAGGGATAAACACAAACATCACATAATTTAAAAGGACTACATATTTCTTGTTTTATAATGTCAATCTAAGGAACTGGACTTTCATTTAATATAAAAAAATAGGTGAGCAACTCAATTTGATTTAATTTTAATGTAAATATCATCAAATAAATTGAACAGTTCATTGCTGAGGTTATCAGGTAAAATTCTTTATTAAGAAACGCTATGAAAATGTACTTTAGTGTTGAAACATTATTTAAAACATTTCAGAAAAAAAAAGCTCATGGTTTATAGCAAATGAAATACAACAATTAATAAATTTTAAAACAGATGATTATTTAAAACAGAACCGTTTCACTGATGTTTAATAAAGTATACCATGCTTAATACATTATATTTAATTTAATTTTCCCATGTTTAAAATGGTATATTTCATTTAATATTGCGATTTTTTAAAAATATAGTACAGTACTTACTTTTAATAGAATAACATTATGATTTTTAAAAAATAACATTTAATAGTAAAGTATTGCTGTTCTTTAATATGAAAAAAATTACTTTTTGATCCTTGTGGAAGATATTTAGAATAAGAATATCTTTAGAATAATTCTTACTTAAAAAATGTCTACCTTTTATATATATACTGACTTCACATAAGTCATTAACTTATTTTCTTATTATACCAATTTTCATTTACTATACATAGATAGTACATTTTAAAATACTTAATTTTTATTACAATTAAGGTCATAAGCTAAAATTTCATTTAATGAAATTTTTCAGGAAAATATAAAATGATGATTTTAGTCTAATTCTGCAAAAAAATAGTCTTCATTTCCTGCGATAACAAACTATTGTCTCAAAACAAAGAAGTATTTGTCAAGGAAATAATAAGAAATGCAGAATTAAGTGTCTCGATTCCTTTTATTAGCATTTTAGAATTTGAAGGTCATTAATAGTATTTTTCGCCCGTGACCTATTTGAATCAACGAAAACTGCAAATCTTTGAGCAGCGTACACATTTGACATTGAGTGATGAACTATTTCCGATGATTTTTTTTCCTCCTTATTATTTTTCATACAAAAATAAAACAACCTGTCTGCAAAAAAAGGAAGAAAAGGCTTAGAATTCATTGGGAAAAAGGAAATCTCAAATTTCATATCTGATTTGTATTCAAGTGCTGTAAAAAACAGCTCAATTGAAACTAATCCTTTCAATGAGATTTTGAAACTGATCCGCGATATCTTGTTACATGCTGACCTTCCCAAAAATGGATATATTACGGCGGAATTATTGCTAAAAGAACTCTGCGATTTTTAATTAATCGATGGTAATATCAGAATGCTTCGTTTACTATGAAAGTATTAAGAAAACGATTTTTTGATCGATGGTTATATCAGAATGCTTCGCTTACTATGAAAGTATCAAGAAAACGATTTTTAAAACTTTATTCTTTAAAAGAATTCATGAACCAATCTAGTGTTTACAATGAAAGCACCAAGAAAACGATTTTTTAAACTTTATTCTTAAAAGAATTCATAAACCAATCTAGTATTTAAAATGCATTTTTAACAATAATTTAACCTTCAAATTTATTTATAAATATTCGAAAAGTGTACAATAATTTGAATAAAATATTTCAAATGAAATTAAATGAGGGGAGAAACGAAAATTTATATTATCTTATCTAAATCTATATGATAATATAGACTTGATTTTTCTGATTCAGTTGCGCAAGCATTGCATATCTGAATGTAATTATTTTTACATTTAACAGGGTACAGAGAGAATGCCAATCTATAAAATTATCAGTGTAATTTCCACTTTGGAATAAATGTCAATGTTATCAGTGCTAAAAAAATACAAAACTTTTTTAGCACTGCACCGTCAGCCATTTGACGGACTTGGTTCTAAATTTGATACTTATCCAGATTTTAAATGCTAAAATTATGTATCAAATTTTATGTATCAAGCTCTTTTTGATTTCGTAGTTAGGTTTTCGCTTATTCTGACAGCCGAATAGAGGTGCTTTTTCAAAATGGAGTTTATTCAAAATTGGATAAAAATCTCCAAATTTAATGTTAAATACATTTATCAAATTAAATTTTTTGTCGATTATAATACGATGTCCTTAAAAATTCATATATCTAGTTTTCGCTGAAAAGTGTATTTAAAAAAAATCTAAAATTATATTTAACTGGGTTTTTCTGCTTAATATACTCGAAGTTATTGAGAAGGAGTATTAAAATTAATATTAATTTTAAAACTTTAAATACTCTTCTTTGGTAAGAATTCAACACCTAAGATATATTTGCGTGCCAAATTTGGTAGCTTTTGATTCAACGGAGTGTCGTTATATTCTGAGCATAACGAATTTTACAGTTTTCAGATGACAAGTCTGCCTTAATGTAAACATTATTTATTTAGTAATTTATATTTTCTTTTATTTTTAAACCTAAGCCTTGTTTTTAACCTTTTAAGCCTTGTTTTTAACGCTGCAACGTCAGCATAATTTTTGTTCCTGCAATAACTTTGTCAATCAACAAACTTCATCTAATATTTTGGCTGCGCGTATATCTGTTTTGAAAATTTACATAATTGACATGCATCCGGCAGAAAGAAAATGATAGTTTCATAATAGTCGATACTTAAAATAAAATATTAGAACCTTCAAGATTTATTTTTGATATAAAATAACCCCTCTCAACAGATTATAAAAGGAAGTTCATTGCCATTACGGTTACACGATTAAAAAAAATCACGATATCTTTAGACATTCATGAATAAAAGTCTCGAAAAATCCGATAAGTACTTTGGGATATGCTCTCCTGCTGCATACATCAGATAATGACCTTTGACTATTCAGATGACCTTGATGACAAACAAAAAACGTTTTAATTTGATAGCCTTGAGAATCAAGAATGACGTCAGAAGTTGAAAAAATGAATCTATCGTATATATTCCATCTCCAAATTAAATATAATTAAAGACAAAACTCACTATTTATGTTGTCAAAAGTTCCGGTTAAAAATAATAAATTTTTAAATTTATTGTTTAAAATGAAGAAATATGTTGAATTTTTAAAGTTCAAACATGCGTGAAAGTGATTTATCTATCCGATTAATTATCTGGGTTGTTTTATCAAACGAGGCGTATTTACATGATAAAGAGCAGTTAACGACTTTCTGCTTGAATTGAATGTAAAAGAAATTATCACTCAATTCTAATTGCTGATATAAATTCAATTTAGGGAAAAATCAAACGAATATATAATACATTTATGGAAACTGTGTCCTTGTATACTAAATAACTAGTTCGTAAAAGACAACTGCATAATGGAGGATTTTAGAATTGTTTTTTCCCATTTATTCAATATTCTTTATTTATGAGAAAAGGAATTAAATATAATATTTTAGACTTTCATTGCCTTTCCATGAACTTGAAATTGACAAGAAAATAATTTTCCTTATGTACATTGAAAAAAAATTAAGTAATTATTTCTCATGCTTTTATTATCATCCCATTCTTTTTTTTTTTTTTTTTTTGAGGAAAAAACCAAAGCAAAAGCATTTTAAAATTGTTTGATAACAGTTTTTAAGTTTGCATTTTTTATTTAAGGCAATTCTAGAAAGAGAAAAGTACTATTTTTTTCTGGATCTTAAAATACATTTCCTTTATTTTGGGAAAAAACAAAATCTGATTTAAAATTGTTTAATAAAAAATTTTAGCCATTGTTATTTTACTTTGACGTAGTACATAATTGTTGGTGTTCTAACTCTGTTAAAGGGGATGAACATATTTATGATGATAATATCTTTTAAGAAAAATTTTATTGTTCGATAATAGTAAAAGAATAATTTAGTCTATTTACTATATCTGCATCTTTTATTATTTATTTCATTTTTCTTCAATTATTAAATATTATTTCTTTAAGCAAATTTAGACATCATACTGTGAATTAGTTTCCATTTAAAAAATATATTCACATTTAATTTTCTTCCATATGTGAATTCATTCAACAGATTACTTTTCTCCGCTGAATTTTGGTAGGAATTTACGAGTGCTCACGGCTACATTTTTTTCTTTCCGTTAAAAATTTAATTTGCTTCAAGAAAAGATTTTAACCTTAGAAAAATATATAGAATGGATCAATAATTTAAAATTTTACCTAAAAGACTTACTAACACTTTATAACTACTTCAATATAAACAATCTATTTCAGATCATTGAAATGATAGTTTATTTTGAAAACTAGTATGATAACTAATTTTCAAGAGAAAAAAAATCCTTTTTATTACCAATTCTAGAAAAATCTTCCTAATTTACAAATGAAAACTGAATGATTTTTTTTTGAATTTGATATAGTTTTTAAATTGTATTATTCCCTTATTTTTATGAAATTAATATGATTGCATTTAATCTTTAGCATCTGTTTTCGAAAAATTATAATTTTAGACGCTGAAAAAATTATTGAATTTGTGTTAGTTCTAGCTTTGTTCTTCAAACCGGAAATGAAAATTTGTTTTCTAATCAGAGAAATTATCGTCTGCACTTCAAAATGTTTTTGAAAATCTTGAAATGACGTATAATTATTTTAATTGCATCCGGAATAAATAATAGCGTAGAAACCCAAACATGTAAATCGTTTTCAATTCTCCATAAAACAGGGATAGAAAATTATGGGAAAATGCAGAAAGGAAATTTTAAGTTTGATTAAAATGAAAAAAAAACATTGTTTAAAGTTTAAACAAAAGACTAACTTCTATAATTTTTAACGAACTATTAATTGCAATAGAAACAAACGATTTTCGTGCGAAATGTTGCCCTCAGAAAAACATCTTTTGTAAAAAATCTTCTGGAAGATTCTGGCAAAGCATTCAGGAATTTAGAATTTAAATCTATGGAATGAAAATATAAATTATTTTTTATAAGAACATAAATTATTTTACGGAACATTAAGTTTCATTAAAGTAATTATTGGATTACAATGTTCTTTGAAGTCGAATTAAAAAAATTTGAGGCAATTATTAACATTGATTGATTTTTCAGTTTTAAAATTTTAATGATACTCATGGTTGATATATGAGTTTTTTTTTCATTCGAGAAAATTTAAATGCCTTATGATGAAATAGCAATGAGATATTTCTTAAGAAACTAAATGCTCAAATGCACTAAATAATTCTCTTGTAAAACATATTAAAAATATTAATTTTTTAAAATTTATTACGATGAAATTAAGAATTTTTGTTCCGTTCATTCGCTCAGCAATTTTTGTTATATCTATATATAGCCATAATTTTATAATTATTTTAAATGATTTGTTGAATACACGCAGCAAACAGATGAAAAATTAAATGAAAAGTGTCTTTTTTCTTTAAATATTTTTTTTTAAATCCATGCAATTTTTAATTTTAATATCAAAATAAAAATTTCTGAACAGTTTAAGATTTTAATCGAGAGATTTAAGTGGGAATGAGTATTGCTCATTTTTATTTTCTGTCATTCTCAGTATTTAATATTTTTGATGTTCAAACTTAAAATACTTGATAAAGAAAAAAAATATTTATACACTACCACAAACTGATTGATCGAAAATCAATTCAAAAAATTACGGCGTTTAGTAGAAAATTGGGCGGATATATTTCCTCAATTAGGAAATGCACAAGGAAAAAAACGGCTTTAACTCAGTAGCATCACGTTGTCATATCTTCCTGTGGATCGTGGAAAATGAATCAGTTATTGAAGTATTAAAATAAGCACATATCAATCCTCATGAACACAAATAATGTTATTCATATTTTAACTTAACTGCAGAAGGATATATATGAAAAAAATTCTATCACATAGCAGCATAGGTAATGATTTATATTTTATTTTAGCAATGATTATAGCTTAAAACTTTTGTGTTTTTTAAATCAATTTTTGTCAGTTTGAATCACCTTTTTAGATATTTTTTTACTGGTAATATTTTGAATTTTGCATCTTTCTTTATAATTGCATATAACGATGAGATGCATAATGCAAAGAAATGCATCGATTTAAAAGAATATTGTTCTGAATAATACCATTAAAAATATATTAAGAATAAAAATATGAAAATAAGTTGTATTGTTTAATAACGCGGATTTACAAAAAACTATATTAAAGAATACACTGGAATAAAAAAAATATGCAGTATTATTTATGGCAAATTTTTTTTAAATTTCTTGATTATTATTATCTGGAGGATTATTTGTAGCCTTTTGATTTTAAAATTACAAGAAAAAGATTGTATTATTCAAAATTTCATTATAATATCAACTAATAATTAATAATTTAAGGATTTGATAACGTTACAATTTAGAAAAGTTTGTATTTTAACAAATTTTATAAATTTTTCCACGCATCCAAATACGTACAGATTTATATCTTTTTTTATACATTAAACAATACATCGATTTCAACTATTGTTTAAATTTAAACAGATATAGCATAAAATTCACGATTTATGCTAGTTAATGATTCAGAACACTTGATGTTGTAGAACAGGAATTACACCCTAAGTATCTACAAAATTTCACTTTTGAGAGAACCGATTTCAATAATTTAGCATAAATATTTATTTTTAAATACTAAATTAGATTCCAAAGGTTTTTTCATTAACACTTTCTTTGTATGTTAAATACGAGGAAAGGACCTTGAATAGATACATACATTGATAAATAGCTGTTAATCTAAAGCGTTCATTTGATTCATATAGCAAAATAGAATCTGGATTGACAGTTGAATAACGACCTTAAATTGCAAAGTTCTTCCGCATTGCGCGGAATTAAGAAAAAAAGCAATGAAAATGAAACTTACTGGCCTGGTTTGGGAACACGTGCACGTGCAGGTTTTGACCGGCTTTTGTTCCATCATGTGTTAGTCAAAATGTTCCAAAAACACGGTTGAACAGCAACAAAACGATGTTTTGGTTTACAAAATGATTTAAAATTATCTATTTTAACTTTTTTTAAAGATTTTATTTTAGTATAGCAGAAAAATATGCTTGAATTCGATTTTTAGATGGACATATTGCAAGAGTGGACGGTAGAAACCGAATTGCGATATATCGAAGCGTTTTTGGTGTTAGTATAAAGAAGCGCAAAAGTTGGAGTTTTGCGTTTGTTGACACCTGGATAAATGTCACATCTGCTATTCCGTCATTTTGGACTAAAAATAAACAGAAAAAAACAAGGTTCTTGGCGCTTTTAGTAAAGTTCGCCAAAAGTTTCGTAACACGTGACATTGGCAAACACGTGAAATCTGTAACAGGGACGAAAAGCCCGAAAAACATGGAAATGAAGCATTGTTACTAGATATAAATTTATCAAAAACATAACACATAAAATATATCTAATGCAAAACATACATGATTGATTTTACTCAAGAAATATTATATCTTTTGATAGAAATTTCGAATTGCAAACTGGGATGGTAAAAAAAAGGTTGCGTAAATTCGAAGTAATTTTAGTAATAAACTAAAATATTATATATATTTGAGCTTTTATTATTCTGTAGATGGAAAATATTTGTTTTAATGATAAATATTTGTTCTATTTTGTTGTGAGTTTTTTAAATTTAGCTATATTCTTTTGCTTTATGAAGAAACTTGACATAGAATTATTATAGTTATTTTTTACTAATAATTTCAAATTTTTATTTTTTCAATCATATTTATTCAATCATACTTATTATCATATTTATCATTAATATATGTATTTATTATTAATAATAATTTATTATTGACGATAACTAAATAAAAATATATTATTTTATGCACATAGAAGCAAAATACTAACTATAATTTTCAAAATATTTTTTTTCTTCTGAAATAATCAATTTTCACAACGACCATCAGCGTTTACTTCAAGATTTGTTTCTTATTTTACTCTAAACTAATTCTCAGATAACATTCTTCCAGCTTTTGGTGCATTAAATAAATAAAAAAAGCTAATAAATTTTATCTGAAATATTTATGCATTTATTATTATTCCTATATTTAGCATAAATGTTTTAAACGTAACGCAGTATTTAAAGAATACATATTAATATTTAACGTAATATTTTTCTTCAAGGATAGGACAAAAACATGAATATTTCATTAGCAATTGTAATAGAAAATCTGGCATTACACCGTAACGCTAACGATAAATTTTGCAACTCTTATCACGAAACGGTTGGATAAAGGATACATTCAGTTTTGAAATATCACCGACAAAGCTAAGATTATCCTTATTTTTTCCCTAATGGAATTGCCTTTTATTTTTAGGTAAAACGCCTGATTCATTTACAAGGAATAAATAGGGTTTCAAACATACAAATTGAAATATTGCTAAAAACTGTGAATTTCAGGACTATAAATGTGGACAACTTCTCTAGAAAGATTTGAATATCGAAAAAACAAATTTATCATCAAAATTTATGTAAAATTATATATTCTATCAAATTTTCAACATAAACCAGTATTAAAATTAGAATTATTACAATTAATCTGCTGTGTTATTTAAAATTGATTTGAAATGAATTGAGAAAGAATTTCTCAACTATCTTAACAATAACTGTTTATTTCTGGAGTCGTCTGTTGTTTGATATATAAAAGATAAATTAGAATTACATGAAATGAAAATATTGATTTAGTTTTGAAATATATATTATTTAAAAGAATAAAAGTTCTTTTTTTAATTTGATGTATCTGGATATTTAGTTTATAAAATATTAAATTAAACTGCATTAGTTCAGACTCAAGCATATCGTCATAAATTTTAGAATATTCTACTAAAAAAATGGTCATTCTAATGTTTAAATCCAAAATAACTTTAATGCATCCTTTTGTAATAGTAATTTATATATTAATATTGAAAACAAGCAGTATAGAGAAAATTTATATTAGATATGCGTTTTTAGTTAACGATTAGAAAAGTTTCATGCATAAAAAATATCAGATATATTAAGTTTCATTAACACAATTCTATTGGAAAATAATTCATAATAATCAATTCAAATTCATTATAGCTCTGAAACATATATTTTTCACAAATATATCACAAAAATATTGTAAAAAACTTGCTAATTCTCAAATGCTCAACTTATCAAACGATAAAATGTAAAGAGAATTTAATATTTATAAATTCTGGTGAAAAAATTAAGAATAAAATAACAATTTTGTTCTCGATTCTAATTCTCAACTTATCAAATATTACGATAAAATGTAAAGAGAATTTAATATTTCTAAATTCTGGTGAAAAAAATTAAGAATAAAATAACAATTTTGGAATTTATGGAATAGAATCTAAAATAGGAAAGCTTTTTTTGGCTGTTCTTAAATTTTTCAGAAGTTTCAGTATTCAAAACTTTTACAAGTAAGGAAAAAAATAATTTTTTTAGCTCATTCATTATTTTTAACACACTATAAGAAAACTCCACACAAATTTCTATCAAGTAAGCGTGTGCAAAATGCAAACTTACTCGAAATTTTATTATCCAAAAGGCCGAACGAAAGCAGAGCTCAAGTCTTAAACGATAAAAAGACGAGCGAACAGAAGGACTGTCAGACAATATCTACTTCCGCCTGATGAAAAGCTTTCACTTTCACTTGATCTCTTTAAACCGAAAAAAATTAAGCCGCCGAAAAAAACAAAGAAAAACTCATGCCGAATCTGGGTTTCGACCTAAATGAAAAGTTCTAACTTACCTAAGTTGAAAACAACACTGTCACTTGTAAAGAATCTGTCTCAGTTGAAGTCAAGTCAGTCAAAAAAATTTCAACTCTCACTTTTCTGATGCTCAACAAATCGCTATTTTCAGAAACTCTTGTTTGAATGAATTGTATTCGAAAGTGAGCGTATTTATAAAATACATGTGGGTTTTCTCCATAGTCTCAGGGTATGATAAAAAACGTGACGCTTTACGCAGTTGTGGTCTTGACCAATCAGGAGGAAGCCGTGACGTCACGCCGTCGGTCTGGAAGTCCAATGAGAGATCAGTCCGCCAAATTGTCCGCTTCGTTTAACCATGAGGATTTTTCAAGCCACTTTGGCAAATAAAGAAAGTTAAAAGTAATAAAATAAACAAACAGGGCAGATTAAGAGGTGTTATGGTAGTTTAAGTAATTTGTAGATAAAGAAAACACAGGGAAATGAGTAGAAGATTCATTGATATTTGATAGTGAAGAAATGTTTGTGAGATTAGATGCCGAGATTCGGACTCGAATACTATTTTCTAGAAAACAAAATTTAGCAGTCAAACCTTCGCACGAGGCGTTCTGACGATTCCATTGTGTTAGGTCATCACTCAAAAGTGAAGAGCAATTATTTTTTACGCTTGGAAGGATAATTTTTT
>JAPMOQ010066961.1:88211-98233 GCA_026543055.1 Argiope trifasciata | reverse complement strand
GAAAGCAAATTGCAGTGTCGAAGAAGACATTTTTCATTTTAAAATTCACTTTAATCCATCCGGGGAGGACGTAATTTATTTACAAGAAGACGCGGACAAGTCAAGTCAGCTCACAGCAATAGATTAGGCAAGAAGTGGAAAAGAAGAGATAAATAAATTATCCTTCCAACAGGGATTTTGACACATGCCGATTCTGGCAAAAGAAAGCCAGGGATCTTTAAAAAAAGAATCTGTTTTGATCAGCAATTTTTATCCTTCCACTCGGAGTGTGGGACCCGCTGACTAAAGCATTTTTACAAAGCTTTGTCTTGAATTAATGGAGTAGAAAAATTGGAATGGGACCAGGAAATAAGACAATATTTCAAAATGAAGATACTATGGACAAATATGATAAAACTTTGGGAATGGATTAGAATTGAAATTAGAATTTAAAGCATCATCAGCACACACACATAAAAAATTAATTGATAACTGGAAATTTCTCAAGCTAATTCTGAAAATATTATTTCATAAAACTAAATTTGTACAGTTTCAAAGTTAATAATGTTTTTAACTATACCAATTAAGCTGTTTAAGAATCTGTTTTTCTTAATTTTAAAAGTGAAGTTTTTTTGTATCATTATTAACAGAGAATTTAATTGATGCAATGAAATGTTTATAATCTCATCAAATATTCAATCACGCGCTTTATTTTCATTATTGAAAGCTAAAGAAGACAGGTTATACTTATTGTAAGATTTTTAAGCATGAGAAATCAGAAAATGTTAAAAAATATTTTGTTAAGGAGATCATAAACATAGAATTGTAAGGAGATCATAAACATAGAGAGTTATACATATCAAATATTTCCAACAAACCGGTTGCTGTCCTAATAGTAAAAAAAATAGCGAAAGAAATAAAACCCTGCAAATGTTAAATTCATATTCAAACTTATATCATCATTTAATAAATACTTTTATATATAAAATTTAGCAAATAATTTATTGGCTTTCCATTTCTTTTTATTCATACTAAAATGATGAATTTGTTTGCATTCTATATAAATAAAAATTAATGTTTGCCTGTATGTCTCTTATGCCTTCCTAAATCGTTCATCTGATTGCGATGAAACTTGGTCAGCTTATTGTTTACACATACGGGAGGGTTATAGGGATATTACAATGATCTAAAATTAAATAACTTGCCGAGGAGACAATAGATTCTGTTGAAATGCTAAACCAAGTTAAGGGTCAATACTTTGTAGATATATGATTCAAATATCATGCAAATCATTCTCAGAGGTAACAACTTTATTGCAGATTATGCGAGAAAGTTTCGGGTGACCAACCCAGGGGTTTTTAAATTTTAATTAATTTTTAGCTTTTTCCACAGTAACTAGCAAAAATACTGTAATGAAATAATTGTGCATCATCTTAATTTTCAAAAATTTATTTTTGACAAAATTTTCAAAAATTACAAAAATTTCAACTTTATTAGCGATTTCATGGCATCAATATATTTTCTATGTTTAATCCATTTCAAAAGAAAATATTTAAATCCCATTTTCTAAAATTAAATTTGAGAATTCTGAACGAATATTAAAAGAATTGCGAGATACAATAAATAGTTTCTTTCATTACCATTCTGAGAGAATATCAAGCTTTACAATTCCAGGAGAATACACAAATTTAATACATAAAAATGAATTTTGGTTTGTTGGTATTTTATACACTGTCCGATAAAGCATTGCATCGATTACGTATTCCGATAAAGCATTGCCACATTATTGATTGACTGCACTTAATATTTTTTTTCGGCAGGCAGCAACGCGCTGGATACCGGGTATATACGGGTATATACCAGCTAGTATATGCGTGCCACTGCAAGCTGGATGCCGCAAAGAAAAAATATATTTCAGTCGATTCCGCATCAGTTTAAAATCAATCGAGATATTTCCTTTTCAAATCTAAGCTGTTAATTTTATTTTTTAAATTTTTTTTTGGCATCAGTGTACGTACAAAATAAAACCTACAAGAAGTTTGCACAGTACTGTGAACCCAGACGTCGTGAACTTTTAAGTTTGGACATTGTATGAACTTTTATCATAACGGTGAGACGTATGTAACAGTGAATGACGCCAGAGTTCGCCAATTTTAACGTTTTTTATCAATAAACTTTAAAGATATTTAAAAAGAGTTATCGCTTTAGGAAAAAACTGAACTGATAATGAGTACTGATTGCAACGACAGGCATTTCTTTTAATACTTTTTCACACATGATGCCGTGCAAAGATAAATTATGAATTTACATTTCTGTGGTTTGAATACTGATATTCGCCCTTTCTTTGAACATAATCAGATTATACATTCCTATTTCGAATCTGATTCGCCATTCTGAAAGAAATATCTTTTTCACATCCGTTTTTAGACAATGGTTATCATTTGAAAGCGAAACAGAAAAAAAAAATCCTAACATTAATTTTTAGTAATTACTAGTTGGTACCAGGCGCGTTGCTGCCCCAGAAAAAATTAGTTTTGGAAATATCACTTGAATTTTAAAATAGCTGTCTTGCTTAATTTGGATTGATAAGAAGAATGATATTTATTTTCTTGTAGACAATGAAAACATTCACTGAAATTGAATGATAAAGCATAAGGACAGGTAATTGAAATAAAGCAGAAGTATACAAATATATATTTTATTTTTTTACAATAGTGAAGAATTAATTATCTCTAAATAGAATTTAGCAAATTACTGAATACATTATGTCTGCTTGGCGAGTTATTTGAAGAATAAACCTTAGTTAAGGTATCCGACTACGTTAAAAACACTGGATATCGACCACATTGGCGATTTTTTTTTTCAATCGTCTTTTCTTGCAGTCTTTCCTCTTTCCAAAACAGTTTATTTTTTCTAGGAAAAGGAAGGCCTGACTAATCATCCAAGGTCACGCATTTTTCAGTTAAAATTTGTCTTGTAATTCAATTTTCTCAAAACTTTAATTTTCATAAAAATTCCCCCGCCTTTGAAATGATATCTCAATAACCAATAGAGGTATTTACATAAAAATTCTAGCGAGTGTTTTAAATAATAGGGGCAATGAAATGAAACAAAAATTTTATTGTTGGTCAAATACTTTTCATTTATTGATGTTTTTAGTATAAGTTGGGAATTTAGGGGGAAAAATGCATATATACGTATATTTTTACCCATCACTTCTTTGCATCTCACATTTTTCTTAAATTATGGTTCATTTCATTCATCTTCATATTCTACAACTTGTATAGAAAGAAAAATAGGACTTCTGCGTTAGAATTTTATGTAGAGTGTTAAGCGTTTTGGTTACATTTCATTAGAATTTACTACAAATTTTCCTATTTCCCAAAAATATTATATTGTCAGTTTTTTTAAATGTATAAAATTTTATATTATAACTGAAAATATATCTAAAAACCATAAATTTAACTAGTTTTTTTCTAAAAAATCCGTTTTTTCAAAATTTTTCCTTCAAACGTAGTCGGATACCTTAATAGATGCAGTTAATAGATTCCGAAATATTTTTTATATATTAGATAACTGTACTTTACAAACAATGAGTTGAGCAATTTACATCGCAGTCCGTCGTATGATAAGGCAGACATGTACGAACAAACAAATGATCACTTCTATATATTAGATAATATATATAAATGCTATATATAATGTATTAAATTATACTATTTGAGCTCCTTAAGTACTAAAAAAAATCCTTGCTTTTACTAATGTATATTAATGCATCTTATTGTTTTCTGGAATACTAAATGGAAACTTTCAAATAGCTTATTGTTTTAAATTAGGATTAAATTTGCAAATGATAATTTTTAATCAAATTTAAATTTTTTAAACCAGCGAAATATTTGATTTGATCCCTTAAGTGTTTTATTACACAATTTTTTTTCTTTTTGTAGCTTCTTTATAATAAAAAGAATTATAATCGGTTTAATAACTACTCACAATAAAGATGGACGTGTGTATGTATGTATTGGAGATTTACAGACCTGATCAATTACCATATAGCACTATTTTTTTTATACTTTGCAGCGTGAGAATATGTATTTCATAACGACTGTCTTGAAGTTGTAATTTAAATTTTAATTAATTAAAAATTAAGCTTTATTTCACAATAAAATAATAAGATTTGCTGCACAAAATCAAAAGTTAAAAATATTATTTTATTGATGCGAATTTTAATAGTCATACAATTATTTATAGCTAGCATTTAAGAAATTTTTAAAAATAGGCATTTATATTTTTTAAATCTAATTTCTAGCATTTGTTGCCCTGAATTTCAAACCATTTCCATTGTTTCTTCAGCTATCTGATCGCACGTTTTTTCCCATTGTTGAAAGTTAAAGTAGAATTTTGTTTATCATCTGTGTAATTTACGAGGCAGGAAAAAATGAAGTTACAATACCCCAAAATTTATAGATAAACCATAGATTTGCATTTTTAAAAGTGTTCTGATATTATGTACTGGTTTCTATTAATATGTCTTACCGGTTTATCATATGTAAACTAATGATAATACATTTTTAATGTCTGATCATTTTACTGTATAAAAGATAAGAAGTTATGTATAAACATATCAAATTTCTTAACATGCAAAGTCAAAGTATTTACAGATTCTTTGAGAGGAACAATTCTTAAGAATACGGTTATAGTTGTTACATTTTTATAAAAAAAATCATGAATGTATCAACATAGTTGCGCATATCAAATGTGGAATAATAAAAATATAAAAAGCTCTAAAAAAGATATGGCGCGAAATTCTTTCAATTCTTTATGACGTAAAATTCTTTTAATTGTTTATGGCGTAAAATTCTTTCAAATGTTTATGGCGCGAAATTAATGAATTAAAAGTAAGAAACCAAACGATAAATTAATAGCGCTATCCAAACATGACGTCACATCATAGAAACGTCGACCATCTATAATCGGAAAAAAAAAGAACTCGAAATTTTGTCGAATCTCGAAATGTTATATTTCTTTGGATTCTGAAAACGAATTTTTGGAATTATGTCTCCATATTTGTCTGTACACATGATTTTTCAAAATATAGCATCTATAAAAACAGAGGTTTTTGAATTTTAAGTGAAATTAAAAATGAGGGAATATCTGATACTATTCGTCAATGGAAAAGATAATGCTTGATTCTTTTTAGTTTTTATCAGTCACATGGACAACTCGGTCTTTGTGAAAGAATAGATAAAATTATTTTTAATCTCAAGTTACTTCTAACCATAAAGTGTAGGTAAAACTACAAAAATATATCCATCAATCTAAAAGATAATTCCAGATTCTTTCATATAAGATTTTTAAAAGTCACATAGACCTATGTGACACAATAGGCAAAATTTGTTCAAACCATTAGTGAAGGTAAAATTGCAAGAATATATAATACTGTCCGTCATTGAAAAAGGTAACGTTGGATTCTTTCCTATAAGAGATTTATAAGTCACATAGACAACTCAGTCTATGTAACACAATAGACAAAACTACTTTTAACAATAAAGTGAAGGTAAAACTGCAGAAATAACTATTATTGTCCGTCACTGAAAAAATAATGTTGGATTCTTTCTTCTAATCTTGTACATAACACAGACAATTTGATCGATGTGACAAAATAGACAAAATTATATGAGTAAATTTTAAATAAGTTATTTTAATGAGTAATAAATGATGTTTTTGTAATTGCAAGTATAAATCATAAATAACAAGAAATAAATAAATGATTTACATAAGTAAATATTTGTATAGAAATTTAAAAAAATTCTTTATATGGAAGTATCAAACTTTGTTAACAAAGAAAATCGCCAATTTTTTTAATATTCTTATTCATCTGAATGCATTAAAAACATCTGTTGCGAAATTTAATAGCTTTCTCCAAAAGAAGTTCATTTGAAGTTAAAATAGACGAAAAATAATTTTCTACGAACACAGAAACAATGTCTACATTAAAAAAAAAGGTGCCATACTTTAAAAAAAAATTGTTGAAATAGCAAACATTAATGTTCATAATAATGTCACGTAGATCGAACTCAAGAAGACACAGGAAGTAGAGTTAAATCAATTTATTATCTCAACTCTGAACTAAGGACACTGTGACTGAGAGATCTTCAGCTTTTATACGAGGAGGGAAAGTTCCAGAATACCTTTCTGGAGACAGTAAGAAAAATCCAGAGCACTCATCTGGTAAATTAGAGAAAGGCCCAGAATCTTCTGGAACAAGAAATAAAGGGAAAACAAATCAAGGAAAATACTGAAACAAAATTTAAGTCTTAAGTCTACTAAACATGATATCTTGACTATGAGTCCAGTGAGATAACCATTAAGCTATGCAGACTCGGCAGTGCTTCGTTTCAATGCAGGTTAATACAAAAATAAATAAATTTCACTATAAAAATTTACTTCAAAATTTCTTGATTGATGTTTGTTTTTCTAGTGGAGAAAGTGCTGAAATTCAATTAGAAATATCGAAGATGAACGAATTAACTTTTTAAAATATTGATAAAAACTTTCGAATTGTAATCCGTAAAGGTTTGAATAATGTTTGGCTAAGAAAATCGTTTGAATTTAAACTTCCTGCGTGCAAAAGATTCTTTATTTTGATTAAAACAAATAGAGCGTCAATGCAGGTGAAAGTATTGGTGCAGAAAAGATAATGCTTCTTTATTATTTTTATTTTTTCAGTTTCTAAATATTTGTTTTTTTTTCTTTTCTTAGATATTTTTACTTTTAAAAGATAAATCTTTCACATACGTGTCATTCGTTTCAACTAATTGCAATCTCAAAAATGATTTAAAGCGTTATTTAAACATGTTTTTGCCACATTAAGATAAGGAAATAAATTTTATTAATCTACAAAAAATCTTTTATGGCATAATAATTTGAGCAAAAAATTATTACATCCATTCTAATAACTCTAATAAATTATCTTTATTCTTAATTTTTTTATTGGTTTTATGAGGTAATGATTAAGACAGAAAAAAATTAATAAGAAAAATAAAAGAAAAATTAAGTTATATTTTATAACTTTACGTCTATGTAAAGGTATAGATATGTGTAATCATATAAGTATGTGGTTTACAGTTGACTTTAATCTATGAGTAATTGCTTGAAAAATTTCCCCACTTTTATAATATTTTATGATTTTGCAAGAATAATTTTTAATTCTTCCCTAAGCAAGACAAATATCTACATCCACAACAATAATGTTTTTCTATAATGAAAACAAGTATAAATTTGTCTAGTAGAGGATTAAGTTGGCAACATAACAATATTTTTATATCTCATTGAAGTTTTCTATAGGAAAGAAAGAAAAAAAACAGAAGAATAATAAGAACAAGGTAAGTTTAACTATTATTCTTAACGGTGGCAATGTTACGTATTGTTCCATGAAATGTGTTATTAGTTTTTAAGCCAAATAAATGGCATCATTCTTGACAATTATTCACATGTTTCACCAATCGGTTTCAACATTCGGGTTATATGGATATATAAGTCACTTTAGAGAACCCGGGTAGATGAAATGTTGTTTTTCTGTGAAGAATTTATTTGAGCTTATGTTTTATAAATATATTACTTATGTAATTGGATTATATCATTTTAGATTTTTGGGTTCATAATTACAAATTATGATTAAATTAGTTTTGTTATGCCAAAATGAATAAATTCTTAGTTCTTACTCAAGAAGCAGATTAAAATGGAATGATTCAGTTTAAGAAATTATAATATCAGAGTTACTTTTCTAGAATGATTTAAGAAAACAATTATATTTCTAAAAGTGTATTGCAATGATGTAACGAAGTATATATGAATCAATGCTGTAATGAAGTATATATAAAGCAATGATGTATATATGAAATTGGATCATTGTTTGCTTATTTAAAAAACACAGTATTTATTTAAGCATTCCTTTTATAGGATATATTATTCTTAATGTTCGATACATTATAAAAAGAATTGTCCTAGTTACAACAGTTGCAGAAAAAATGTTAAAACTTGTAATAATTTGGGAACTCTTCTAATTTTTGTAAGATTAGATAAATAATTAAATACAAAATTCACAAATTTTCAGTTCTCTTTCCGTAATAAATTTTCAAGAACTGTGGCTGAACTTGTTTCCATTTCCGATGTAATTCACCTAAATATTAACAATTAATATTAAATGCATCTGAGAAGTATTTAAAACGGTTTATAGATATTTGTGTATACCTACGATTTGCTAGATGAAAGTTGTTTTTATACATGGCAATTTAATAATACCTTCTTATAATTCATTGTTTCAATTATCCTTCGTTAGTTATACAATAATCTTTGGAATGTTTATTTTTTAATAAATAAATCAAAAGAACCCCAAAAATGTTTTTGAAGTTGAATTAGAGCATTTTCTGATTAATATTTTTTAAATTGCTGCTAAATTACAGGGAGTTTTATTTAGTCCCTTATAATAAACCATAATGTAATTATAGTTTTGTAAATGCTATAGCTTTATGATTTGCTCAATTTAACTAATTTTATTTTCACTGAAAGAATATCATTATCATTCTCAATATTTTATCGTACTACGAAACAATATTTTTGTCTAAAATAAAAAACCATGCTTACAAGTTCTGTTTGCAAATAATATTTACTTTTTTAATTAATTTCATTTCGAACATTATTGAAAATTGAAAAATACCATGAAAAGATTATAGATCTTTAAACCGAAATTTTTAATTGCCAATATTTGAATCAAAGTATTTTAGGACTAAGGTATATAAAAAATACAAAGAAAAAATCTGTTAATGATTATGCATTCCTGGAGTACATGCGGAAAATTCATTTAATACGTACTTTAAATCCCTTTTCGTATATTCATATTTGAATAGGCAAATTTCATGGTTGAATTTTTAATTAGCTACCTACTTGAATGTGAAATTTTGTACATTTTTATTTTTCAATGACAAGACGCTATTTTTTATTAATTTTACTTTTTTAAACATTTAAAAGTTTACTTAAATTGTCTTACTTCTATCCAAGTATTCGCTTTCAATTTACCAAGTAATTAAATTTCAAAAGATTTCCAAAATTACGATTATATTAATTATAAAACGAAGACCAAAAACTTGATAATAATTAAAATTGTGAAATTCTAACTTCTTAATGTACAAATAAAGTGTGTTTTAAATTCAGTTTTTTATTCATTTCGTTTTCATAGCTTTATTAAACAACGACCTTTGCTTTTTTATGGAAAATATTGTAATAGTTATATTTTCTCGTGATATTTTTTTCTCAAAAACAGAAAAAAAATGTCAACACAGCTGCACCTTATTCCCTTTTCAGATCAAGATAAATCTTTCGACAATAGTTTTGTTATAAAACAGGTCAGTCGTGGTTCCGCTTATCAATTGAATCGCAATCCTGTTTATGAAAATATTTCAAGGATCTATTGGAATTTATTTATCCATGCCTCTGCACTTTATTTGCTGGAACACTTTCATTCTGTTCATTTTGCGGATAAAAATATAGATACAAAGTATAAGGATAGGATATATTCAAGGTTACACGGCAATCAATAACAGCAATGAAAAATATTTAGGAATATTTTTTAACATGTTGTTTTCACTTGTGGTTTTTGGAGTCTTAAAATGTGATGGTAACAAATTGTTGAAGCCTCAAAATATGAAAGCAACAAATTGGTTATTTATCCTTTTTTTTCATTTTGGAGTCAGCTTCCATAGAATAGCTTTTGAAATAACTTTCGTCTGCTAATGTAGTTTTATTAGTAGAGATACTATGCCCCATACTAATATACTCACACTCTCAATTACCTTTATTGTTAGTAGAGATGAATTACACATATTAATACACTTACGCACACTCTAATAAGTCTCGTTTTTATTCTTATTTACTTTTTCATCTTTTTTGTTAGTAAAGATGCATTGCACTCACTCACTCATTCATCTTTATTATTAATAGAGATGCATTGCCTCACACTAATATACTCACACACTCAATCATCT
>JAPMOQ010066961.1:66111-80215 GCA_026543055.1 Argiope trifasciata | reverse complement strand
GCCACTGCATATCTCTTACATTTCATTGGATAAAAGTTCTTAGCAACAAGAAAGAGACACCTTTTCGAGGTTCCAAATTCGCGAATGTCCCTTATAACAAGAAGTTGACATCGCTTAGTAAAATCAGATGAAGTAGTCGCCCCAGAACTTTCTCGTATTCTGTACAATCAAGAAATTAAACCACAGATCATTTCATTGATTTGAAATTGTTTAATTTGTCCTTACAAAATATTAACGACGCTTCCTACAACAAAATTTTATATTCAACGGAAAAATTCAAAAACTTGGCATTATTAAATTGTCAGAAAATACCAAGTTCGCCAATTCTGAAATACATTGTCCTCGTACACTGACTAATGTCCTGCTCCAAGCATATTAAATTCTTCTCCAAATATTGCATGCATACCCACATATAGGGGTGGGTGAAGACAAACTTCATCATCGCGATATATTGTCCAATACATATCGATATTTTTCGATATATGGTGATATCATTTTGCATTTATGGCTATTATAATTTATAAACAGTGTCTCTTAACATATTCATTGATTCGAAGGTCTTCAAATAAAAGAAAGTTTTAATTTTTTTTAATTTGTCTTTTTTGAATAAAAATAGTCAGATAATAATTTCATTAAAACAACTTTAGTAAAGAGTGCCAATGCTAAAGCAGTGTCTAAATATTACAATTTAAAACATTGCATTTAAAACAAGTGTTTTTATATGATATATTAGAGTATGTGAGTATTTATAGAAATATTCACACAAATTCTGTAGGAAGATGAAAAAGAATGAAAAATAACAAAAATAAACACTGACCGGTAACCAAAACGAAATCAAACATGCAAATTAATTGTAAATATATATTCATTGTAATGAGATTTATCGTGAACTATCATTCATAATTCATTTCGATTCCAATAGATCGATTTTTTTTTCAAAAACTTTCATTGAAAAATCGATTTTTTTTTCGATTTGTTTCCAAAATTGGCAGAGTTCTATCTGTACAATAATTCCTAATCACCATCTGTATGCTTATATGTTTGACTCATAATTATGATTTCGATATCACTATATTGAATTAACACTATGATAGATAAAAATTGCTCAGCATTTACCGAAAATCCTATTTTTTTTCCTGCAATTTTTAAAAAGACACAAACAGGGAAAAACGAATTGATTCTACATTGTTTCAAACTGAAATAGATTAGAATTATTCTAAAGACTAACATTAGCCTCCGAGGAAAAAACCGTAAAACAGTTTTTAGAATAATAAATAAAACAAACATTTTGAAATTTTAAGAAATTATTGTCTTTTTATCTGAAACCTGAAGGAAATTTCAAATTTGACATTCAAACTAAAATTGAAAAGGAATTTTGAATAATAGGAAATGCGAAATTTAATTCTTTTGCTTATGGCATGAATAAGTTTAGGTCTTCCCTTGGAATTAGCGGTCATTGAGCTGGGATTTTACGCCCACGGGATATTTTCATTTCAATTTTCCCTCTCTGCCAAGGTTCAATTTTTCTTTGGCTTCATTTGTTTCTCTTTGCCCTTCCTCCTACGCATTCTCATTTTGTTTCGTTTTCATTTTTTCCCAATAAAAATGGTTCATTTGAATACCTTATTTCAATAAAATTATTGTGAAACACCGTGAAAGGATATAAGAGGTTTTTTTTTTAAACTTTTTAAATTTATTTTTATTTTTCCGTATACATAGTACAGAGAACATTTAGTAATCTTCAGAAAATTCAAACTCTAGATTTTTTAAACGTATCCAAGTTTTAGACCCCTCTGAATTTGAAAAACATATTTTTTGGAAAATGTCCGTCTGTTTATCTGTAACAAAGACAACTCAAAAATGCTTTGAGCTAGCTGATATATATTTAGTATAGGGCAGTGATTCTCAACCTGGGGGGCGCGCCCCCCTTGGGGGGCGCGAGCTCACTAATGGAGGGTCGCGAGCATTTCCAAGAGAAAATGTTATTTTAAAAAAATGATCAAGTGACTGAAAGGAAAGAACACACACACACACATACAAAACAAAATACATTTCGACATATTTAATAATTAACTTATTAAATTAAAACAACTTACTAAATTAAAAACAAATTTAATAATTATTAGTGACTTCGAAGGAGGGTTTAATATTAGAAATAGACACTCTCAGTTCTTTTTCTATATTTAGCTGAGATCTATATTTTTTCTTCAAAGAAGCCACCGCAGAAAATCCAGTTTCGCAAAGGTAAGATGTTGAAAATGGTAATAGAATGCGAAATGTCTTTATTTTTAGTGCAGAAAACTCATCATCCACTCCTGCCCAAAATTCAAAGAGCGATTTATTACTAAATTGTCTTTTGGTTTCGCCGCTTGTCGTGAAGTCTATGAAGGTTTCTTCCTCTTCAATTGAGAGTCCTTCCGGAGTATTTTGAAATGGATCCCTCACCCACTTGTAACTTGATATCAGTTTGTCGTCAGCAAGAAAGTACTTTTTAAAATTCTTTGCTAGCATTGCTAAATGATTTTCAATGGTTACAAAAACAACTTTAATATGTTGTTCTTCAACTTTGTAAGTTTTAATACAATCATTCAAATTTGCAAACATTGTTAAATTTTCTTGCTTTAAATTTCTGCTCCACAATTCCAATTTCCTACAAAAGCCTTAACTTTATCACTCATATCCAATATATGAATATTTGCTAATTGCAGTTGAAGATTCATGTTATTTAATTTCTCGAATATGTCGACTATGTAGCTCAATTTCATCACAAATAAACTATCGCGAAAATTCTCAGCTTCCGGTCTGTTTTCCTCTTCTAGGAAAAAAGCGATTTCTTCTCATAATTAATTGATAAACACGTTGCAAAAATTTCTCACGTGATAACCATCTTGCCTCACAATAAAATAGTAACGCTGAATGTACTGCATCCATGTCTTTATAAAGTGCGGAAAAGATTCTTGATTTCAGGGATCTCATTTTTATATAATTTACTACGGTTACAACCGTAGTTAACACAATATTCAAACCAGGACTCATTTCTTTGGAAGCCAAAGCTTCTCTGTGGATCATGCAATGTATCCAGATGCACTGTGGTGATTTTTGTTTCACAAGTGCTTGAATACTTTGGAATCTTCCGGACATGAACTAGCACCAACGGTGCATATTCCGACGCAATTTTTCCATTATATGTTTGCCTCGTTCATAAAATCATTTAAGATAGCAAATAATGCGAGTGCTGTTGCTTTGAGTTCTATTGATTTGCAGAAAAGTAATTCTTCAACTACTGACAAATCATCACAAAGTCTAACATAGGCAATGAAATGAGCATCTTTATTACTATCTGTTACCTCATCAAGTTGTATTGAAAACAATTTGTCACGTAACTTCGACAAAGGCTGACACTCTACATCTTCAACTATATCAGCAATTCGACGGGCTACAGTATCATTTGAAAGAAATATAGACTGCAATTGTTTTGCAAAATTATCTCCAAACATAAATTCTACAATCTCAATTACGGTTGGCAAAATAAGCTCTTCACCAATGGTGTGAGGCTTTTTACATTTGGATATTTTATATGAAACTTTGTAAGAGGCAATTAAAGCTTTTTCATTCCCAGACAAAGTTTTTGAAACAATGATTTTTGCTTTTCATATGATTTTAATTTTAATTCGAGAAATTCTCTGGGTTTGTTTACGTACTCACTATGAAGCTTTTCCAAACGCCGTTTAGGTTTATTAGGTTTCATGCTGTCTGCCGCCAACAGTTTTGAGCAAATGATACACAGGGGCCTTTCTTCTTCATTTACTTCAGTACTAGTGAATCCAAAATTTAAGTATTCTTGAGAATATTTTCTTGATTTTATTTTTGGAACCACGCTCGTCTGTGTACTTGTTTATCGTCTAATGCTCGCTTACGCCCGCTTAAAAATTTATCCATGATTCTGCATAAGTCTGCTGCCGTGAATATTTAATACGGTGAATTGCAATTATACAAAAATATATATAACATGCACATTGAGAATAGATTCAATAGCGATAGAAGGATCGACTCGAATGAGATTGTCAGGAACTGAAATTGGCGTCATAGAACTTTCTCCATCTCCTTTTGAGAAAACATTTGTTCACATCTGAGCACGCTCCTAACTTAACTTTTAAGCTGACCAGACAAATTTCAGACAAATCGAAACTTCTCGCGAAACCGTGAGAATGCCCGACTTGGTGGGGCGCAAGAGCAATAAAAAGGCATAGGATTCTTGTTTTTTCAATGCTGAGCATCGGTGTTGCAAAATGTCAATAAATTTCCGTATTTTTGGTAATTTGTAAAGTTTAAAATTAAGTTTGTAGTGTAGGTTTAGCGCCAAAATATTCAAAATACATTATTATTGTATACATTTTATTGTATGCGGGAGGGAGAGGGGGGCGCGATGAAAATTATGATTGAAAATTGGGCCGTGAATACTAAAAGGTTGAGAAACACTGGTATACGGTATTTACACAGTTTAAAGACATCAGTTTTACAATTTTTCTTTTTCGGTTATAAAAATTCCATTTTATAAAATGTATTGAATATAAAATTCAATTAATTTTTAATACTTTAAATAAAGTTTTAGCAGTTTGTAATGAAGATTGAAATCTACAGTTAGTAGAACAATCGGTAAAATACAAGGATTTCAGTATTTTTTGCGTGAAGATGAAGAATTTGAGTTCAATTCTTTCGGAAATCAATAAGTTTTTGATACTTAATAACTTTTTTGATAACTATTTAATAAAAAGTAACTAAAATAAAAAACTTCTTTGTTGGCTTAAGTGAGAATTGTTAAATTTTTTATTTATACTACTTGTTTATTTGCATTTATGATGTCTAAATATTTAAAATGTTGAGAATCTTTGTCCTGTATAATGTGTGCGTTCAGAAATAAAATTTTAAAGAATATCTAAGATCTATAGTATTCATTAATTGCAATTATTGAACAATCTGAATAACATTCTTGTTGATTTGATATTTGTTTTAAAAATCCAAATGTTTTTTCCTTTTAACAGAGATTTCAAATAACAAGTAATAAAAAATCTTAGAAAAGACATAAAATTCCGATTTTCATAATTATTTACAACAGAAGGAATGATGTGATATTTTGGTTCTAAAACAGGATGCTGCATAAGAAATTCAAAGTTATTATTTAATGGGTTTAAAAAAATTAATTAATTGGTTCAATCATGAAACACGTGCAAATCTCAAGACGTCTTACCACGAGACGTTTCAAGTAATGCATAACAACGAATCTTAGAAAAAAACATAAAATTCTTATTTTCGTTATTATGTAAACAGAACTATTGATGTGATATTTTGTTATTTATATAAAGCAGGATGTTGCATGAAAAATTCAAGGGTAATATTTAATGGGGGCTAAAAAATAAATTAATTGGCTCAATCACGAAACACGAGCAAATCTCAAGACGTTTCAAATAATACATAACAGCGAATCTTAGAAAAAACATAAAGTTCTTATTTTCATTATTATGTAAACAGAAGTATTGATTTGATATTTTAATACTGACGCAGGAGATGTATGGAAAATTCAAGGTCAGTACTCAGTGGGACTAAACAATAAGATTAAATGGTTCAAACCTGTAACACGTGAAAATCTCGAGACGTTCCGTCACGAGATGTTATGACATAAACCTTTTAGAAGCAACCACGTAAATCCGAAAAAAAAACCCCTAAAAGAACCTACAAATCAGAAGGATAATTCACCCAATTATGTGTCAACGTCGTTACAAGTTTGTCAAAATGAAACAATAAAGTATCTTTGGCAGCATTGTTCGACGAGAAAAGGTCAGACGGTGGGAGTGTACTCAAAGGCATTTTAACAATTAGGCAGATAAATTTATTCATATATTTCGAAAAAACTGGTGCAATTATTTCATCCAGTCCCTTTTTTTAGGAGAAGGATATTTGAATTGCCACGACACCAGGAAGCAATATGAGTGCAAATGCATTTAAGAATAAAACGTGGTTCAAAATAGGGTGAAATTTCCGTGTTAGGAGGGGTTTTTCCATCATGCAAAGAATTCAACCAAGTTATTCGAAGATCGCTCTTCCCTGCTCGAGATTCGAATCTTCGACAGATTTATCGATTGGAATATATTCCAAATCAATTACGGATGCGACAGATTTCAGAATGGTGATGGCCTCTATTGTTGTGTGGATAAATCACTTGTGCAATAATTTTAATACCAAATGATCCTCCGATTAAAAGCAAGATAATTAGTTGTTCGAATAATTGAAAATTTCAAATTCAAAATCTGTAAGTTTTAATAGATGGAATGACCTTAAATTATTAGAAGTACGCACTTAGATTCAAATCTACAGCAATTATTTCGACAGCAATGCATTCAAAATTTGTTTGCCAATGAAAAAAACTTCTGAAAAATGAAATCTCTTGAAGATCTATAGCGAATTACTTATGTAATCATATTAAATACAAGTGTGTATATTTAAGACGATGTAATTAGTTGATGAAACGATGCACCATTTCCTGCCAAAGATGTTAAATATTTATTAAGTGGAATTACCATAGATGAGAAATTTATCATTGTCTGAAGCACAGACATGCTTTTTAACATTTGTTACGTTGCATTTCATTAGATCCTATCATATTTCATTACACAACCTTTGGGATCAAGGATTCCATTGTAAAAGACTTTGGACAGCGGTCATTTATCTGTAGAAGGAACCAAATATCTCTCCAAAAATTTCTCATAGTCTCTGTAATAAACTTATAATGCCATTGAAAGCCTTGGTCTTGGTTTACCCTATGACGACTCATTTATATGAAATGATATAAAACTTTGAAGGTCGGCGGGGAGATAACAATTATTTCTTTATTACAAAGTTTACAGTCTCATCACCAGAATATGGGCGGTAAATGAGGACATACATTATAGTTCATTTGATTAAAAAGAAATATTTAAATTAAATAGTTAGCGAACCAATTCTAGTTTCAGGAGATTAAATTGAAAGGTGCATACAGAAAGTAGTAACGCACATAAGCATTAAAAATATCACCCTTCTAAAAAATAGAAGACATAGTAGATACAGTAGACACAGACATATAACAATATCAAACAATGTATCAATATTTAAAATATCTGACTACGTTCGAAGGGAAAACTATTTTTTAGAAATAATTCAAAACAAAGGGTTTAGATGAATTGTAAATTATAATACAAAATACTACGTATACAATAACGTTATTTCAAAATATAATACATTTTGAAAAATAGGATAATTTGTAGTAAATTTTAATGAAAATTAACCAAAACGGTTAACACTACACAAAATTGTAATGCAGAAATTCTATTTTTCTTTGTACACAAATTATAGAATACAATGATGAAAGAAATGAACCAACATCTAAAAAAAATTTTGAGATACAAAGAAGTTATCAGTAAAAATATACATATATATGTATTTTTAATATAAATTCATAACTTAATTTTTCTAAAAACATCTATAAATGAAAAAGTAAACAATAAAACTTTTGGTTTGTTAGATTGCCCATATTATTTAAAACTCTCGCCGAAAATTTTATGTTAGTACCTCTATTAATTTTTGAGGTATCATGTTAAGGGCGAAGAATTTTTATGAAAATGGAAGTATTGAGAAAATTGAAGACAAATTTTAGCTGAAAGATCTGTGAACCTGGATGATAGGTCAGGCCTTCCTTTTTCTAGAAAAGGTAAGATGTTTTGAAAAGAGGAAAGTCTGAACTACAAGAAATAACAATTATAAAACATTCGCCAGATACCTTAAAATTGTATATCTATTCCATTATATGAAATGAAAAACAGGTGAATAACACAAATACAAGGTAAAAATACAAAGCAGATTTAGAGTGACAAACACATAAGAAAAAAAAAAAGCATTCCTAGAAGGTAAAGAAAGAGTATACGCAAAAAAGTACAGTTTTTAGTAGCTGTAATCTATATAAATAAAAATCAATGTTTGTCTGTATGTCTCTTATAAACTGCAGCTCCATCCATTCGATAGTGATAAAGCTTTGAGTACTTATTTCTTGCATCTCAAAAGTTTTCTTAGATTTTGTTTCATTTCATTCATCAATATATTCTATAAAATGTGTACAAAAGAAATAGGATTGTTGTGTTACAGTTTTGTGTAGAGTGTGAGCCGTTTTGGTTAAATTTCATTGAAATTTACGACACATTTTCCTATTTCTCAAAATACATTATATTTTCAAATAATTTTGTTGTATTTATAGTATTTTGTATTTTAATTGACAATACATCTAAAAGCCGTAGTTTTAAATACTGGGTTAGAGGGAAAGTTCTGTCGTATTTTAAAGAAATATTTGAATTCATTTATAAAAATATGTGTTTAATATTAATTAATTATATATGCTCCGTTATTTGTTACAACTTGTTGCCATCTTCCAGGTAACCTGTAAATTCCTGTTTTGTAGAAGTTCTCATCCGTGGAGTTAAAATAGTCAGCAACTGCCTTAGAAACACTTTCAAAAGACTTGAATTTTTTTCCCGTTAGATAATTTTGCAGAGATCTGAACAGGTAATAATCAGAGGGTGCAATGTCAGGTGAATACGGGGGGTGACTAAGGATTTCCCATCCTAACGCATTCAGTTTTTGTAGTGTCACCATTGCAGTATGCGGGCGAGCATTATCGTGGTGGAACACTATTTCTTTTCTGGACGCTAATGCTGGCCTTTTTCGTTGATAGCTGCATTCAATTTATCCAGCTGATTGCAGCACAGATCCGCGTTGATGTTTTTTCTCTGTTTCAGCAACTCGTAATACACTGGACCTTTCCTGTCCCACAAAGCAGTACTTTTCGTTGATGGATACTTAGTTTTGGAACTGTTGCTGATGATGTTCCGGGTTTGCAGTTAGATTTTTTTCTTTTAATATTCTCATAAAGAATCCACTTTTCATCTCCAGTAACCAGCCTGTCCAAAAACGGCTCCACATTGTGTCTAATAAGATGTGATGAACATATTCTTACACGATCAGACAAATTCTTTTCCGTTAATTCATGTGGAACCCAAACACTTTGCTTTAACACAAACCCAAGAGATTTAATGTGATCTCCAACAGTTGCATGATAAATGCAAAACTCTTCTGCAATTTCTCTACTTGATAAATGTGGATTATTTTCCAACATGGATCGCAAAACATCATTATCGATCTTGGATGGTCGTCCAGATCGAACGCCTTCTTTGAAGCTCAGGTCCCCGGAACGAAATTTGCTAAACCATCTTTGACAAGTACGAATATTTACAATATCTTTTCCAAATACCGCACATAAATTTTTACATGCAACAGATGCGTTGCTTCCTTTTTGGAATTCATATAAAATGCAGTGTCGTAAATGCACTTATCTCCCGACATGTTTTTCCCTTTAAATATTACAAGTAAATGATGAACGGTAAAAAAGGGCACCTTTTATATTATACAGCAGCTAAAAAAACAAAAAAAAAATCCGATTGACTCACTAACCAGATGTTTTTTCTTATTTACAAGAAAAATCACCTGCCTATTTAAAATACGACAGAACTTTCCCTCCAACCCAATAGTTTTTAAAAAGTCTAATTTTTTCAAAAAAATTCCTTTAAACGTAGTAGGGCACCTTAATCCATGTAGACATGGCGTCTCAAATGTAATATGCATAAAGCCATTGAAAGATTGCTCAATAATATAAATTATAACTCAATACATTGTAAAAGTTGTTTGGCTTATCATAAACATAAAGTGATTAAGTTTGTAAAAAGTTTTTGAATAGCTTTTAGCTAAATTTTGCTTAAAACAACATCGACTTTATATATCAATGACTAGATACAATGTCCATAATAAGCTGTTAAAGTATAGGTATTTATAGATGAATATTTTGCATTAAAATTGGCAATACATCTATAAACCATAGTTTTAATAGTTTTAAAAAAATTCAATTTTTCAAAACTATTCCTTCGAACGTAGTCGGATACCTTAATCCAAAATTGTACTTAATATGACGAAATAAAAAAATTCTTTTAGTTCCTAAACGAAATTTTGAAATAAATAATTTTCTGGTAAACAAAGTAATGCACCTGCAGAAGTGCGATTTTCCCGCAGCAAACTCAAGGTCTCCGATAGCACAACTGGGTCAATTCACCTAGTTCGTTAGCTGCGGTTGAAGAAGACTCAAATCTGGAGTGGAATAACTTTCTGTTGAGCTTTTATCACAAATTCGTAAACACACAATAACGGACGATACTCGCGCTATTCCAATTTTATCTTCCAACACATTTTGTCAAGGGATTAGAGCCAAACACTTTCAAGGTTCTAAAAAAGAGTGCCTTATTTACTTCGCGTGAGACAATCATCGTAAAAAATAAGCTTATCGCTTAAGTCAATTGATAAAAACCAGCTAAAGTAGTTTCCATAAAACTTTCTCGTTTTCATTCTAATAACTTTCTCATGCCTAACTTTTGTCATGTATTCTAATAACTTTCTAATGTGATGAAATTCATATCCTTAATGGATATGAATTTCATATCAAATAAGTGATTAAATGCTTTAATACCATTTAATCACTTATTCTCAGCAATTTATCACTTACTGTCAGCATTTAATCACTTACTATCAGCAATTTATTACTTTCTAATAACTTTCTCATGCCTAATTATTGCATGCATTCTAATAACTTTGTAATGTGATGAAATTCATATCCATTAAAATATTTAATCACTTATTCTCAGTAATTTATTACTTTCTAATAAATTTCTCATTTCTAACTTTTGTCATGCATTCTAATAACTTTGTAATGTGATGAAATTCATATCCTTTAAAACACTTAATCACTTATTCTCAGCAATTTATTACTTTCTAATAACTTTGTCATGCCTAACTATTGCCCTGCAATCTAATAACTTTTTAATGTGCTGAAATTCACTTCCGTTAAAACATTTAGTCACTAGCTATTAGTAATTTTAATACTGATACACAAAACTTGGATTTCGTTGGGCATTAATTTCGAAGAATTTTTTGGAAATATCATTTAAGATTCTAAATAACAATAAAATTATAAATAATAATTAAAATTTAAATAATAAATATTTAAGATTTTAAATTTTAAAATAACTGTCTTGTTTAATTAGGAATCATACAAAGAATATTTATTTTCGTATCGGATTAAAATTGAGTGATATATATATAAAAAGTGTAAATAATAATAATTTTTTTAAACTTTATTATTCAAGACTTTAGGGTTGGCAATATGTTTGCTTTTCCGTCTTCATCAGAAACAAATAAATGCAAGTAATAAGTATTCAAAGTGTCATCGCAGAGGGTAAAGTTCTGATTTACCTGGCATACCTAAGACCAATCCTCACATATGCCTGCCCTGTTTGGGCTGCAACTGCTAAAACCAATCTCCAAAGAATCATCTCCCTTGAGAACAAAACTGTTCGTATGATTGCAAAAGCTAGATGGTTCCATAGAAATGAAGATATTTTCAAAGCCCTCAGCATCCCGCCTATAAAACAATTCATGATCAAACTTGCACAAAACTTCTATGGTAATATTATTCATATTGACAATTCCACCTTGCAAAATCTCCCAATTTATGATCACTACGAAAATTAAAATAAACGCAGACCACGCTGTTCACTCGCCCTTTAATTCCCCCTAAGTAATCGCCATCACACTTTTTTTTTTCTTTCTTTCTTATTTTTTTTTCTCAATTTACTCAGTACCATTTAATTTCTTTTCATGATTCAAATCATTTTATGATGCACACATTAAACAAATAAGGTCAGTTCCATTTTCACTTAAGTCCTATATCACAAGATTTACAGATGGTGGGGCCTGCGGCCCCAATGAGCTGTAAAACACTTTACAAATATGAAGTGTCATCGCAATCAGATGAGTGGCGTAAGAGACATACAAATAAACATTCATTTTTATTTATATAGATAAAAGATTTTTTAAATTTGCATATATGGTATTTTGTATTAGACTGATTAAATTTATGAATTTCAGCTTTATCAAATAACAGATTTCTTTAAAAAATACATATTAATTAATAGTTTTACAGCCTGAAAAGTCTTGAGTGAACAGGTTACTCAGTAGTAATAATCTAGAGAGAATGGTCTGCCCCAAACTTTCTTGTATACTTTCAAATAAACTTATCGGAACAACTTTGATATACACCCCCAAAAATTACGCGCCAAATCTGGCACTCCCTACGGACTTTTTAGGGTTGCTTTTTAGGTAGGATTAATTATTTGTGTTAGGGGAAAATCCATCTTGGCGAGAAAAAAAAGGCGCCAAAAGCAGATATTTTGCTTGGTGAGAAAAAAAAAGTCGCCAAATTTCCAATTTGGGGGTGTATATCAAAGTTGTTCCAACTTATCTTACCAGAGAATGCTTTGCACAGAATTGGCGTACGCTAGTTAAGGAATATTAATTTTAGGCATGAATCAAGAAATTTTTAATTAATCTATCGTGTCATCCTTGGCGAGTTATTTGGCAATTAATTTTTGGTATTCCCATTAATGTTATTCAAAAATCATTCGTGTGTTTCAGACACGTTTTTCACAACCGATTGAGAAAAAAATTGATACAAAACTGCACTTGTAGTCACAGAATAATATACCAAATTTGATGTATTTGTTAATGCATTTCACAATTAATACGTTCACAGATTTGAGAAAATCCGTGCCGATAGACAGTCAACCCGTTGTTGGATTTGGTTCAAAATTTGAGAAGCGTAATGTCAAATATGTGCACCGATAAATGTCTAAAATTTAGATTTCAAATATCTGTACAGACAAGCGTCTAGACGAGGGATGGCAAATCAATAACACACGTCACAACATTTTAATCAAGCCACTGATTAATTTCACTATATGGTTGCAAACGGCTTGCAGAGGACTTCATTTGATAAGCTTAACTCCTCCTTAACTAAGAAAATATTTTAATGTATGTATCTGCTTCAACTGCTTCAAAGTGCTAGAGCAGCTGGTAGCTGCTAAGCATCTTTGCATAGTAATTGTATTTAATAATAAGGTTATGCTTTGAGACGATCCAAACTGTTTATAATAAATTTTGGTTATGCTCATATTCTGATACACAAAATCTGCAATATGGTTGTCATAGTTATACATTGTTTTTAAATTCCATTTAGGCACATTTTTTTTATCAAATTAGATTGTTAAATCTCCGAATGAATTGGATAATGTAAACTGAAAGTCTCCGTATAGGACATACTTACAAACATTTGATCTTTGGTAAAATTGCGCCATGCGCCAGACATGTCACGTTGATCTACGTATTAAGCATATTTTAATTGAATGCCCTATAAACCATTTCTATCGTGTCAGCATTTTCAATAAATCATCCGTAAGTCTAAATGATTTGGTGGGTGAAAAATACCACCCAAATATTTGTACATTTTTAAAAGCGATTCATCGTTTTACTTGTATCTAGCTGCTTTTCAACCTTGTAATGTCTTTTAGTACTTCATGAGGGAGTTGTATCATTCACTTGCAATTTTAATTTGTTTCAATATTATTTCTCTCTGTGATTCAGAAATTCTAAAATTTTATTAGTTGATTACAGCATCACTTATATTGCTTGCAATTTTCTCAATCGGTATTAATTTATGATTCATTGGTTGGGCTCATATTAATGTGGTCTTAATTTAAACCACATGACTGGCGCAGTATGGTCACAAATAGCTCTTGTGCCAATAAACCCTACCTACCGTAAACTTAAAGAGGAACTGCCATAAAATTTATTGAGATGGAATCCCCAATAGTAGTTTTCGCCTTTGGCCATCATCATAAAGTAATTTAATTATCTTACTTTTAACCCCACAATTCTTTAAAATTACTATTTAGATATTCTGTTTGAAAATAAACTCAAACATTTTTCAAAGAAAGTGAACTGCTATTATATGTTACACGATAACAATGTATTATAATGTAATAAAAATCTGTAATTACAAAATCAAACAATCTACTGACCTACCGTCACGAGAAAAAAGCTAGTAACCCTAAAAGTAGGGGGTCAGTCGGCTTGGAAACGGGAT
>JAPMOQ010066961.1:52631-63980 GCA_026543055.1 Argiope trifasciata | reverse complement strand
CGTCAAATAAGGGCAGGTTTTTCATTAAAGAAATTATCTATAAATAAATAAAAATGAATGTCTGTATGTATGTCGCTTATGAGCTGCAGTACCGCTCATCCGATTCCGATAAAACTTTGACAACATATTGCTTGCACTTACACGAAGGTTATAGGCATAATACAATCATCTAAAGTATAAAAAATATTTTCAGATCTATTTACCGCAACTATTCCCTCTATATATTTCCATCCTTTCCTTTCACTAATCTCTAATCAACCTTTAAGAATATTTCTTACGTCCTTCTGCATTATGTTATGACTGATGGTCTTTAGAAACAATTAGCTCCATAAGTGGTCTAAAATAGATAATGTGTCTTATCTTTTTTATGAGGTGAAAACGAGTCAAACAATTTTTCATACTTATCAGTTAAAAGGCTTTCTATTAAGAGGATGTATTTGAATTTTCTTCGATACAATCTGAAGGTTATGTTACTGTATGTTTGTCTGAAAGGTTCATTGTCGTAGCTCGATTGATATGATAAAGGCAAGGATGAATAAATATAAGAAATGAATCATTTTCACCGAAATATAAAATATAATATAATATGCAAGCTCGTGTATTAATTTAAAACTCGTGATATTATAGGATTTCCACTAGTCAAAAAATAAACATCTTCTAATCAAGAAATATCTACCCTTGTATTGTGAGACTCCAAATATTTCCTGAAGATATTAAAATCCAATAAATTTGTATAAAACCTTGAATATGCATAATGCAGGCACTCTGACCTTTTGATGACTGATAACATGTGTTCCTAAAATTCTCACTAAGTTCAACAAACTCTCTTAAAAACCAAGAAAAGAATTTCAGTTTAATATATGGATTTCTATTTTGTAAAATGAGCAATCTCTTAACAACAAAACAATCATTCTTGTGTAATAAAACCCTGAATATTTCCTGAGAATACTGAAATGCAATAATTTGGTGTAAAACCTTGAATAAATATACTATAAAGTGTATGGATTATTGAGTTCTTAAATAGCTGATATTATCAGCTTTCCTATTTTTTTCAATCAAAGACTTATGTACATTGTGTACAAGTCTCTTATGTACATTATGTACAAGTCTCTTATATACATTATGTACAAGTCTCTTATATACATTATGTACAAGTTTCTTATATACATTATGTACAAGTCTTTTATATGCATTATGTACAAGTCTCTTATATACATTATGTACAAGTCTCTTATGTACATTATGTACAAGTCTCTTATATACATTATGTACAAGCAGGAGAGTCGAGGATGGATGGATTGTGTGGTCAAGTGGCGCAAGAGCCATAGCTGGCCATACTGCGTCAGGCATATAGTTAAAATATAAAATACTCGTCTTGTATCAAAGTATGTAAAAGTATAAACTATTTGATAAAATTGCAATGTCTCTCGACAATATAAATATGATGGAAGAAATTACAATAATAGGAAGCATTAAATAAGATGGTAAAACCCAATTTATGGGGACGTTCCCCTACAAGCATTTGCATGTCCATTGTTGAAACATTAAAATATTTTAAACGATGATGTTTGAAATCAGGAGATTCAAACAAAAAGGTGATGAACCGTTAAAATCATTTGGCAATTTAAGCAGAATGGTACTTGATCGCCGAACAAAAGACGTTTATGTGTAAAACGTATGTGACCAATGCGGAGTCTAGATAAACTCAATGCTGGAGAGTCGAGAGCACATACACAACACAGAAGGACACAAAGAAAAATGAGGGAAAGTTGATGAACAGTTCACCTTTGGCTTTATAAAACATGAGATATTGATAGGGAATTCCCTCACTGTGCATATGCAATGATATTTAGATGGGGAATTTTTTCCACATGCGCTCGAAATAGGCAAAGGAAATACAGGGATCTCATAAAAAAGAATTTGTTAAGTCAGCAGTATTTTGTCCTTTGGCTCGTAGTGTAGAATGCGAGATTTTTAGTCGATTTTATAAAGCTTTTGCTGAATTAATTAGATAGAAAAAGTACAATGTCCAAAAGTACAATTAAATTACATATTCAGTAGCTTTGAAGTAATTTCGGGCATTGACTGGTCTGAAATTAGTATTTTCTTTAAGATGATGGACGGAAAGTTCTAAAAGAACACATTTTCTTAATAATATCTTTAATTTTATAAATCAGTCAACTTTAATTATTGATTAAGAAGACTGGTTGATGTAGCAACTTTTATTTAAAATATTAATAAAATATTTTGTAAAATACGGCTCATAGGGCAAAGTATGAAGAAATCTAAAACTCATTATTCATAAATGCATTGTTTGACTCAAGCTACATAAAATGTAATTATTTACTTCATTTAGATCAAATTAATAGTATTAAATAATATATATATATATATATATTATTTAATACTATTAATTTGATCAAAAAAAAAATGGCCAATTTTACAAATTGGCCATTGGACCGGGATTGGAATGCATATCCTGTATAAATAAAGATAATTTATTGAATTAATGATTCAAATATTGCAAACGATCATAGAATCCTTTGCCTTGCATTTTTTAAAGAAAATATTACATTATATATTTCTTTTATTTTATCCAGTCACGTGTTAAAAGTTGCAATTCTTTAGATTTGATTTGCGATGATAGTTTTTTTTTTTAAATTTCAACTTCCGTCATTGTTTTCTTTTATTTTATCCAGTCACGTGCTCAAAAAAACATGGTTAAAATATTTCTTTAAAAATTCGTTAAAAATAGAAGCTTAAGTTATAAATTAAACCACTGATACCATTAGAATGCTAATTTTTTTAAATCTTTAAATTGATGTAAAAATCATGTTTGTGCGATAATATTTTCGGAAGTTATAGTGTATAAACGCTGAAATTTCGCTTAAATTTCAATTAATTAAAATTCCAATTAAAAATTCGATAAAAGAGCTCCGAGGTGCACATTCCCGAGGTATACATGTAACAAATTTGGTAGATGTAGGTCCAACGGTCTGGCCTGTAGAGCGCCAACACACACACACACACACACACACACACACACACACACACACAAACTTTGAACTTTATTAGAAGTATAGATAAAGAGAGACAGATTTTTATGCTTCTTTAAAAAGTAAAATCATTTGAATTTTGCTTTTAAATTCTTTCTAATGAATAATTTGCTTTTAAATTCTTTTTAATGAAGTTACTTTAATTTCTTTTAATATTTTATTTAAAATTTGTAGACTTTTTATAGCTATTAATGTTTTTTCTCTCAAATTCTAAATTTCTAGAACATCTCATAAACTCTAATATATATATTATATTTGTCTCAAATTTCGTAAAATAATTTATGCAGAATAAACAACTTGTTTACTTAGAAAGGTTCTATAGTGTTGTTGGTGCTTCAAATGTGAAAAAAAAATATTTTTTATCAATCGAATCACAATATTTAAAAGTTAGATAGAAAGTAAGAGTTAAATATTATATTTTTTCTATATATTATATATTTTTTGCTCTCTTTGGTGTTATTAACTTAATATTTTTATAAATTTGACTAAATTTATATATGTTTTAGTAGCAGGAGAATTATATCTCTCTAAATACAATTCTTTTTCAGTTTCTTTTCATCTTATTCAGGAATAATTTGTTAGTTTTTTTTATTTGATTTAGAAATAATTTTTAATTGAAATTTCATAATGTTTGTATTCTTGATTATTGCATTTTTAAAGTTATATCAACAAAATTTTGAATAAATTATATGTTAAATTTCTAAAATAAAAGCCTTGTTTTATATGTTTTTTTAACAGACGAAAATAACAATAATTCAACCAATAGAAAAATACATTTGGGTTTTAATTGATATAATTTTTTCCTTACATGTTTTCAAAATTTATTTTAAGTAAAAATTCAAAGTATAAGCATTTTTTTTAACATTTTTCAAATATTTATCTTGACTGTAGTACTATATCTTAAAACTTAAAATTTGAATTCAAAGACTTGTCAAAAATATTTACAAATAATTGCTTTAAACTGTTGGGGAAAAAGTTACTTGTGCAAAATTTGCATATTTTAAATTTCTTCTATGAAATTGCATATTGCATTTCTTCTATGAATTGCAATTCTTGATTGCATGATTGCAAGAAGCAATAAAAAAGTATAATTGTGACGATGAAGGATAAAAATATTATTCTCTAAAGAATAATTTTAAGTTCTGAAATTATTGACGACTTATCCGCAAGAATCTTGGGTTCAATAAACGCTGTTAATTTTGGCATCCGCCAAAACATAAGGAAATTATAGAAATAATTTTAACAATTGCAATGGTCATCCATGTATTTTGGAAATTAAATATTCCTGTAATACTTTTAGGAAAGCATCTAACTAATTTCTATCACAAAAAATAAAAGATTATTAATTTTTTGTCTGAATCAATCGGTTTTATCCAAAGGCTATCATTATTTACTTTCCATAGATAGACCAAAGATGGGTAAATTATTAAATCTCATCATGAATTCATTATCCTTTTGTTTTTGTAAATTCGTGAATATAAAAACACCAGGAAGAATAACTAGGAAAATTATTTCCAAAACAGAAGAGTGTTTTTCTCCTGTTATTTCTCTTTTGGGAATCGAATTACTTAATGCATTCACGGGATATCCCAAACAACCTTTTTTTGCGTACATTTGAGACAACATAATGAAATAATAGCAATCGGTTACATAACAAGCTTCGAAATAGAACTAAAGATCATCAATTATTTCTGAAATGGAATCATTATATATTCTTTCTAAGTGCTTTGATAAGTACCCTCATTTGGGCTAATACGGGATGCGATGAATGAAAAACGTAAAATTGTGAAGTGAAGTAATGAATGAAATAAAATAATGTTCATTATTTTTTTTTATTTCAAGCATCAGCTTCTTCGAACGGCAACATTTAAAGCAATCGAGATTTGTTTATTACAAAGTGTTTTCCAATTTTATGGGGTTTTTGCATGCAATAAAGAAACAAGGGATAGAAATTGCTCTAAAACTAATGGATTTGTGAAATCTTAATCGATTTTTTTTTTCAAATTGATGCAGTGGAAACGAAAATATTGACTGCAAGTAGAGACTTAATTTAGCGTCAGATAAAGATTGCATGCAATTATAATGTTTTCAAACCATTTATTGGTAAAAAAATAAGCAATTAGAGTATAAAGTTTTAGACTTTTCACGAGCTTCAACTTAAAAAAATTAATTTAAAATAATATACGAAAATCGAGCATATTTTTTAAAAAATCTATATTTAAATGATCAATATTTGTATATATTGCTTTAGATAATTCTATTTTTTTCATGGACGAATTCCTTCATTTTCCAAGAAAAAAAAATCATTGTCAACATTTCAAAATTTAAACAAAAAAAACTAATAAATAAATAAATAAAATGAGTAATTAAAGTGAAAGTTAATGATAAGTTAAGTAAGAAAGTTAAGTAATAAGTTAATTTTAGAGAAAAATACTTTTTTGGCGTTTTTTTGGTGAGTACAATCCGAAAGTATTATCATCAAAGAATTTCTATATTATTCCTAAAATAAAAATAAAAACGTTTAATGATACAAATTGCATTAATCGCCAAATAACTCGCTTAGTAATTTCAATCAAAATACTAAATTAACACCAAAAGTTAAAATCCATATAAATAAACAACCGCATCTATTTACCAAGGATTCATCTCCAAATAACTCGCCGAAGAGACAATAGATTTAGTAGGAATGCTAAATCCAAGTTAACGGTTAATATTTTGTAGCTATAGTACGCAAATTTCATACAAATCATTCTCGAAGGTAACAACTTTATTACAGATTATGCGAGAAAATTTTGGGGAGGACCAATACTGTTTTTTTTTAAAATTTTAATTAAATTCTAGCGTTTTTCGCAGTGTCTACCAAAATATTGTAGTACAAATAATTTTGCACCATCTTAATTTTTCAAAAATTATATTTTCGACTATATTAACTATTTTATGGTATAAATATATTTTCTACGTTGAATCAATTTAAAAAAGATATGTTTTAATCACATTTTCTAAAATTAAATTTGAGAATTTTGTACGAATATTAAACGAGTCACGAGATACAATAAATAGTTTCTTTTACTACCATACTAAAGGAACAACAAGTATTACAATTCTAAGAGTACACAAATCTATTATAGAAAAATGAATATTTGTTTGTTCGTATTTTATATACTGTCGTACCGTTCATCCTATTTCTATAAAACATTGCGAAATTATTGATTGGTTGCATTTAATAATATTTTTTTCGGCGGCAGCAACGCGCCGGTTACCAGCTAGTATTTCATAAATATTGCACGCCAAGGCCATGCAAGATGTTTTTGAGACAACACCTTTGTAAGAGAAAATGAAAGAAAATTCTGAGGAGACCACCGTCTGTTATTACCATATATGAAAGCTGCGTTCTTTGTAATATAGTAAAAAATTAAGCATGTATTGTGGACATTTTTTCCTGACCAAATGAAACCAAAATTTGGTTCCCCAGTTAGTGTTTTAGTGGCAAAATCGTATGCTAAATTTTATTCATCTGTCTTGGCCAGTTGTTGCTTTTTTTTAAAAAATCAAGAAAACGGTTAAAATCTTTTCACAAATTTCATGCATAAGAATTTATATTTTAAATGTTGCAAATGTGTTCTGAATTTCAGTCATATATCCTTTCAGAGTTTGTACTTGTAACATGTTTAGACAATCGCACTTAAGTGTTTCCTTTGAATAGCTTTCATTCAAAATTTTATAGAATTCTACAAATTTCTAATAAAGACTACATATCATAATCCAGCTGGAAGTGTTTTTGAATCATTATATTCAAAGAAAGATAGAGTTCAGTTCTTTCAGTTTTAGTTATATTAACGTCCCGTTGTATAGCAACACTAGGGCCATTTTTGGACCGACCTTATTATTTTGAACAGAGGTCAGACGACTGAGACGGCACCTTATTTGGCAGCCTTCTCTCTAAACCTCCATATATGGGGGTAGATGTTTGGTTCCGACTGATTCAACGTGCATAAGAGCCGCTTACAGGTCGGTATAATCGAGTCTCAAACTTGAAACTATTTGGTTCCGAAGACAAGAACTTAACACTAGGTCACAGCGGTCCTAAGAAGGAAATTGGGAAACTAATTTCAAAAATGCACGAAAATCTAAAAAAAGACAAAATATCTATTTTTTCGACGATTACAAGACTTTATCATTGTATATTTTGTTTATGAGAAAAATGCATGTGTTTTCAGCCTATTGTAGTGAATAAATTACTACCTGCTGCATTAAATGATGTAATTTATCTCTTTTATTTTCTTTCAAGAGAAATTCATCTTGAAAAGGTCATTATATTTTGATCTGAAAACAAGGAAAACTAACCACCTTTCCTCTTCCTTTTTTTAAACATTTTTTTGGTTTCGTCTCGTGATTCTGCGTTTGCTTCTCCGCGATCGTGAAATTAATTGAATCATTGTTTTCTCTCTTTGGACATCTCGCACGAAAATTTTCCAGGTTGAATGAGTTATTGTTGCCATGACTACTAAATCCTCCTATAATATAATAAACTTACACTTAAATATAAATTGGATGCTCTAAGACTTATTTGTGTCCATGTTTATTTTAAACTATCCAAAAAGTCCTCCAAGTTCCCATAACAAATGATATCTTTGGAGGTACTGAATCAGCGATGGATCGGTGTCTGATCTGGATCTAAATCGCGGATGGATGGATGAGTTAGACTGAAAAAGGTCGTGTCGTGTGTGTTCGAGCAAAGTCGTACTTTCAACCTACCGGTGCTCGTTAACAACGAAAGGAGCACACTTCTGCCTTCATTCAGAAGAGCTCTTCTCATTCGGGCTTGGTATGACCAAGTGACATTAGACCCACCAACATTACCACCACGACCCATGTTTATTTTAAACTAGCCAGTTATATCTCAGCCAGTTTGTTAGTTTTACTGCTCATAATTGGTACTGTTTACCACTACTTAATGGAATGTACGGAGATCTCAGAGTTAAGGAAGGACCTGAAAATTGTCAATAATGATTGAAGTACAGTACTGATGGTACCAGGTCATCTCAAAACCCTGAAGGATATGATGTTAAAGATAGGTAGTTTCATTCCAACTATTTGAGGGTGTGCAAATGGGGAGAAAGACAGCTGTTTACTACCCCGAAAGGAATGTTAGTTTGACTGATCGGTCCATGTAAGATTGGGCAATACTTATTCAGCTGTCGACCCCAACAAATCCTGTCAATACTGCTACGTTCAATGGTGGTGGGGTGGTAGGCTGTATGCAAGAAGAAAAAGTCTTAATGCTAATAAAAAATTTCAATTGAATATTTTATTGAAATTTAATTATTTTAATAGCTTCTTCATCAAAATAATTTCAAGCTCCATGTTTTGTAGTCGTATAATTTATTCATACTGTTATGAATATGTTAAACCTTTCTGCTCATTGTACTATGCATCTATTTTTTTTCTATTTCAATAAAATTTCAATTTTAAATTAATGGATGGTGTGGGTGATTAAACTGCAATTAAAATTGAAAAGATTTTTTACTGAAACAAATCATGTGTTTAAACATGAGTTCTAACAGAAAAATGGTTCGGTATTTCAATCTCGTACCAGAAAAATACGCACCAAAAATACTGCAGAAAAATTTTAATAATTTTTGTAATATCTCAAAAATTACCCAACAAAAATTTCTCTAATTCTCATAAAATTCAATTTTTGGTTTCAATTTTAAAAAAGATATAAATCACTTCTATAATAGTATTTTATTTTGCTTCTTTCTATAAATATACTTAAAAAATTATGAAGTCTATTTCTTTTATATTATTAGCTGACATAATCTGAAAATATATTTATAACAGTTCTAAACAATTAAAAGCTTTGTCTACAATTATAAGCCATTTGGACTTTATTAAAAACATTTTTCGCGCGTACATTATAGTTTGCCATATAATTAATAATAATTTTTAAAAAATAAATTAGAGACATACGAATAAGGACTACGATATTATTTATACAAATATTATAAACAAATATATTTTAAAATGATCATTTTGTTGCCTTATATTCATACCTACTGGGGCTTTATTAAATACATTTTTTGTGCGTACATTATCGTTGCCATCTAATTAATAAAAATTTTAAGAAATATATTTTAGACATAAGAATAAGGACTAAGATAATTTTTATACAAATATATTTTACAACGATACTTTTCATTGCCTTATATTCATACCCATTGGGGCTTTATTAAGGAATTTTTTGTCCGTACATTATCGTTGCCATCTAATTAATAATTTTTTTAAATAAACTAGAGGCATATGAATAAGAACTAAGATATTATTTATATAAATATTATATACAAATATATTTGGCAACGATACTTCTTTCCGTTGCCTTTTATTCATTACCATTGGGGCTTTATTAAATACATTTTTTATGGGTAATTATCATTGCTATCTAATTAAAAATAATTTTAAAAATAAATTAGAGACATACGATATTATTTTGCTATGATATTCCGATGTTTTTTAGAGATTCCACATCTTTTAATTTTTTTTCTTTCAAATTTCGCTTCAACTTTTGTTAGAAGTTAGGTTAGCGAACTCACAAATAATTACAAGGCTAACCTTCGACGTCTTCTTGTGAATCGATCGTTGTGTACCCGAAAGATAAAAGCATGAACAGATGAAATGAAAAATCAGCACCGAGGACGTACTGATAACTTGTTAGAGAAACGTTCTCTTTTGACGCTTCGCAGTTAGATGACTTGCATTTTTTTCATTGTTTCTATTTTTCTTTTCATATAATTCATCCAGAAATAAAACTGGGTCAATTTTTATTATTATCTAATCTTAAAATCAATTGATTCCTATTCGCATGCCACTAAGTAAAAAGTATCAACTGAAAGTATTACAAATACAAATTCTTTAAAATTGCAGTGCAAAAGAAAATAATTTCTGTTGTAAAAGTTAAGAAGCCATAAAAAACTGGCAAATATTCATGAATTTGAATTTTTATGCTAGGTTTTCAACCTCGATTTTGCAAAAACTCTCTTTATGACTGGCATCGATATATTCTACTTGATGTTCTCTATCGAATGCACCATATTTATGTCGCTTACGTTATTAGGAGTTGATATACGAAAACCAGAATAAAAAAAGAACATGATTTTGCTTTGATCAGGGCGCTTTGAAGCTTGAAATCGTGTTGGCAATGAATAAATCCTAAATGGAGGGTTCTAAGTTTTCTTCCGATGAAGCCTTGTAACGAAATCAGCAATTTGATTCATCTATCGAATATACCATATTTACGTGACTTACGTTATTAGGAGTTGATATACGAAAACGAGAACAAAAAAAAAGAACATGATGTTGTTTTGGTTAGGGTGGTTTGAAGCTCGAAATCGCGTAGGCAATGAATAACTCATAAATGGAGAGTCCTCAGCTTTTTCTTAAATGAAACCTTGTAAAGAAAAAAAGAAAGGGAACGGAAGAGCAAACAGAGGTGCGAACAAAACCCTCAACCAAACCTTCAGAAACAAAATATTCAATCAACAAAAACGAATGACAAAAATTTAAAATTAGAAGCTAATAAAAGTAAAATAGCTTTACAACGGGAACGAAGAAAACGTAAACGTATAAAGTGTTTTGAATATTCTCAATAGCATCACTCAACTTCAAACACGGAACGTGTCCATTTGGATTCTGAACCACGACCATCAAAGTACAATTCAAAATGTCACCGGTTCGATTCTGAGTTTCAAATACCACTTTGTAGCACTAAGAAATTCATCGGAAAAAATTGTTCTCACACAATAACTTAAAATTTGAATAGATTTCAATTAAAAAAAATTTTTTTTGCTAATTTACAAAACTACCAATTGAAATTCTTCATAATTAAATCTGTTTTAGTTTAATATAAGGGTTTATTTTAGTGCTGGAACAATAAAGAGGCAATTTCATATTTTCATTTTTTTTTTGTTAATTTATAAAATCCCCGTTCTTTTAACACTTTCACTGCCACTATCCTCGTCTGATATCGGGACAATGTATCTAATGAGTTGACCCCTTCTTTGCTTTCCTTTAACTACAGTAGAGAAGGTGTCATCTAATAACAGAGATGGTTTGGTACAATTACGCACAGGTGCGTCAATGGCAGTCAGTGTGTTAAATAATTTGAAATTCTTTATATTTAAATCTGTTTTAGTTCAATATAAAGGTTTATTTTAGTGGCAGACCAATACAAAGGAAATTTCATATTTTCATTTTTTTTTGTCAATTTATAAAATCCCCATTCTTTTAACACTTTCAC
>JAPMOQ010066961.1:41087-52621 GCA_026543055.1 Argiope trifasciata | reverse complement strand
TTATTTTAGTGGCAGACCAATACAAAGGAAATTTCATATTTTCATTTCATATTTTGTAATTTTTTTCTCATTTATAAAATTATCATCCTTTTAAATAATTTGAGATCCTATAAAATTAACTCTGTTTTGGTTTAATATATGGTTTTATTTTAATGATGAAAAAATACAAAGAAATTACATATTTTTTTTGTAATTTTTTGCTCATTTCAAGAACAACTATCATTTTAAATAATTTAAACGAAGTATTGTTCTAAACCAAAAAACTGTTTGAAATAAAGATTATAGTGAAAAAAATGAAACGATTTAATAATATACTCTGAATTCTATCGATTTGGAATAATATCTAAAATTGCATTAATATTTTTATATTTTTCATAATTTATAAATCTATGCTTGGCAACAATTGCAAAATTAAGTTATTTTGCATCATTGATTCATGATCACGTTTTCCTTCTTTTTAATGAAAAACATTAAGGAATAACTTTTGCTTAGTATAAAAAAAATAACCTATTTTTTTCCATCAATTTAAATAGGCCATCCTTTCTTGATTTCAATTACTATTGAAATGACTTTTGAATATTTGAAAATAAAAATTAATCAAGCGTAACATAAGAGTTTATTTTAAATATATTGATTATCTCTTTTATTTCATAGACTTTTTTTCTTTGAAATTACGATTTGGGTTTTTTTAATCTTTTGTATTGAGAGTATTTTTTTCTCGGTTATCTTGCTGCAATAGGAAGTTATGCTTCTTAATTTAAATAATTTATATTAAAGATTTCAAAAAGTTGCATTTAAAAGAATTTGGACTTCACCAGATTTCAATTAGAAATGACAAGTATTTCTTCTAAATAAGCATGAATTCGGCAATAAAATTTAGAATGCATAGAAATAATATGCTGCCATAATTTTATAGAAGCTTTCTTCAATTATTTGTTTTTAACTCCAAATTAAAACTTTATTTTGATGGTATATTTTTCAAAACATATAACCATGTCACAAATCGGTATATTCAATACAAAAGATTTCATCAGACACTCACTTGAACATTCTCTTATTACATGGGGGGCTGACTCTCTCTCATTCTTCGCATAGGGTGGTAATTGTGGTACCAGGTAATTTCAAAACCCTGAAGGATATGATGTTAAAGATGGGTAGTTTCATTCCAACTGTTTGAGAGTGTGCAGATGGAGAGAAAGATAGCTATTGATTACCCCGAAAGAAATGTTAGTTTGACTGTTCGGTAATGTAAGGTTGGGCAATTCTTGTTCAGCAATCGACCACAACAAATCCTGTCGATACTGCTACGTTCAGTGGTTGCGGGGTGGTCGGCTGTATGCAAGAAGAAGAGTGGTAATTGTGAGGGTAAAGGCCTCTGAGTACTCGAGGACATGAGTCTAACATCTAGTTCATATGAAGATGGCAATCAGACATTCACTTAAACATTCTCTTATTACATGGGGTGGGGGATGACTGTCTCACATGCTTAGCATAGGGTGGACAACCATGCCCAAACCTGGACTCGATTCTGAGACACCTATATCACGGGAATACGCTGTACCATTTGACCAGAACTCCGGCAGTTAACTTTTAGTTTTTTTATGTAAACTTTTTTTCCTTTCAGCATTGTGGGAAAATGTATATGACTAAATATTTATCGAAAATCTTACCAAAAAAAAAACGCCTGCTGAAGTTAGGAAAAAAATTCCTAGATTACGGTTCAATCGAAAAATAATCCTAGATTGGTATTAATAAGAGAAAAAATTTCCATATTCTAAAAAGGCATAAAAATCCATTTTGGGCAAAAAAAATTTCAGGAGTATCAAGAAAGGACTAAAAACTCCTGAACAGTTATTCATTTATTAAAATTTCATATAAATTCTCACTTCAGAATGCATATTTCCTTTTTCTGAAACATATTTGTAGCTTTCGTAGCTGTAGGTTAGGAGCCCTATCCTGTAAACACACACGCGCACCTTTTCTTTTAATATTAGTAAATATTTATTTAATTATCCAAATATTTATCATTTATATTGATAAAAATGTCAAATAACGATTGTAAGGCATCGAATTTCTTATTATCTCAAACCCCTTTTAGGTAAAGACATTCGCAAACGATTCATCTGTCACTTGATGTTCGCTATTGACCTCTTTTTCGAAGATGACATCGAAAAACTGGTTCGAATCACCATTCACGCCTTCTTTCGGGAACTTCTAACGAAAGAAAAACAAAACAAGGTAGCGTTCGTGTATCTGATACGTTAAACAATAAACAAGGGATGTAATATCCATTTGCTAAATCCATAAATTAAAAAAAAGCACAAGGCAGATGCTGATGATAAGATAACCTGCTTTGTTTGAAAAAATTCCACTTAAAATATACATTCAAATAAACGTTGTTGGAAGTATTATTGAAGGAGTCAAATAAATATTGTTGAACGTATTATTGAAGGAGTCAAATAAACATTGTTGAACGTATTATTGAAGGAGTCAAATAAACATTGTTGAACGTATTATTGAGCATGGAGATTTTATTTAACGAATGATAAAATGTGTAAAATTGCTTACTTTTGGAAATATCATTACTATTATTAGAAGCGTGAAATTATTGAGAGTGTTCATTGATTTGCAAGTAAAGAAAATAACAACACAATTCTGTCTTTCATCAGAATTATCATTTTCAGTGTAGAAGGGGTATTTTTAGCCCCATCTGTCTTAATATAACTGCATAAACTTTCCCTTTTACTCAAATTCAAACAGCTCAAATTTATCACGGAACAAAGTAAAAACATTTATAATGAAACACGGTCAGATGTAGAATTAGAAAGAAAAAAAATTTATAAATTATAAGGACAAAAATAATTTCAATGAAAAGATATTTATTATTTTTACTTTATAAATAGCCATTTATCACGAAACAAAGCAAAACCATTTATAATGAAATAGGGCCAGATGCAGAATTAGAAATATAAAAAATAAAGAAATTATAAGGACAAAAATAAACAATTATTTCAATCAAAAATTTATTTATTTAACTTTATAAGTAACACTTAAAATAACGCGCATGAATTTGTAAAATAAAAATTGCAATCACACAAACAGATTGCCATTTTTTTATGACATAAATAGATGTGTAAGCATGTTTTCGTTTTGATTGTAAAAACATACTCTAATCTCTAAACTGCTTAAGTAGTCGACGAGCTTGATATATTGAGCTTTGACAGCAATCAATAGATAAGCATGAGAACTCTATTTTTATGTGAAAAAAATGCCTTTTTACTACACTATTTATTGCGAATAAAAATTTGCTGCCTTTTTTGTAATTGTTCACATCATAAATGAAGAGTTTTTCTAGTCATCGAGTAATGGGACTAGGTTCAGATTGTTCTTAAAGGCAAATAATTGAGAGGTTATTTTGCTTGTTATCTTAATTTTTTCCACTGTTGATGGCAATTGAAAAATGATGCATGGACCGTCATGTGAATGATATAAGAGAAGATAATATTTTTGACGTGTTGTATACATTTGAATAGAGAATATCAAAACATCAACGAGGAAGAGATTGCAAGCATCGTATATTGTTTTAAAACAAGTTTCGAAATCGACAGTCATTTTTCGATTCATTTTGGAAGATTCAAGAAATTAATATGATTTTGGACAGAAATAAACTGCGTATTTATTATCTGAAATTTATAATTTTTTTACTTCTCTATATTTTTACATAGTGTAAATGTAATTTGAAATAATTAATAGTTAATTTAGCCTTAAATAATTTACAAAGTTTTATCTAAATTTACCCCATACTAACTTCATTCTAAAATATTCTATTATGTCCTGACCCTATTCCACTCTTTCTATTTAAATAATTCAAGAGATTAATCAATTTAATCTTAATTAATTTACAAAGTTTTATTTAAATTTAGCCCATATTAATTTCATTCTAAAGTATTCTATTATTTCCTGATCCCATTCCACTCTTTCTATTTAATTAATTCAAGAGAAGCTTTGTTAAAATGCTTTGGTCAGCGATTCCCACGTTCCTTGTGAAAAGTTAAAAATTGCTGACCTAAACAAATACTTTAAAAAAATCCCTGTGTTTCCCTTATCAGAATCAACACGTGGAGAAATCCTGATCAGAATCTTTATAGTATATAAGCATTGTGGAAAAATATTTTCCCTATCTTTATCCCATGTTATATAAGAGCAGGGATAATTTACCTCGCTCTTGTACCGTACTTTCGTGGACGTGCCTGGTACGGGCCGCTCGTAAAAAATTATGCATTCCCGGAATAGATTAAAGCTAATTTAAAAATGCAAAGCGCTTTCTCTGTCTTCGAATATGCTTTCTGATTTTAAAATTATATGTTTACATTTTACATGTATACTAGCTGGTATCCGGCGCTTTGCTGCCCCCGAAAAAAATTTCATAATGTACAATCAATCAAAAATTTGGGAAAGTTTTATCGGAATAGAATGAACGGTACGACTGTATATAAAATAAGAACAAACAAATATTCACTTTTATGTATTACATTTGTGTATTATTTTAGAATTCTATAACTTGGTGTTCTTTGAGAACGGTAATGCAAGGAATTATTTATTGTATTTTGTGATTCGTTAAACATTTGGTAAGAATTATCAAATGTAATGTTAGAAAATGTGATTAAAATATTTATTTTTAAAATTGATTCAGCGTAGAAAATATATTTATACCATAAAATCGTTAATAGAGTTGAAAATATAATTTTTGAAAATGAAGATAATGCAAAATTAGTTGTATTACATATTTTTGGTAGTTACTGCGAAAAAAGCTAAAATTTAATTAAAATTTGGGGCTGGTCTCCAAACTTTCTTGCATACCTGTAATAAAGTTATTATCTCTGAAAATGACTTGCGTGATATTTGCATAATATAGCTACAAAGTATTAACTTTTAACTTGGATTTAGCATTTCTATAGAATCTATTGTCTCTTCGGCGAGTTATTTGGTGATTAATCATTGTTAAATCTAATTTTTAAGATTAAGTTAAGATTCTAATTTTTTTTTTTTGATAATTGTATTATCCCTATAACCATCCCTTAGGTGTAAGCAATAAGTTGACCAAGTTTCATCGCAATCGGATATGTGGTTTAGGAAGGCATAAGAAATATATTGATAGGTTTTTTTTAAACAAAGATGTCATTTTTTTTCTTCGTCTGTTTCAACTTTTTTACATGAAAATACATATTTTTATACAAAGCTTCAAACATTAACAATGCTCTAACTTTTACCATAAGAATGGCGCAGTATAGTCAAGAATGGTCCTTGTGCCAAAAAACACAAATCAATCAAACACCTAACGAAGCCATCGCTAAAACATAGTTTTGACAATCTTCTGTTTCGTCACCAAAGTACCCAAATTCGTCGCCAAGACCGAGAATCACTGACTCGTCATTCGTTCAACAGGCACTTAACTTTATTTGTAAAACTGTCTTCCTTAGCAACAAATTCAAGAGGCAGAGAAGCAATATTTCAGATTCTTGGCGATATTTTATGTAACATAAATAAGAAAAAAGATAATTCTCAATAGTTCACTTGATATATCAATCATAGAGTAAAAATATTCGATAATTTGGCTGTATTTCATAAATACAAATAAATAAATATGGTAAGGTTTCTTCTTAGAAATTATATCGATAATGATCTCAGTCTCGTTGAAATTTAGTCCAAGAGATTAATAGCTATATTTTTGCATCTATAATCTGTTGAGCTCTAAAGCAAAATCTTTGTAATTGATTTTTTATTTGTTTCAATGACGTAGCAAAGTATATATTTCAAGTATTTAAATGCAGAAAATTAGTCCATCATAAATTATTTGCTGCTACACACAATTGAATGAGAGAAAACTATTAGGAACAGATGACAAGCATTGTATCGAAATCACGGGGCATAATTCATGTTCTTAACACTTTATTTTGATTGCAATCACTGACAATCCGAAATTCGGAGAATAGATAGCACGTCAGAGCACCTTGTTTTCCGCTTTTTGTCCACGTCACCTTAAACCATCGTGGCTTCAAATCATTAACGATTGTCCACTTAGCTACTCCATAATTTCAATCCGGATTTTTTCAGTTGCTATAAACATTCCGTTACTGCTTTTAAACAGGGAAAACTTTGCAAATAATATAAATGATTGAATGCCTGCAATTGTATTCAATCGTTTTAATGAAAATAAATATAAGAGTTTTAAATGCGCGTGGCAAAATTATTAGAACTTGAATTTGAATAGATTTGGAAGTGAAGTTTGTTGAAATATATTCCTCGATTTAAAAGTGTATGATATAATTTTATCTACAGAAGGTTTTTGAATTTTGAATTTGAAACATATCACTGTAGTTGCATTCAAATTTTGCATAGCATAGCAAAATATACAAAGTTTTGATGTAATATCTAAAGATTAGCAAAAATATAACATTATTTAACAGCAAATGCAACTAATCTGTTAAAACATATATTTTACCAAAAATTGGCTTACGATATTTTGATATGATAGAAATTCGGATTTCTCTTATATTGTCACGAAGATTTAAATAAACACACCGCCGGATTTTAAGTAACAAACAAGTTTATTGAAGGAAAATAGCGACTTGCTACTTGACAAGGTCGAGAAGTGGCCCACGATTAGTGGGTTTCAGCTTTTATACACGAACAGAATATTCGAGAAAAAACTCATTTACATAGCAAAGAAAGTTCTAGAATGTTAGAGAATATAAGGAAACGAACTAAAAATCCGCGCTATGGATATAACAGCCATGGCAAGCATCGAACCCACAAACTCTGGGTGTGGATCACGTGCTTTGACCATTCGGTCACTGAGCTTGTGGCAAACTTTCTTTATGCGGTAATATCTATTGGAATTCTAATTTCTGTTGTATCTATTCGAATTCGAATAATCTATTTCTATTATTTTAACAATAATCTATTTCTAATTATTCGAAAAATAATCTATTTCTATTATATGTTTAAAGATATTTGAAATTCGAATTTGAAATTTCTTTAAATGTATGAAAAAGAATTAAAAAGTTATACAGTTAGGTTTAGTTATAAAAATGTCCGTGTTGAGAGAATGGACTTTGTATTTTTAAATTGTTGTCATATAAAGAGGAGAACACTTCTCTCAGAAACTCGTTCTCCATACTTCCAATGCAAACCTGAAGAAGAGTATTTTATACTAGAAATAAACTTTATTAGAAACCAAAATTCGAAAGTGCTTTCAGATTTTTCGTAGAATAAAGCTTTGAGTGCATCATTCTCTTAACCATTACTCTTATGGGTTTTTAGTTTAGTTTAGTTATGTTAACGTCCCGTTTAAAGCAGCACAAGGGCTATTTTGGGACGGACCTCGTCATTTTGAGCCATGATCAGATGACGAGGACGACACCTGAACTGGCACCCCCGTCCCCACACCACGCCACACCAGCGGGAGGACATTTGGCCTGACAGATTTAACGTGCAACCTACCCCCTCACACGGCGGTTCTTCGGTGGAATCGAGTCTCGAACCTGAAACCCTCCGGTTCCGAAGCCGAGACCTTACCACCGGGCCACCGCGGCCTATTACTCTTATGGGACTCGCGGAAAAGTTATAGAAAAACTATCTACCCAGTGATTAAAGATTCTATATAAAACTCTAGAAAAGTAAAATTTTAATAAAATAAATGTAAGTTTTTTTTTATCAGTGTAGTTGATAAAACATTTCACATACCATATATTCAGACCATGTGGAAAAGGTTTAGGTATTTATACAATTTACATCGATCCATCTGATGAAATTAACGCAAAGCAGCTTAAAGAAAACTTGCTTGATGTCTCTAAACTCTTTCAAAATAACTAGCTTTCTCTTTATATGCTATATTCTCTATTAAATAAGGATACTGAACTTCCAGCCGGCATTAGAGATTAAAATTAGCAAAATTGCATTAGAGATTAATTCATTTTTAAAAGTCAGTTTAACAAATCAGATATTTACCTATTAACATAACAGTTAAATTAGAAAACTATTTTTTTTAAGATTTGTATTTAAAAAATGTTTTTATTTTTATGCATCGATAAAAATATGATTTTCAAAAGAATTTACTATTCACTTTTGCTTTCTCATTTACGTAATACATAGATAATAATCGTTAATTTTCTATCGAGATTTTGAAGAATCTATAATTTTAGAAATACATTCGTCAAAATTTGACACAAAATTGCAAATTTTGACTATAACTTTCAGAACTTATTCCTAAACTCAAAAAACACATTTTTGGAAAAGTACCAGCTGTCTGCGACAAAGATAATACCAAATTGCTATGAACTAGATGGATGAAATTTGGTATATAATATTTACACCAAATTTGCAGATTTCTATCAAATATTGGGTAAAATTTGTTTAAGAAAGTCTTCCTTCCAAGTCTCGCTTAATATAAGATAACACGATTATTACAAAGCGATAAGAACTAGATGAATAAAATTCATTACACAGATTTAAAATCTGTGATGTAGACATGTTTCAAAGTTGCAGCTAATCCCAAAATTTTTGCTATTTGTTGGTCTCTTCTTTTATAAATATGTTAACACGATAATGTAAAAGGCAGTGACTTAATCAAATTTTATGTGGAACCTTGTCTCTACAAATGTAATTTGGCACCAAAGGTTTGTTTCTGTCGGTTGAGAAAATGTACGTAAAACCCAAACTCGATTTTTGGATGCTTTTAACAGCAGGTCAGAGATTAATCGCCAAAACACTCGCAAAGAATGCCACTATGGATTTAGTAAAAAGGCTCCAATTCAGGCCAAAATTTAATATTTTGTATCTATCGTATGCCAGTGCCATGTCAGGTGTTCTTTGGTATGACAAGTTTATTTGAGAAGATACGAGAAAGTTTTGAGGAAACCATTTACTTTAGTTTATTACATGAACAATCTATTTGCTCCAGACTTTTCAGGCAGTAAAACTATTAATTAATATGTATTTTTTAAAAGAAATCTGTTATCTTATAAAGCTGAAAGTCATAAATTTAATTAAGTCAGTCTAATACAAAATACCATATATGTAAATTTAAAAAAATCATTCATTGAAAAATGAAGGTGAAAATGAAAATTCTTCTTCCAAATTAATATCCAATGAAATCCAATTTTTGTATATCAATAATAAAATTTATGACAGCGAGCGATTAAACGTTTTAATGGATATAAATTTCATCACATTAAAAATTTTGTTACAGATATTGTGTCATATTAAATTTAAAAAAATAATAATAATGAATAAAGAAAGTGTTAGAAATATTTTTATGCACATTTGGTGAATTTTCATGAGAATTTGATGTTTCTCTTAACTTAAAATTGACTTATAACTATACAAAAATTCGAAGTATGAAACGAATACCTAATTTTCTTTGAATGTTTAACTGAAATATTTATTATCAATTTTATTTAATACCCACAATAATTAAGATCCTGGAATATTTCAAAGGTATATAAATCTAATTAGGATATCATTTTGAAAAAAAGTCAAGTCTTTAAATTGCTATTTTTTTCCTCTGGGTCCTTCAAACAATCATTTTATTGAATAATATATTTTATAAAGCTATTGTAATACAGCATAAATATATATTTTCAATGATGAAACAATAAAAATAAAATTTCAAATTTTCCCGTATTTCAAAGTCTACTGTCCTCATAACAAACGCAATACATAAAATTTTCAATCTTTTTCAGATCTTGATGATATTTTAAATTCCTTTGCAAAAACTACTGAAATTTTCCTTTACGATTTTTTATAAAGGTCTTTTCTGTTGTCATCCAAAAATAAATCTTATTAAAATACGAGTCATTTTTATTCATTTTATACAAAATTCAGCAAAAAGGAAAATGGGACACCGCAATTTAGAAACAGAATTTTCTGGAACATAATTCTGATTGTTTTTAAGCTATTCCTTGTTGACGAGTGCATGCATATTAACTATCTGTTTTGTGTCACTAAACGGAAATCGTTTGGTCTATCTCATCAACAAAGACATCTAAACTTTTCCTTTTTATTAATTATCCACTTCTGTGTTTTTGATTATGCTTAAAGATACAATTTCCCATACATACATCGTTAAAAGGAAGTTAAGAATTATTCATATTAACGTATAATGACATAATAAGAGCGCGAATATTAGCAAAATTGTTTTATTTTTTACGAAATATAGTGATCATCGTTAGATTAACCACCTTTTTATCTAAAAAGGAAGATTAATATAATATGCAGAAACTAAAATGCATACGCAGAATGAAATAACAGAAAGTTTCATCTTTAAAGGAATTTACCGATTTCATTCATAAATGTAACTGATATATTTTCTGAGGGAAAAAAGTCAAAAGAATGTTCTCAATTCCTGTTTTTTAGAAATTTTATTTGTAAATATTACGATGTTTTATTCAAATGAAACAAATAAAAACTATTTTGAGTACAACTGTTGATACTTTGGAATCCTAAATTGAATCTGATTCGTTATTCTAAAAAAAATAGCCGTTTTCACATTATTTTCCTTAATAATGCGAAATACTCCTTTATTAATTTTTAGAACAAATATATAACTATATTTTTGAGCTTCTAAACACTAAAGGAAATCTTACACTAACACTATGTAACTATGCATTATATATAATACTTTTAGTTTTTATTTTACTAGTTTTCTTTTTATTAGTTATTATATATAATACTTTAGTTTTACTTTTATAGTTTTATATAAACTTTTTTTAAAGATGTTGCTTACATAATACTAAATTTTTAAGAGTTTGCTGTTTTAAAATGGAATTAGATATATAAGTATTAATTTAAATTTCAATTAAAATAAAAAAAAAATTTAAATTATTAACGTATTTGCTTTAATATCGTAATTGTTTTATTATTTATTTATTTTCTTTTTTCCATTATCGTTTTCCTTCTGGTTACAATAAAAAAAACACTAATCTATATTTTATATAAATTTATTTTTATAGAAACATTAAATTTTATTCACTTTGTGATTGATAGATAACGAATAAGTTCGACCCATGTCATTTGAGAATTCAAAACATTTCATGAAAATATTTATTTCGTCGTAGTAAGTTTTATGTTGCACTTAATCTTTAAAAGACGACAAAAAAGGGAAAATACAACTTTAATTAACAACAAAGTAATAGCAAATGAGTATAAAGTAATAATATTTTTTAATTTTAATTTAGATACATTGTTTACGGCAATACTTGTGAAAGATTTCCAATTTAACTTTTTCGAGTAACATTTTTTTAAAAATCTTTGAGCTAAGCTATCGCCTGAATGCCTAAGCAATAAATGCTTAACCCCGCATTGTTTTTTAGTTCTAAGTAAAGAAGCCTTTGCCAATTTGAGATATAAAAAGTCAACCTAAGGGTTTCAATAAAATTTAATTAATTTGCTAAAAATTAAAAATTAATTTGTTTAGATTTTTAATTTCATGTTTGTAATCTTCATCACTGCCATAAATGTTAAAATTATAATCA
>JAPMOQ010066961.1:17429-40687 GCA_026543055.1 Argiope trifasciata | reverse complement strand
TGGTTTAAATACTCAATGATTATTCAAATATTTCTAATTATATTTTACAAATTTCATGTTATTTAAAAAAACATGTTACTTTAAACTTTTAAAGAAACGCTTACTCTGCAAAGTACCTCATATTTTATTTATTGTGTTAATAAATTTTAGAGTTGATATCCCGAATGTCATTGTGTTGGTAAAGATTTAAATGCTTTTAACAATGTTTCTTTTGAAAGTAATGCGGGGGTCCTCAGTGGCCTGGTGGTAAGGCTCGGCTTCGGAAGTGGAGTGTTGCAGGTTCAATAAATAAATAATAAAACATTTCAATTAATAAAACATTTAGATTCAAATTTAATAGCGTGTTTAATTAATTTTTAAAGCTCAATTCAAGAGCTTTCGATTTCTCAAATGCACATCTATTGCACATTTCTGGAATTATATAATGTTGGATATTTCCTAAAACAAAAAATTTTTAAAGCACGTTAAATTAATTTTTAAAACACTCAAATTTTTTGTTGTTAAGAATTTTAAAGAAATTTTGCAGTTCCTTCAGTTTACCTTTAGCTTTCAATTATCCCATTGTCACAAAGGAATTGAAAGGAATTTCATTTTTTGAAATGCTCTTTACTCCTGTGAAAAAATGATTTCCATTAAATTAATAAAACATTTAGATTCAAATTTAATAACCTGTTTAATCAATTTGTAAAGCTCAATTCAAGAGCTTTCAATTTCTCAAATGCACACGTATTGCACATTTCTGGAATTATATAATGTTTTCTATTTCCTGAAACAAAACTTTTTTTTAAAAATTCTTGACAACAAAAAATTTCGCAGTTGTTAGGTTACTTAAAAGCTCTCACTGTCACAATCGAATTTAAAAAAATTTCGCTTTTTTTTTTTTTTTTTTTCAAATGTTCTTTACTCTTGTAAAAAAATAATTTCCATAATCTTCCGTGGACTTTTATCGTCTGCTGATAGTTGAATGATCAACAAAGGAACTATTTGACAGAAGTTATCTAACAACGCATGCAACAATTTTCGTTTAAGGAAAGCAGATGCAAACATAAAAAAATAAATTTAAATTATCAGTGACGAACACGGCAATGTGACACAAACATTCAGGTTTTAAAGAATGGATTGATAACACGGTGAATCGTAAAAAAATTCTTATTTGCATATCAGTAGGTTTTTAAACCCTAAAAATCAATTTTTATGAGGAAATCTGTATCCTTTTGACACTCAAATCCAGATACTTTTTCTGTTTCGACGTAAATGAAAAATTTGTTTACTTTTGATCATAAATTTAAATAACAATAAAGTGTTATTATGTATTTTTCCCCAAAATTTTTCACTGGAAAAGTCTTAAAATATGAAATATGATTTATTGATGTTTCATTCGACTGAAAATCTACGTTAAGTAATTGTTGCCATGGAAACGCTTTTGAAAATCCAAATACGCGGAAAATATTTTAAACAATAAATGAACATTAAATAATGATGCAATATTTCTAAAAATATTGATGTAAATGACTTTGCTATTTTTTATTAAATTTCCGATTTGAAGAGAGAATTGAAACGAATATCCCTCTTGGTTGATTTTCTTTTTTTTATTTAGACTCATTTATTTCAAATATTTTCCGCTTGAATACACCAAATATAAACTTCCGATTTAGGATTCAAAAATTAAATCCAAGAAAAATATTTCATGTTATTTATAAGCTTAGTAATAAGTTGTAAAATATATGAAAATATTATTCATTTTAATCTTTAATAACAATTTGACAACAGTAAAACACGAAGTTTTTCCATTTCAAGTTGTACCAGCGGGTGACCGAGCTCCGCTCGGAGAAAACAGGTATCGAAGCTAACTCGAAGATTTAAATTTTCAATTGTGATTTATCAAAACAATACATGCCATAAGAAAATTTGTGAAACCATTGGTGAAAAGATAACCGGTTAAAGTGCACCATTGTAAACTATTCTAAACAAAGTTAGAGTTTGGAAAGGGAACTATTCTATACAAAGGTAAAGATTGAAGTGTGTTGAAGTTCAATATTTTTGACAAATTTATTTAGAAAAACCAAACATATATACATACATAAGAAACATATTATAAACCTATAACAGCATAAACATAAAACTTTATTAGTTCGACATATTGGCTATAGATGGCAGCACGTTACCACTTGAAAATTTAAGTAGCCATTATGGCGAATTAATAAAGTTTGAAAATATCCTATCTGTAACTCCGAACTGCTCGACCGTAGCGCTTCAAAACCGACGCCAATCGATTCCTCGTGGCCAAAAACCCCAGACCCCCAAGTTTACCGGAGTTATTTAATTCTGGGGCGATTTTCGACTTGGCAACCATTCCTCGTATTATAGTATTAGATTAGTGAAAATATTTTTGAAAATTTTATAAACGGTTGAAGTTAATTTTACACGATTTTTAATTTTCCAAATCTTATGTACTTCATATCTTTTCAAAAAAAATTATAGAATATTAATTAGAATATTTTATACATAACATGGGATTTAATGGTTAATATTTGCCAATATTTTTTCAAAGTAACTGCATCAAATATTTTTTTTAATTTTCATAATATTTATGCAGCTTTTGTTTTTTATAAAATTGAATCTGAAATGTCACTAAAATTTCTTGAATCAATTAAGGAATCCAGATCTTGATGGATAAAAAAATAAGTTAAATGCAAGATTTTGGTTTTTTTTTTTCTTCGTTTATTCATTTCAGTTATTGCTTGCTTTTGAAATGGTTTCAATAACTACGCATTTTAAGTTTACATCAGACTAGAAATTCAAATTGTGCCAAACTTTATTTATTTATTTTCCTACAGAATTTAATAGTGTCTTAAAAGCGATTCTATTTTAAATGAACTTAAATTTTTGACGTCATGGTTATAGCGTTTTAAAGAGTATACTAATAATTATGATAAACAATAATTGTAAATATGAATAAAACTATTTCTTAAAATGTATTAGGAAAACAAGATGTTAAGTTTGAAAGTATAATTTATTTTGAAAAGTTTTATATCATTATATTGAAAAAAAATTCAACATTTGAAATTTAGAAATAAATATATTATTTTAACTTTGCAGAAAACGATAATTCTGATAAGCAATTCTGATCAGAAAATTTTGATAAAGCAATAAAAACATTCTTCATTCAAAAATAGAATAAAACCAATTTTTTTTTATTTTAACATGATAACTTTGAGCATATCGTCTATAAATTGTATCACGTGATGAAACATCGTTCTAAGAGCAGACTGTTGAAGCCTATGGACAAATTCGACAAATTATTATTTTATAGGGTTGGCTGGGACTATAAATGTTTTTAATTTTAAATTTCGTTTTTAATTTTTCGTTTTTTTTTTTTTTGGAAATTTTGAATTTTAAATTAATTAAAAAATAATTCATTTTACTCAATATATTAAGAGAAAGTTATGGAAAAAACCTTTTTTTTTTTACTTTTTTTAAAAGAATTAGTTATTCGGTTAGATCAATTTCAGTTTTGTATAAAATTCGCTATCTTCTAGAATTTTAATAAATTTTGTTGGATATTTCACAACATATTTTATTGTTTTAGTTAAAGTATTTACACTTGCACATATACTAAATTGCGACGATATTAAATACTTGTGTGCATTTTATTACTATTATATAAATATGATATATTTTTAAAATATCACTAAGATAGATTAATTAAGTTTTAAACATTTTTATGGTTCAATATTTCTGATTAAGATTTGAATGGCCTTTAAATCCTTTGTTAAGTGCATTATTGTTTAAAAAATGTAACTGAGTATATTTTAAAATTCTATTTAGTTTAAGAGCATTTTAGTTAAGAATATTTGTAGTATACTATACGGTTAGCACAATGCGAAATTAAAAATGCGTGTATTTTTCTAATATTCAATAGTTTATGGAATTTTACTGCTAATACTGCTTTGCTCAGTGATGATGGCATTCTCAGGTATACACAAGAAGGCTATTATATATCCAAATTTGCGCGTCTTTTTGATGAATTTAATAATTTTTTAACCCTCTGACAGCATAATTCTTTAAAATCACTATTTAGATGCAATGTTTGGAAATAAATTCAAACTTTTATCAAAGAAAATTAATTGATATTCTAAGTAACGCGATAATAATACAATACTATAAAGATCTGTCATTGGAAAAATATACTCTCGAAAATGCAAAAAAACACAAACAAAAAATTAGCCAATTGCCAAACGACTGAAATTGTGGGATATGCAGGTGGAGGCTTAAAAATTGAAAGTACGAATTTCAAATTAATTAGAGATAAATTATTCAAGTAATTAATTAAAACAATGCAATTTTGTAATAAAATACTACAAAAAATTTCAATATGTGTAGTAAAATTTTACAAAAATCTTTTGTCCTGAACAGTATTTGATTTTCTTAGTTTGCATTACAAAATATTGTCCAAATTCGTCAGAAATATCTTCTGAAAAAATTTAAATTATCTGATTTTTTTAATAAACACTTTTATCAAACATCTGTATTATGTGCAAAAATATGGTAATTCATTTTCAGCAATGCCGAAATCAGATCTTTTGAATATTTAAGCTTTAAGATAACATTACGAGGGTTATTCCCAGTTTCATAATTCTCTGCTTCAACGATTAGCAGCAAAGGATGGCTAACGTTAGAATATTTTTTGATTTTTTACGTATGCTCGTGAATTTATACGTACATGAAATTTTAATTGTGTACCATTTAGCAAAACTGACTTTATAATTTCGGGTAATACCATACTCATAAATTTCAGAATACAATAGAATTTCGTGTTATAGATGAGAATTGTATAAAGTGATAAGAAAATGATTCTTCAGATACGAAAATTTTATGTTACTGTGGATATCCAAATTTTGATCTACAGGCCCAGAATATTGAATATAATAATCATTCTACAAAGCAATTATTTACAAACAATACAAAGCTTCTGAATTAACAAACAATACTTCAAATATACATTAATATTTTTACTACGTAATTGATTAATAAAAGTAGGTGATTTATAGCATTTTTTAGAAACAAATCTTTATAGATTTTTGTCTTTAAATATATTATAAGTTTTGGAAAATTAATTTATACACATCATATGATATCAATTTTGCTGAGACATTAATTTTCTTTTCTTTTTTTTTCTTGCTTTATATTTAAATTTGAATCAATTTTGCAAAATTATATTTAAATTAGAATCAATTTGATTCAAATTTGATTCAATTTTGCTGAGATACTCATTTTTTGCTTCATATTTAAATTTGAATTTAATATTGAGCCGACAGAATCAGCTTTATAAACGTTAATCTATGGGCAGAATTCAAAAATAAATGCCCGGTGCTCAGTTGCAAATTTCAATAATAATAATAATTGGCTAACTTCAGATTCATAATCATCATTATAAACAAATATGTTTATTGATAAACCTTTAAAGTATGTGAAGACACTGAATTTTGAGTTAAAATTTTTTTGGAAAAACTCAGATTCATAATTAATGACCCACATTTTATATTATACCTGAGAATTGAATATATATATATTTTAAAAACTCAGTGGTCTAAAAACAGTCTCTGAAGAAAACCATTACAGTTTCAGCTTATTTTGAATTAGAAATACAATTTAAACTTTGAAAAAATTTCCTAGAAATCATCTACAGCTTCATAAAAAAATATATGCCAAATTTAATAGCTTTAGACACAGAAATCTGCTCTTTAGAACATTTTGAGAGATTTTTACTTCATGCATGTCGCACCATATATTTGAGAGATGCAATTTATTTGCTAATATGCTAATATATAAGCATTATCATGTTAATGTAAAATAAAATGAACCAATGTATGCGTGACATTATATACATTACTTATTACATTGTTAACAATGAAGTGGTAGATAAATTTAAAAAGTATGTACAACAATTCAAAGAAAATTAAAACAAGAAATAAAACGTTAAATCCAAATTGATTTAAATCTGTAATTTTAGGGACAGTAGAGCAAAAAAAAAACGTTTCTTCTCTAAATAAGATATTTTGAATTTATTACAAATTTTTGCACACTTTATTTCGTTAGGTATTTTTTAAATGAAAATCAGGATGTATAAACGCTGCTAACCAATTAACTAATTTTTCTAATAACTACATATGCATCAAATTAACAAATTAGTTCTAAACCACTTACTTATAATCGCTATAATTCTATAGAAATATCACCTGGAAGAAATAAATTCACCAAGTGTTACATATATTCCTAGTTGCAGCAAAATAAAATGGAGTTTCAAAGTGAATCATTTAATTTGATAATAGGAATTAAGGAATTTTCAATTAATTAATGAATTTTCATTAGTATTTACTTACATGAAAAATTAGCAAAATTTTATAATAAATTTTAAAAATTTTGAATAGATGTTTTCCTGACGAATAATGTCAATTCAAAATATTTTTGGAGCGCATTAAGTGCAATTTTAACCAAGAATAATCTCTATTTTATTTTTAAAATCACGAATTAATAGATGTTTAGATTTTGACCGAATATCATTGCTGTTATTTTTAAAAAAACTCACTATGTGATAGCATGTGATGTTTGGAAATAACAGCTGAAATTACAAGCACCATACGGCACCTATTTTTGGCGGACAACTAGATCTGTGTATCAGCTGTTCACACTCGACAAATTACAAGGAGATGCAGTTTTTCTTTATTTTTTATTTCAAGCATCAAAAAAATATTTATGGGGGATTGGACGTGCAATTTAATGATACAACAATGACTATATTTGAATTCTTTTTTTATAGTATACGAAAAATACCATGGAAAATAGCTTTACCTGATCCTTGATGTTATTCACTGTTATCAATTTTTGAATTGTTTTTGTTGCTCTAAAAATGTCATGCACCGCCAACGAAATTTATTTTTATAAGGGAAAAATAACAAAAATGGAAAAAATTGTTTATAAAATGCAATGTATACAAAAAAGATTGTGCACGGTTGTGGAATAAAAAATCAATGATATACTAGTCATATTTCAACAAAATTCAATTGTTAACTATTGAGAATGAAACACGTTTTAAAAAAAATCTGCATGGAATTTTAAATTTATTTCAAAATAAAACTGTTATTTTTCAGCGCATTGATGACATATTTCCTCAAAAATTTTAATTTATTTTATATATTTTTTGAATTACATTATTACATTTTAATTGTTATTTTAACAATTAATTGTTATTTTAACAGATTCTTAAAGATCAATAAAATGTTATTTTACTATACCAATCTTAACTCTTGATTTTTTCTTACCTACAAAGTAATATCAATTTCAATAAAAGATAATTGACACCAATCTTAGTAAAGAATGATTTTACCTTACCATTGAAATAATACCATTTTCAGAAAACTACAATTTTACTCAACCAGCTATATACTTAGGCAAAGAAATTTGAACTGATTGTCATAAGCAAATTGTAACAATGTTTTAATTGTGAGATTTGAAATTCTTATCTCTTAAAACTCCTACTTCTTTTAGAAAACGGGGTAAATCATGATAGTAATTTGAATTTAAAAATTATCATTTCAAATGTTTGATAAGATAAAATTGATATGCATATTTAGATATACGAAGTACTGCAACAAGTCTGACCTGCGAAGTAGTTTTGAAGCTTACTTCGCAGTTGGGTTCGTAGCTATCTGATGGCAATTTCATTGTCTTATTATTGATGTGCTCTTATCTTTAGTGATGTCATTTGATAAGATCTCTTTTCTGTGTAGTTGTGCCATCTGTTGGAAATTGTGAAGCGTATATTTACTAATGGAAAGGGATATTAAGCAAATTTTTTATAATTATAAAATTCACAATTATAAAATATAAAAAATTATAAAATTTATTAAATAAATAAAGTTATAAAATTCGTAATTATAAAATAAAAAAATTATAAAATTCACAATTATAAAATAAAAAATTATGAAATGAAATAAATAAATAAAGTTACAAAAGTCACAATTATAAAATTAAAAAAAAATTATAAAACTTAGTAAAAAAATGAAATTCAGAAATTCAAAAAAAGAAGAAAAATCTTAATAATAATTAATAACAAAATCATAAAAGAAAGTAGTGTAAAATATTTTTTGTAGTTTTATTTTTGGTTCATTTTTTACAACTTCGAATACTAAAAAATAACTAAACATAGAATTAAAAATTAATTATTTTTCACTATTTTAACAATTAATAAACAGTAGATTTTAAAAAAATTAGTTTTTACTGCCAAGATTTACAATTTTTATAATTTTTCTTATTATATATTAGATACAACCAGAGATATATATAATTACAATTTGCAACAGAAAATTACTTGAATCAAGTTTCAGTATAGTTTTTATACTTTGCATTATATAGAAAATATATTTAAAAAACCCTCTTATTGGAACTTAATTTTTGGGGGGTGTCTTAATTCCTTGTTTTTTTAATTAAGGATTAAATAACTATTAAAATCCTTAATAAATGTTTCAAAGATCATTTCCCGCATTTATAAAATTTAAAAATATATCTACAATTGTACAAAATGTATGTACAAAAATCTAATTTTAAGGCACCCTTGTATTATTAATATAAATTTTATTATCTCTATCGAAATTTTTACGATTACAATCCTAAAAATCATAAATTTCTAAATATCAAGCCTCTAGAAAAGGACAGATATTTTTATATTTTCTGATTTGTATTTTTGTAGCACAAATTAGTATTTCACAACATTTTGAGATAACATTTTTAACTATGACAAAAATTCTTGAAAACGAAGAAATTGAGCGAAAAAAGTAACAGAAATATATATTAAGAATTTTTGTAGTTTCAGATTTTGCACATGATTAAGCTTTTTTAAAAATATTGTTTATATTTTCTTAGCATTGATAAAGCCGGAAAACATGTATTTATTGGAGTGGAGCAATCAAAATTCCTCATGCTCTCGTGGTGCTGCCAATGATGCAATTTCAGTAAATCAAGTAAAAATGAATGCAATCGGTCCAATAAAAAAATTCAACATAGGAATAAAATAATATTGTCTATAATAATTTAATAGTTACAAGAATGCTTTGAAAGATTTAGTTTTTATGCAATCTTGTTGAACGTTGTTGTTTTAATACCATTTTTCGTCATATTTCTTGCATAAAGGAATATGTTGTAATAATATTAAGTGAAATATAATAATTTTATTTTAACGATATTTTAATCCTAAAATTAGATGTTATATTTTGGATTAATTAGATGTTAAGCAATCAAAACAAGGAAATTTTCGAAATATAAACTAGAAAAGAAATTCAAATTAGTTAGATATGTTCATGCTTGATTTAACAGCTACTTAATTATAAATGATATATAAAATAAATATTTCTGTTTAGAAAATAATTAATTTAAACTCATTGAAATAATTATCTTACATTTCAATTTTTTAAAATAAATAAATAATAATAATAGTATTGTTATAACAAAAATAAGTTTTTAAGATATGTTCATGATTGATTTAATAGCTCATTAATAATTATAATATATATATAATAAATATTTCTGTTTAGAAAATAATTAATTTAAACTCACTGGAGTAATTATCTTTCATTTCAAATTTTTTTAAAAAAATAAATAATAGTAGTTATATTGCTATAACAAACAAGTCTACCAGATGTCACGCTAACAAATAAAATTTGCATATGATAATATTTCAAGCTCGATAGTTAAATGCAAATCAGCTCATTTACATAAAAAGAAAACCAGATTAAAAAATTTTATCATTTTATCCTGTTTTATCTTGTTTTTTTTTCGTGTTTTAAATACTTAAAAGAGGGAATATTCTTTGTATCAAGTGCAACAAAGATAAATTGATACTAAACATGTTTAACCACGCGATGTATACTATTGAAAAGTTGAATTTGCAGTTCTAAATATAGTAACAGTTATCACATTTTTAACGTAAGAATTTTTATACCGTAGTATTAAAAAATAATATCAGCTCAAAGACAGTATATCTTGCTGTAAGCACGTCCTCGTATTGACCGATCACGCAATAAAAGGAATACCGAAATATCTGTTTCGATAAGATGTGAAAATATTTCCAAAAGTACTCAAATGAAAAATATAAGGACGAAATTTGAATATTCTAAACACTTTGTGAATGACAAACGCAAAATTATATCTATATCTTCTATATCTATACTTATAATAAAGCTCAATGTGTGTGTGTGTTGGCGCTCTACAGGCCAGACCGTTGGACCTACAGCTACCAAATTTGGTACATGCATACCTTGGAGGCTCGGAATGTGCACCTCGGAGCCCTTTTTTCGAATTTTTAATTAGAATTTGAATTAATTAAATTTTAAGTGAAATTTCGACGTTTTTCCGCTATAACTTCCGAAAATATTATTGCACAAACATGATTTTTACATCCATTTAAAGATAAAAAAATTAGCTTTCTAAAGGTATCAGATTTATCAATTTATAACGTAAGCTTCTATTTTTAACGAATTTTTAAAGAAATATTTTAACCATGTCTTTAGCACGTGACTGGATAAAATAAAAGAAACATAAAATGTGATATTTTCTTTAAAAAATAAATGCAAATGATTCTATGATAGTTTGCAATATTTATATCATTAATTCCATAAATCTTTATTTACGGTAAACCTGATTGAATTTAGACAGGATATGCATTGAAATCCGGACTTAATGGCATATTTATGTAATCGTTTGCAATATCTGTTTCATTAATTCAATACTTTTTTCCCTTTCTCGCTTTCTTTGAAAAAAAAAAACATATTTCATATTTTGGCAACATTATCGATAAAAACATTTTTAATATTTTGGAAGCATAACCGATAGTTAAAACTGATTGATTTATAAAATTAAAGAACATTATTAGGAAAAGGTGTTCTTTTAGAACTTTTCGTCCATCAACTTAAAGAAAATATTGCTTTCAGGCCAATCAATTCCCGGAATTACTTCTAGGCTAATGAATATGTGATTTAATTGAAAATTTTAGAACGCATTACTCATGGCGAACCAGTTGGTCGCCAAATGCGACTAGTAATAAATAAAAATTAAATGGATTATTACAACGTTGATTCGATCCAAATAGCGTGTGTTAATATATTTGTTCATCAGTTTCTTAAATATTAGCGGTGAGTGCATGTTGTGATTATCGATTTTTACTTTCTCGTATACGAAGTATAGTAAAAAGGGGTTGTGCAGGCGAATGTGAAGCATGAAGTTGTCAGGTCGCACTCTAGGCCCTAATTGGCGCTATAATACAAACAATATGCTCTCATTTTGGCTTAATTTGCTGACAGCGGGCTTGTAACGTGCCATAAGTAACAATGACAACAATAGTATAGTAATCGCCAAAAAAATTCGAACTCGAGATTTTGATCAATCTCCATATTTTAGATCTTCCAGATTTCGATAAACAAAATTTTAAGAAAAGAATGTCTGTCTGTGACAAATATGACTCCGAAATGCTTTCAGCTTGATGAATGAAATTGGTAAACTGTCTTTTCACCAGATTTACAGATTTTTGTTATCATTTTTCTGCATAATCCATTAGTCATGTTTGTATACTTTACCAACAAGAAAGAAGAAATCGTGAAAACGAACAGAATTCTGAATACACCTCAAAATCTATAGAGGAAAATAATAGACGATGAGATAAGAACTTGTTATCTTTACTACTAATAAAAATGTGTGTGTACTTGTGCACGACACTCATACAGCCCAGACTGTTTGCCTTATAGTTGCAAAATTTAATATATAAATATACACTCATGTCCAAAATTGAGGTCACAAAAGTGATTTTCAAAGTAATTCTAAATGGCAATTAGTAAAATTTAAACAAATTATATTTTGTATATTGTGGAGGACCGGTAACACGATATTAACCTCTGTTATGGGAGAAAAATGTTGTTTAGCATTAGTTTTTGAGGAATTTCCGAAATTAGACCGTTTAGGCATCTGGAATTTTTGCTTGCAATTTTGAGAATATTGCATTACAGCAAAAAATTAATCTATTTTCAAGATAAAGAGTTCTCATAATCGTTTAGACGATTTTTTGATATGGAGAGCCGTTGGCAGGCTTGAAGCAAGGCAGTCTCAAACGGAGGAGTCTTGATGGTTAAAAGTGGCACCGAAAGTGGTATCTAGGTGGTGGAATCAATTCCAAACAAGTGGTTCCAACCAGGAAGGCCAGTTAAGGCCGTCACAAAGCAACGACGCCTGCACAGGATTGCTATTTGACATTGAGAGCAAGACGGGATAGACTGACAACGGCTTTTAAACTTGCTGGTGACCTTACTGGTGCTTCTGGAATAAGAATTTCCAAACAAGCAGTATACAGACGTTTAGCCGAGCGGACCTTTTAAGCCTGGCGACCAGGTGAGTACGTCCCTTCAACTCCATCCAACAGAAAAACTGAGTTGTTGTGGTCACATCAGTCTTGGCCACAGCAAGAATGGGGATGTTTTCTTTTCAGTAATGACTCGAGATATAGCACACAGAGTGGCACTCGTCGAATCTTCATCTGGCGAGCGCGAGGAACTCTCTATCATCCCTTCAACGTAAATTAAATCGACAGATTTAGTGGCAGAGTAATCCTTGTCTGGGGTGGCAAAAATTGGGCAGTCGTACACCACTGCACGTCTTCGATACGGGTATTGTCAATGCACATCGCTATAGAAATCAGATTCTTGAACCCTAAGTGAGGATGTTACGGGAGACTTTTGGTCAGAATCATGTTCATGGACGATAACGCGTGCCCACACAAAGCCCAGATCGTTGATGATTTTCTGGAGGAAGAGAATATTCTATGTATGCACTCCTATGTTTTTCGGATGATAATCCTATTGAGCATGTTTGGGATAGTCTTGGGAGATCCATTGCACTGCGTAACCCCTCTCCTAATACCCTCCAACAGCTTTTGGAAGAATGGGCTTTGTTGCCTCAAGCATTTATTGATACCCTCATAAACAGTATGAAAACTCGTTGTGAAACTTGTGTAACAGAGCACAGTGGTCACACTTCATATCAAACAGGATATATATATATATATATATATGTGTGTGTGTGTGTGTGTGTGTGTGTGTGTGTGTGTGTGTGTGTGTGTGTGTGTGTGTGTAAATCAGGCCAAATTTCTTAATCGCCGCCTGGAAACACTTCGGTCTTTCCCGAGAACATCAACAGTGGTTTGATAAGATTTCAAGCGAACGCTATTCCTGCATGGGTTAAAAAAAATTTTTTTTTTAATTAACGGTCAAGGAGCAGACAAAATATTTTAGTACAAGTAAAAGCTTTGTCGTATTGAATTTAAAACGAAATCGTCGGAAAAGAGAAGACAGGGCGAACAAAAGTGCACAAGAATCGTTCACAAGAAGATGCAGTCGTAATGAACGAAATAGGCTTGAACGTTTATATGTACGGAGCTAAGTTATATGAGCATAGTTGCGGGACTAGATCAGAACTCTGTTCTTTTTTGCCAGGTACGTTAATGGGGAAAAAGAAGTAAATTGAAGTGACAAATACACGAAATGTTTCCATGATAAAAGAATTGTTTTGGAATGTCTGTTGAATCCATCGGAGATATTGAAGCACTTGCTGATCAGTGACTCAATCGAAGAAAGAACCTATCTGAAACATATGAACTAATAATTCTGCGTTAGCTTTTGCTTTCAAGGGTGCTCAAATTTAATTCCCTGCTGGAAAAAAAGGCTATATTGCTATAGGATTCTTGGTCAGGTATACCACATGGTTTCTCCTTTATATAACGGTCATAACAAACCAGGTTTTGAACACTTATAATGCCGCATAAAGCAAGTTTACCACGTGCTCAGTGTCCGAATGGTCAAAGCACGTGATCCAAACCCAACAGTGTGTAGGTTCGATGATCGCCAAGGCTGTTATATCCAAAGCATGGATTTTTAGTTTGTTTCCTTAGTTATTGTTTCCTTACGTTCTCTAGCATTCTAGAACTTTCTATATTATGTAAATGAGTAGTTTCTCGAATATTCTGTTCTTGTATAAGAGCTGATATCCACTAGTCGTGGGCAGCTTTTTTACCTTGTAATGTTGCAAGTCGCTACTTTTCTTCAATAAACTTGTTTGAGGGTTTAAGGCTGACGGTGTGTTTATTTAAATCTTCGTGATAATATTTTTAAAGCATGAATCTTGAAGAATTCTAAAATACATATACTATATACATTATGATGAAATACTTTCAAAATATGAAAACTTTATCAAAATATTGATATTCCATACATTAAAGGAAATGTTATTAAATTATGAAATATTTAAAGATACTGAAATACGGATATTTTATACCTTAAAAAATACTCTCAAAGTATGAAATCTTTAAAAATACCGTATTACGAGCATTTTATCCGCAATGTTTATTTATAACTTCTGGTATATTTATTTAAATCTTCGGGGCAATATGTGTTTGATACTTTAAAAACCACTAAAAAACACATGAAGGGAAATGAAGGATGTTTGCTGTTTGTGGTGGAAATATTGATCTCTATATTGAGAGCAATCCATTTATCTATTGTTACCTGCAGATGCATCGTATAATTGAAGAAAATCCTGCTACAAATAACAGGATGTTTTTCATGAAGACAAAATTTTGATATGCGTATATATAACCAATCTATTACAAAAATAGAAATTGCAGCAATATTTGTTGGAAATGATGCCGAACCACCTGCTAATAGCGACATCTGCATTTATCTTGTAGGTGATAGCAGTAAAAATATTTCTCCATTTAACAAATTTCGTGATCCCATGGTCTATTTCTTGCTGTTTTCAAGAGAAGAATAAACATGAAGGACAAGCACAAACCTTTGAAAAATTTGCTTGATGCTAAATAATCCTGTTTTTACTTATGGAGAGTTATATGGAAGCTTCTCAGGTTTAGTTTAGTTATATTAACGTCCCATTGTAAAGCAACACAAGGGCTATTTTGGGATGGACCTCGTCATTTTGAACCACGATCAGATGGCGACAACGGCACTTGAGCTGGTACCCCCTTCTACACACCACTCCACACCAGCGGAAAGACGTTTGGCCTGACGGATTTAACGTGAAAGAGACCCCCTTACACGAAGGGTCTTCGGTGCAATCGACCTTCGAACCTTAAACCCTTCGATTCCGAAGCCGAGACCTTACCAAAGGTCACCGCGGTCCATGAGTTTCTCAGAAATTAAAACCTTTGATTCTGTGACTGGAGCAAAGTTTATAAATTCCAAATAGGAAAATTATAAACTTTGTATACCAAGAAGTTTTAAACAAATGATTTCAGAATGGTGTAAAAAATGTAATTTCTAAATTCCATGAGCAACCTTTCATTAACAGACAACATATATTATTTTGTTGGCGAAAAATATTTTGAATATTTTGCATACGGTTATCAATTTTAAAAAGTCAGAAATATACTATGATATTATGATTTCTAACTGTCAGCATATTTCAGAACAAGTCATAATACCCATGACTTGCCTTTGAAAATTGATATTCATATTTTCCAAAACAATTATCTGATAAAAAGTACTTTTTGTTTTATTAAAGTACTGTTTTTTTTTTTAAATACCAAAAAAATTATTTTTCGAACTTCGTAAATTTAATTTTTATAGTTTTTTTAACAGTAATTTCAAATTTGATACACTTTCAGAAACTATATTTTTACGGTATTCAAACTACTCATCAAAGCATTCGCATATGTGTTTTTGCCAGTCAATTAGTCAGTAGTAGGATTTTCTTTTCGGATTTTATTTCATAATATATACGCTCTAAAAATCACAATGCTGTAGTTAAATTTAAAAACTAAGCGAAATATTTTAAAAAGAAATGTATCTCATATTGATCATTTAATAACTTAGCTTGGACCACTGTAGCCTGGTTGGTAGAGCGTCAGTCTTGCAACCGAAAGGTAGCGAGTTCTGTTCGCGTCTCGGCCAAAGACTGCCATGCTCTTATAACAAATTATATCTCTGGGGGTGCTGAATCAGAGTCTCTGATTTGGATTTAAATTCTGACTTGCGGACGCATGAATGAGTTCGACCACCCCCTAAAAAGGGTTGTGTCGTGTGTGTTCGAGCAAAAGTCGCCCTTTCACCTGAACAGTGCTCATTAACAACAAAAGATGCACACCTCTGCCTTCATTCGAAAGAGTTACTCTCATTCTGGCTTGTTATGACCAAGTGGCATTAGACCCACCCACCAAAAATTGCAGCGCTTTAGCAGAATTTAATAACTAAACGAAATGTTTTTTAAAATAAATGCATCTTATATTGATCATTTAACAACTTAATAATTTGGGCCAACAAACTGGTCGCCAAAGGTGGCTAGTTTGATAAAATCCTCCATTTGTCAACAAGGAAATATCAAATAATACTTTAAAAAAAGAGAAAAGAGAAAGCCCCCAAAATGACATGCAGTTAGTTCTTAAATGACATGCTCAGTTACGTCTGAAACGTGACTGCTCAGTCACGTGAACTAAAGTCATTCATTTTATCAATATTCTTCGTATCAATATTTGTTTTTGGAAACGATGCCACATTTTATGGCCTTTCCAATTGCTGGCCTGAGACACTAACCTTAACCACCTAATTCTTATCCTTGTTTTGATTTTCATTTCTTTTATGGATAGTACAAACAGTGAAGAATTAAAAATTCAATTTTTTAAAAAGTGACTAATCTGTAAAAATAAATAAATAAAGGTTGCTGGGTATCTTCCTAAAGACAAAGGTTAAACACATCCGAAGAATATTTTATAAATAAAGATAAAACCCGTTAGGCAGGTAGCCGTTCATTGGATACCTCCTTGGAGACATAAACTTGCTTCTTTAATCGACTTTATCAGTGTTATTGATAAAGTTGACAAAACGCGTCAAGGCAAAAATTGAATCTGTTTGGAAATAAAAAGCCTTGGAGACACTGTCTGTCATTTCTTAAAAAATTATAAACGGAAAAACAAATTTCAATAAAACGGTATCTTTAAAAATATGTGTATGTTTTTTGAAATATTGAAATAAACACGATTTTTGTTAAACAAGGTAAAATGACCGTATGACCTTGTGTAGAATTTAAATGAAAAAATCATTTCCATTTTTTTTTAAGGATGTAAATAAGGTTATGGATATTTTTTAAATATACATGTCATTTCATAAATGAAATGAACATTTTAATTGCGTTAATGATCTATTATTCTAAATTTCATTTTTTTCTTTCCTAATATTCAACAGTTTATATAAACAGTTTATGTAGATACCTAATTTTTGAAACTAATTTGTTTAAATAATAATATTATTGTTAAAATTAATTTACACTATATTTATATTTAAAAACTTCATAGCGTAAGATATTAGATATAGATATCCGTTTGTGAAGAATACAAATATATATTATTAATATCTAAAACAAATATATTTTATCGATATCTTTAGATATCTCGCATGTTATCAATACCTAATATTAGATTTATTGTATTATTCACAAACGGATAGTTAAAAAAATTTTAATAGTTTTACATCTTTTTACTTTTTAATTTAGCTATTAATTGCCAAAGATTGAATTTTAATAGGCTCTTTTGTAACCATTGCTCTACAATACGGTTAATATTACAAAAAATTTTTATCAGAGAAAATGCGAGAAAACTTCACGGTAACTCTGAAATTGGTTTTCTTTTATTGATACGAGTTACTTATTTTGATGCTAATTAATTTGGATGCAATTCATGCATAAATTTAACTAAGTTTGTTTGCATGCAAAGCTGTTAAGTTTAAAATGGAGTGAAAAAAAAACAGAAATTTTTTAACTTTTTAGATAGTAATACCATAAGGCATTACTTGTGATATGATGAATGCTTGCAAAATAAAAATTACATTAACATCAAATGAAGTTACGAAAATGAAATGAAAAAAAAGTAATATTGATTTTGCATTTTTAATTTTCTTTGAAATATTATCACCTGATAAACAATAGAATTTAACCAACGCGAGTGGTCTCTCAAAAACTTACTCGCATATTTTCTTGTATACATTTCATACCAGAGGTCTTCTTAAGTGCAATAGTTACGAAATATTGAATTTTTGTGTGAATTGAAAAATTTTACTATAGTTTCCTATAACGGAATCAACCCATGGAGAATTATTTGGCGATTATTCATTGACATGCGTTAAAAGTCTCTGAAAATCGAATTTGTGTTTTAGACATTTTTTTCTCAACCCGATTGAAAGAAAACTTTGGTACAAAACCGCACTTGTGATCACAAAATCACATACCAATTGGATATAAGTCATTGCAGTTCTTGCGTTACAGTTGTTGTTTTTTTTTGTGTGTGTGTGTGTTACATGTTTTTGAAATTACAGGCCAACAGACAGTCAATCTGCTGATGAATTTGGCTACACTTTAGACAGGTTCTACTGTACAAATTTGGTGTAAAAACTGTATATCAAATTTCAATTGTCTGAATATCTGATTTGAGTTAGCTTTGTCACAGACAAATAGACATATTACAAAAGCCGTTTTTTTTTTTCGAATTCAGACTGGTCTGAAGCTTGACGATTCATTAAAATCTCGAATTAGAATTTCTTTGGCGATTACTATAATTTTTTTATACTATTTATATGAGAAATTAAAAATTGATTTAAACATTTGTACGTGAAGATGCACTGGAAAAGAAGATGGTGAAAGAATACAACATGTAGAATATACTGCAGACTATATTATTGGGAAAATTATATATTAATAACTTTTATGCTTCTTGATTTTTTTTTCACCATATAAAAGAAAAAAAATAATGCATATGAGCGAAGCAAACCTATGAACTTATTAAAAAAACAATTAATCAAAAATCATTATTGTTCTTGTTGAATTAGAGAATAATATTTGAATAACAATTTCAAAAAATTCGTAAAACATAACGGAATACGGAATGCAGGAAATTTAAGTCCATTCCTTAAAATTGGAAAAAAATTAAAAATTTGCCAAAATTCAGTAAATTAATTCAGAATTGTAAAACAATTCTCTTTGATGAAATTTTGCTTTTTTTAACCTCTATTAGTGGTCTTCCAAAAACTTTCTTGCATAATTTCTAATAAGTGTTATCCCAGAAAAATTCTTACATGGCACATAATATTTATATTTTTATAAAAATGAATTTTGATGAAATATTATAAGAAGATAAGAATTTGAATAAATATTCTCAGAATGAAAAATTAATCATGTGAGCTAAAATAATCATGGACTCCTGCTCATAAAAGTAAAATAGTAATCATTTTGACGAATTTTTGATGATTAAAAAAATTTTTATGAAAAAAACTAATGTATGTGGCACAAAAATCATTAAATTTTTTTAATATTTTTTAACATAACTAATTTTAAATATATATTAAATATAATAATATTTGTAATAAAGTTTTTTAATGTTATAATGAAATTCGTACTTATCCATTAAAACCTTAAATCTCTTATTATTAGCAATTTTACTCCTGATATATAAAAAATTTACTTTCGTTGCGCATTAATTTCGAAAAAGAATTTTCACTCTCTCTTTAATTTTATAATAAATAAACTTTTGAACTTTCTTTATAATAATAAACCTTTTTTAATTTGCACATGCAGTATTTTTATTAGACTGATTTGTTTAAATACTTGACTTTCAAAATTATCAGATTATAGATTTCTTAAAAGCGTATTAATGGTTTTACAGCCTGAAAAATCTTGAGCAAAAAGGATGCTCAGTAGTTATAAACTAACGGGAACGGTCGCCCCAAAATTTTCTTGAATACCCTCAAATAAACTTTTCTTGTCAGAGAAAACTTTCAAGTTTTGACGCGCAACAGTTACGAAATTTTAACCTTTGGCGTGAATTTAGCATTTTTATTGAATCTATTGTGTCAACTTTGGAGAGTTATTTGTCGATTAACTCTTGGCATGCGGTTAATAACATCCGAAAATATGTTTTACTATTTAGATGAGTTTTCCGCTAAAAATTTTAATCAAACTTTGGCACAAATCTACATTTGTAATCATTTAATTTGAAGTTACGTCTTTACAAAATCCAATATCATTCTTCATGCATTTTCTAGTTTATATGTTTCCGTGTTGTATTTTATGGCACTTGTCACTGGACTAGCCCGCTGTGACGTAGACATCAATTTGAGTCAACAGGGTGTGTCTCTTGATTTTCTCAGTTTCACCATCTTGGGTCAAGGGTACGACTTTGCCACTCACGCATCACAACCCTTTTTAAGGGGCAGACTTTCATTCATGTATTTTCATTCACTCAACCACAGATTGTAATTTAGACCTGAATAAGAGAATGGTCACCTCTAAACCAGTACCCTCAGTGATATTACTCTCGACATGGAGGATTTTGTGACCATGACAGATTTATACGTGCGTCAGTCATCACCCTACACCAGGAATCTTCGACAGGCGGATTCAGACACGCAACCTAACGGAAACGAGTCCAACACCCTACCAACCAGACTATCCCGACCCCTTTATATGCTTTTTGATGTACATATCCACAGACGCTCATTGCTTTGGAGTTGACGCCTTATTAGACCTGGTTAAAAAATAGATGTGCGTCTGCTCTATAGATGTTAAAACTGTGTACTTAATCATATCAACCTCACTAGCTTCGTTTTAGAATTATCAAGTTAAATTAAATTCGAACAGATAGATTAGCGAACCTCCTCAGAACCGATTTTACTCAAAATTTGACGGAAATCCACGAATTTGGTGAAGAGATCCCCAAACCAAATTTCACTCTTTTATCTCAAAGCGGTTTTGAAGTTATCTTTGGTTGAACAGATAGATTGACGGACTTCCTCTGAACCAATTTTACTCAAAAATTTGACTGTAATCTACAATTTGGTTTAGAGATCCCTAGACAAAATTTAACTCTTCTATCTCAATGTGATTTTGATGTTGTCTTTGGTTGAACAAACAGACTTCTTCAGACCCGATTTTACTCAGAATTTGACGGAAATCCACAAATTTGGTGAAGAGATCCCCAAACCAAATTTCCCCCTTCTATCTCAAAGCATTTTTGAATTATCTTTATCACAGATGGAAAGAATGATGGATATTTTCCAAAAATGGGTTTTTCGAACTCAGGTCAAAGTCTCCAGTTCGAATTTTTTGACATTTGTTAAACTTTATCTACACCACGAAAAAATACTAAAAATTAGAAATGATGCTAAGAGCAATTGTTAAGAAAATTTTTAAAAAAGTGCGCATAGATAAAAACACCTTTTAATTTATTTTATCACTTTCTGTATTAATGATCTCAACCTGTTGTTTTTCTTATTATCTATTCTGTAGGACAAGGACGTTTTATCATCAAACTTGACCTTTGATACTGACAAGAATTTCGAATAATCAAACATCCCATATTAACCAGATGAAGAAAGTGACATAACCGAGCAAAGTGCTCTTTACCTGGAATTTCACTCTTCAAAGGCATCGCATCTAATCTTATCATAGAGATAGAAGAATAAAAAACAAATTCGGGGAAATTTCCGCTTTGATCATAAGTTACGTCAATGATTGCCAAAAAAAAATCCATCACGGTAAATATGAATGAAATCGCTAATTTCTTGGTTTCAAAGTCGATTGGAATTTATTGACAATATAACAGGAGTTCAATAACTGAACTTTAGATTTCGCAATTTAAAAACAAGCTGTTTTAATAACGAACAACACTTGAGATTTTATTATTTCCAAGTGTTAGGTAATGTTTTATTTCCCAAAATCCAAAGGTATTGTAAAAGTTTCAGTTTTTGAGTGCCAATGAACTTTTGGATGGTGAAATATCTTATCCATTAAAAACAAAACTAATCATTTCATAAACAATAATTTTTATTAGAAACTCTAATTCTCGTAAACTGGTAAATTTTAATAATATTAAAAAAAAATTCTAGAAAAAGAACTAATACAGAGTGTCTCAATATTAACGCAATATTTGAATTTGCAATCATTCGTGCAATAAAATGTTCTTAAACTTTATGTTCCAAGTTTGCCGGAGCAAGATAGAATCTAAGACTGGCTCTCCAAGCCATTAATATAAAGACCTACAGATTTTATAAATATTATAAAGCCATTAATACAAAGACCTCCAAGATTAATAGTGGCCTCCAGATTCTCATTTACTTGTTTCTACCAGATGTGCTCTTGAAAATTTTTGTAAATTTATTATGGACAGCTGTTAAATGTTCGTATTTTTAACACATATTTTCTTATTTTATTTTATTTTATTAATCCTTCATGACTGTTAAATTTTCTTATTTTCTTTTGTTATATGTTGAATACTTACTTCTGTAAGCTCCGTGTGATACTTTGAGGTGCACGGAGATTTTGTAAATGCTTCATTGAAAAAAAACTTATTTAAAATAAACCATTTCACAGTTGCTAGCTTAAGACTAATAAAAATAACGGGATTTTGGAACTTGTGCTCTATTGATCATTTCCTACCCCTAGTTTGTAGGTTTACTGGAATTTTATTAACTTTTTCAGGAAAATTTGGCGTGCATCAAAGCCAATAGTTTCTTTCATTTCATTATTTATGCAAGATTTGATTTAAACAAAAGAAACACGGTTTTTCCTTCAATTTTAAAATTTTTATTGAATCGTAAAGTACACAGGATAGGGCTATATATAGAATAATACATAGGGTAAATGACTTCTACGGTTTTGCTGAAACATACGCACACTTAGTCAAAATTTGATGACCATTCAAAAATCATGACCATTTTGCGTAAATGTAAATGAATTATGTTGATGCAGCGTGAAATTTGCTCCTTCAATACACGCTTTCTTATGGGCTTGTTTGGATTATATCTCTGATTTCAATTAACCCTATAAAAAAGCAATCCAATGGTGTTAAGTCACACGATCAGTTCTGAAACTTTCCAACTGTGGTCTCCAGACATTCATTAATTGGGAAATGTTTGTCAACACTGAAAATAAAAACACGTGGTTCCATTGTGTGTTACTACATTTTTACTAACAATAAACTATCAGCTGTAGTTCAGAGTTAGGGAAACAATTTCATTAATTTCAAATCTCATTTCATTCTTACAACAAAATATATAAATATATATGTGTGCTGTATACATTTCTTATCATTTAATGACTGGTTCTTAAAATAACTGACTTAACTTTCAGCTGCTATAATAATCAGAAATCAAGAACTTTTCAGACTT
>JAPMOQ010066961.1:1535-13135 GCA_026543055.1 Argiope trifasciata | reverse complement strand
GATTGCAAAGTATAAAAATAAACAAAAACTGATAAATAAAAAAAATTAAAATTGTAGAAGTTTTTCAGTGCGTAGATGTATGCATGAGTATTTTTGACACCCACGTTTTATACAGATTGCAAAGTATAAAAATAAACAAAAACTGACAAATAAATAAAAAAATTTAAATTGTAGAAGTTTTTCAGAAAAATTTCTCTTAGTTTTGGATTTATTCCAATTGTTGATTTAAACGTATTTATGTTCTCAAAAAAAAAAAAAAAAAACTGAGTGAATTAATCTCGTGTAATTTGCTCCTTTTTATTGTACTACTTTTAAACTCAATAAAGAAGAAAAAACCTAATAAAATATAATTATTGAAACTATATTTTGAAGACACGAAAAAAAAATTCAACTGTCGGATCTTTTTCAGGTCTCTGCAGCTTTATTTGAAAAAGTGAAACCAAATACAACCTGGTTGTTTATTGGAAATGGAAAACAACAGATAAAAAATGCAGATATGCGTAGGCAGTGGTTGATTGTTTTCTCCAGGGCTACATCAAACAGCAGGTTTTTGATGTAGTCCCAGAATGACGTTGACGAGCTTAATACTTGCATATCAATGGGCTTTCAAAGGCTTCACATAAGGAATGCTGAAAAAGTGTGGGATGTGTTATCATAATACCTTGATATCGTTCCTGGTTTTCGAGGAACTTACATTGAATACCTACAAAGGTGCTGAATTTAAATTTTCAACTGATTTTTGTAATTGCTAACGAACAACAAGGTTGCATTTTATTTTGTTTCATTTTAATTTTTCTCTAAATATGAAATATTCTTTTAAAAACAGAAAAAACAACCATCACACTTTTTCAAATGACTCTTATAGCGTTTCATATCCACTCATCCAATGAAATTGAAATTATTTCTACCTTGAAATAGCAACTTTGTTACAAAGTTACTTAGTTATTTTGGCAATTGTGTGAGGTCTCGGACGATTATATTGATTAAATGCATCGAGTCAAATTCACTCACCAATAAATTAAATGCCTTATCTTTCTTAATTTGCGAAATTGTATCTATTTTACGAAAAAATGATGATGAAAAATTCGTACAATTCTATCCGATTCAGTGAAGCGAGAAATAATCTTGTAACTCAAATAAAGAATCTGATGATCGTCATTGGATTTATTTTAATTATTTTCTTTCCGAATTGTAGCAGATATGCTTCAAAAAGAACCTTGATTCGATGCATCTGTCGTAATTAATCGTTAATCTTAATCTAGTGGATCAGTGGCTGCAGGTAACACAAACGTTTCTAATTTCAAAGCGAGTTTTTTGATATTCGAAGTGTACCATGATTAAATGTTTTTTTTTCAATAATTTGTTGATTTATTAAAATACTTATTTATTTAAATATTTCATTTGATTCAAAAAAATATTTTAATAAATAAATTTTAATTGTCAATTATTTGCAAAAAGCATTTTTGTTTCTAAAACCAAATATTAGTCATTAATTATTTATTAAAAAATTAAATTCAAAACTATCTTTCTTAATAATTTCCGTTGCATTTCCTATATATATTTATATAATTTTTATAGAACATTTCTTATAGTTCAGACTTTTCTTTTTTAAAAATAATTTATCTTTTCTAGGGAAAGGAAGGCCTGACCTATCATTCAGTGTCAAATATTTTTCAGCTAAAATTTCTCTTTAGCTTCAATTTTCACAAAACTTTAATTTTCATAAACATTCACCACCGCTAATACGATATGTAAAAAATAATAGAGGTACTTACATAAACATTTCAGCGTCAACTTCATTAGAAAAATGAAGTTGTGAATTTATGGGGGAAGTTCATATATACGTATATTTTTACCCATAACTTCTTTGCATCTCATTATTTTTCTTAGATTTTGGTTCATTTCATTCATAACTTCTGTTCAAAGAAAAATAGGATTGTTGCATTAAAATTTCGTGTAGAGTGTTAAACGTTTTAGTTAAGTTTCATGAAAGTTTACTACAAATTTTCGTATTTCTCAAAATATATTATATTTGCAAATTATTTGTATTTATAGCATTTTGTATTATAATTAACAATACATCTAAGAACCCTAGTTGAAAATAGTTTTTGAAAAATGCGAATTTTCAAAATTTTTCCTTCGAACGTAGTCGGATACCTTAAGACTTAAAAGAACGTTAACTTCACGCAAGAAGGAGCTTTTTTTTTTTTTTTTCTTATTTTGTATTGCATGCTCTTTTTAATTTGTTCTCTTAACAATTTGCAGTTATTTCTCAGTTTTACAAAATAACAAGGTGAAATTTTTTAAAATATGCTTCCCAAATTAATAGTATAATATCCTAAAAAGTCATTAAACTGGCTGAATAAAATGGTCGTAAAAGGCGACTGGTAAATAACGAATTATTTCAAATAATTAATTATATATACAAAAAAAAGAAAACAGAAAAGGTAAGGTCTTATCGAAGCTTGATTACTCTATTAGGAAAAATCTTTCAACTATAGAAGAATATCTATTTTTTTTCTCTCTCTCTCTCTTTTTGCATTTGGAATTGACAAGACAATCAGTATTTTCCTCTGTAAACCTTTCTTTTATATTTTTATCTTAGAAATAAATTCCATGGTCAAAGAAGGAATAAGAACATGGTCTAAAAATAAGATCCAAGATAATTTTTTTGAAATTTAGAAAAAGTTCCCTCCAATTCTTTTTTATTTTTAGTTTAGAACTAAAATCAATAGACAGTTTCACATACGATAGATATTGCTTTTTGGAGGATTTAATGGTCACGCTTTTTATTTCTAAAATTCCGTAATGTATCATTTTACAAAAAATGATCATTATTATTTTTCTTTTGATAATACATGTTTCATTTTATTTATGAATTATTTACGATATTTTTGAAAAAGGAATAATGAGAACTAGCAAAAATCGAGTCATTATACAACGCTTAAGTATATACAAAATAGAATGTATAAAAATTTTAAAACGAAACTTATCCAATAATGTTAGGTTAATAAAGAAGCAGAATTGCAGCCATAAAACGGAAATAAAATAAATAGTTGCAAATATTTTTATAAAAATGAATTAGAGTAAACATAGAACAAACGTGGTGAATAACAAAGAAAAATATCTAAGCTCGTATATACGACATTTATAAAGGATTTTAACACTAAAAGCTGTAAAAGTTAAGTCGGTTTTACTCAAGAGTTATTTTGCAGACGAATATCGCAGGCTAGTCGTTTAGATTAAATTTTGAAAAATATATTTATCGCACTCACCTTCGAAACGTTCACATTCAAGTAAAATTATACATCCCAAACTATCGTCTGAGCGAAATTCTTCAGTCAACCTGAAACGCTGCGAACTGGAAAATATTCTAAAGCAGTCTATTTATCTGTGAAGCCTAAAATGTCCCCATTTATTTTCTGTATTCTTTATTATCATGTATTCAAAAATATCTAATCTTGTATATATGACATTGTAAAGGGTTTTAACACTAAGATCCCTAAAAGTTAAATCGGTTTTACTCTAGTCATTTTGCTGTCGAATTTCGCAGGCTTGTACAACAAAAGTTGTTTAAATGGCATTATTTTTTAAAAAATTAAAGAAATTTTGAAAAAAAAATATTATGGTACTCACCTTTGAAACGTTCACATTCAAATAAAATTATGCAGCCGAAACTATCGTCTAAACGAAATTTTTCCACCTTAAGCGCTGCGAACTGGAAAACATTCTAAAGCAGTCTATTTATCTGTGATGCCTAAGATGTCCCTGTGTATTTATTTTCTGTTCACCCCACCCTCGTCGTTCACCGAAACGAAAAATCCAGAATAAGTACGGAAGGCACATAAATTTTTCTTTCTTTTTTATATTTTTGGTAGCTCACTCCAATGCAAAAGGTCGGACTAAAGGTGTCCCTTTCTGCCTTCCCCCTCCCTGCCCTTACAGAGGGCGATAAACAACCCCCTAGAAGTCCCCTCTGCTCAGGGGTCGTAAAATCTTGGGGGACCGTGGATAGTTGTTGATAACAGGTAGGAGACCGCCTCCTTCCAAATATGGAAAGAAATGCTGGAAAATGGCACATACCAAAGTGTCGGGGGGACACCACGAATATCTAAAATATAATCTAAAAAATGTCAAGAAAAATTAAAAGTTTTGAATAAAATATATGAGTTATGTTAACAATGAGCTTGATATTTGGATTATTATTGGTATTTTTTATTATATTTGGTATTTGGAGTTTTTGGATATAGTTAAATTATATTAATGCCACTTTTTAAAGCAATTCTAGAGCTATTTTTGGGGTGAACCACGAAATTTCAAACCGGAGAACTCGCAGATCGCCAACCTACCTGAGTTGAGTATACGGCGAAAGCAGCGAACTCAGGGGAGAGAATCACGATAAAAGTCTTGTGAGATTATCGAACCATGCAACAAGTTTTCAGGCAGAAGTGCAAGCTTTAAAAATGGCCATTGAATATTGTGAAAGGATGGAGGATGGACAGAAGTGCGCAATTTTTTCCCATTCTCTGTCATACCAACTATTACAAGCCATATAGTCATCTCAAATTTGTAATAAGTTAATAGGGACGATAAAAGAAAAGATAAAAAGTGTTAAAATTTACAAGTCGCTTGAGTTGAATTGGATTAAGGCCCATATCGGGATATATGGTAATGAAAAGGCGGATCAGTTTATAAAGTTGGCGGCACAGAAAGATAATATTGATATTATAGTCCCCAAATCAAGTGGTGTTTTAAAAGAGGTGTTGAGAGAAGAAATAAAACTACAATGGTTTGACAGATGGTATATGTCCAAAAAAGGACGACAACTAAGTTGGAAACCTCCTGTCCAAGATTCCTCTTTTCAAAACTGGGTGAAGAAAATTTGGTCAGGACATTTTTTAACGTGCTTCAGATCTGCTTATACGAGGATTTTTCGGTGAAAACAGATCTTGCACCTAACACCCTCCAGTTCCAAAGCCAAGATCTTACCACCAGGCCACCACGGCACGTTTATTTCCTAAAAGTATATTAGACATTTATAGTTGTGCTGTTGTTTAATTTTTGGTTTTTTGACTCTAATCAAACTTTTCATTGAATGAGTTTTAAATGTGAAATATACTATTTAAAACTGATTCGAATTTCTACACCGGTTTAACGTAATAAGATAAATTATTAATTTATTAATTTTAACTCGTCTATCTTTATGATGTACGAAAAAGTTAATGATCTTAAAATATTCGAAAAGATTTAGCAAAATCTTCATTTTTTCCCCCTTCTTCTCCAGTTTTTTTTTAAATACTAATCACTATAATTTATGAGTCTGAAAAACACACCTCAAAAATGATGTCTGTCTGTTGTTCTGTCTATTTATGAACGCGATAGTTATAAAAATTCTTTGGGACAGATAGATGAAATCAGGCATGTAAACATAATATCAGATTGGAATATTTCTATTAAATTTTAAATGAAATCCATTAATAGAAACTCTGCCTGCTTGATTGCACGAATGCGAATGAATTCTGCAAAAAAGAAACATAAAAAGCTATATGAAAAATTTAATAAAATTTGGTTCACAGATTTAACAATTAAAATGAAGATCCATTTCAATTTGTTTACCATATTACAAAGCATTAAATATCTCATACATTAGATTCTGAAAATAATACATCTTAACTTGCCTAATGTGCACAATTTTACATGAAACAATAATAACTTTGTTAGAAAGCATGCGAGAAAGTTTCCAGATCATGTTTCCTAAAATTTTATCTTTAAATTTAGCACCTAATTCTATAATATTGTTGCCTTACAACCAAATGTCTGTCTTCACATTCGTATGCATACCTAAAATATACAAACTAAATAAATGTGTTTAGAATCTGGTTATTGTATTTATAGAATTTTAATTCGCGTATCAAGTTATAAACTATATCTTTCTTCAGTTTTTCAAGCATCAAGTTATAAACTGTATCTTTCTTCAGTTTTTCATGTATCAAGTTATAAACTGTATCTTTCTTCAGTTTTTCATGCATCAAGTTATAAACTGTATCTTTCTTCAGTTTTTCATGCATCAAGTTATAAACTGTATCTTTCTTCAGTTTTTCATGCATCAAGTTATAAACTGTATCTTTCTTCAGTTTTTCAAGCATCAAGTTATAAACTGTATCTTTCTTCAGTTTTTCAAGCATCAAGTTATAAACTGTATCTTTCTTCATATCTTCATTTGTCAAGTTATAAACTATATCTTTCTTCAGTTTTTCATGTATCAAGTTATAAACTATATCTTTCTTCAGTTTTTCAAGCATCAATTTATAAACTGTATCTTTCTTCAGTTTTTCATGTATCAAGTTATAAACTGTATCTTTCTTCATTTTTTCATGCATCAAGTTATAAACTGTATCTTTCTTCAGTTTTTCATGCATCAAGTTATAAACTGTATCTTTCTTCAGTTTTTCATGTATCAAGTTATAAACTGTATCTTTCTTCATATCTTCTTTGTCAAGTTATAAACTATATCTTTCTTCAGTTTTTCATGTATCAAGTTATAAACTATATCTTTCTTCAGTTTTTCATGCATCAAGTTATAAACTGTATCTTTCTTCATATCTTCATTTGTCAAGTTATAAACTGTATCTTTCTTCAGTTTTTCAGGCATCAAGTTATAAACTGCATCTTTCTTCAGTTTTTCATGTATCAAGTTATAAACTGTATCTTTCCTCATATTTTCATTTGCAAATGAACACAAGTATAAAACGTAATAAACATGTGATCTTTACACAAAAAATATGCTTTAAAGTTAATTACGAAAGTCCTTGTAAACCCTTTAAATTTAAAAGGATGTCTCTGATAGCCAGTAATGTAGACTTATAATAAAGTGACTACTCTGAATTTATCAAGACGAGTTGCAGCATCCTTACTGGTGAATTTGGAAATACAGATAAACAAGACTAAAAAATAATTGAGACCAGTCGAAAATACCAATCCAAAAAGTGTAAGGTATATCATAATAAAAACATAGGAAGAAAAGTGGAATTATCTGTTAAATTAGAGAAGATATTTGCAATTACAGTTTCAAATTATCTGTGACTTCATAAAGGGATCGTTCTTAATTTGAAAAATATATTTTCAACTCTAAAAAAATGCATTCTGATGATGAAGCTATCTTAGAACTTCGAATCTCAACAACTGAAGAAACTTTACCAATTAATATCACCACTTTATATGCATGGTATTGAATTTAAGAAAAATCAGTGTCAAGATTCAATAATATTTGTAATAATAAATAATAAATTCGTGATTAAATAATAAATTGTGAGAAAAGCACAAAAGGATTTAAATAATAAAAAAATTGTTATATAGAAAATTGATATAAATTGTTTAAAAACTATCTATATTAAATTTATTCATAATTATATCATTTTTTTCATTTTTTTCCTTTTGTAGGTAATGATTATTATTTTTTTTCATCATAAACTTCCTGTTTCAATAAAAATAGCGTTGTTTATTTTAATGATATCTAATTCTGTAACCTATTTTTAAACTATGGTCAAATTCTTTGATTATATTGTACCTCAGCAGCAGCAGAAATGGATTGCAAGAAATTCCATTTGTTGCTGAAATTAGCATTTGTATCAAGAACGAATTACAATGTCAAATCCTTTTTAAGAATAATTTAATTTTTTCTCAATTATTGATAACAACTAAGGGCATGGGAAGAAAATTTAAATATGTATACAAACAAATGATGATTCAGAACCTTAAAACGTTTAAACCTTTTTAAGTTCAATGTGAAGCAATCAATCAACCACTAATTAGTCATATTTCCTACCACGACGATTTAAATATGACCTTAAACTGAAAAGGAAATCGCAGACAATTATATTCCAGATCACGCTATTGCCAACATGAAAAAAGAAATACAGTAACAGAGAAAAATTAATACTTCGAAGGTTATCGCGTAAAAAATGATCCGATCGAAGCTGTCTTATTAAAAATCGTCTGTTTTAGTAATATCATCATTTATTTTTAATATGTTTTATTTTGTGTCAATTTTTTGACTTTCAAGAAGCTTCTTTAAATGACATTTTTCACGAGATTTTTCCGTTTTTCTTTTATATATGCATATTTTGAGTGTAAAAACTAAGAATCTCGTGACACTACATTTGATTGCGATGTAGAGAAATGAAAGAATTCTGTAGAACTATTTCCCAGAATTTATAATCATAAAGGAATATCAAAAAATTTGCATTCATTTTTCATTTGAAAGTTGAATCAACTCAGCCTGTCACTAGCTCCCATGGAATGATGAATTGTTTACTTTAGGCTTAGAGAAAGTTTGAAGATCTCTTACGATCTTAGTACTTCTAAATGTAAGTAGAGCCTCTATAAAAATTTAAAACAAAATAATGAACTAAAATTGTTGTAAACAGAAATTTTATAGAGTCAAGCCTTTATTAAAATTTAAAACAAAATAATGAACTAAAATTGTTGTAAACAGAAATTTTATAGAATCGAGCCTTTATAGAAATTTTAAACAAAATAATGAACTAAAATTGTTGTAAATAGAAATTTTATAGAATCGAGCCTTTATAAAAATTTGAAAAAAAATAATGAACTAAAATTGTTGTAAACAGAAATTTTATAGAATCGAGCCTTTATAAAAATTTAAAACAAAATAATGAACTAAAATTGTTATAAACAGAAATTTTATAGAATCGAGCCTTTATAAAAATTAAAAAAAAATAATGAACTAAAACTGTTGTAAACCGAAATTTTATAGAATCGAGCCTTTATAAAAATTTTAAACAAAATAATGAACTAAAATTGTTAAAAGAAATTTTATGGAATCGAGTCTTTATGAAAATTTTAAACAAAATAATGAACTAAAATTGTTGTAAACAGAAATTTTATAGAATCGAACCTTTATAAAAATTTAAACGAAATAATAAACTGAAATTGTTGTAAACAGAAAATTTATAGAATCGAGCCTTTATAAGAATTTGAAATAAAATAATGAACTAAAATTGTTGTAAACAGAAATTTTATAGAATCGAGCCTTTATAAAAATTTAAAACAAAATAATGAACTAAAATTGTTGTAAACAGAAACTTTATAGAATCGAGTCTTTATAAAAATTTAAAGCAAAATAATGAACTAAAATTGTTATAAACAGAAATTTTATAGAATCGAGCCTTTATAAAAATTTAAAACAAAATAATGAACTAAAATTGTTGTAAACAGAAATTTTATAGAATCGAGCCTTTATAAAAATTTAAAACAAAATAAGGAACTAAAATTGTTGTAAACAGAAATTTTATAGAATCGAGCCTCTATAAAAATTTAAAACAAAATAATGAACTAAAGGTATTGTAAACAGAATTTTATAGAATCGTTAGTTTTATCATTCTTTATGCGCATAAATAGTTGTTTGAAACTCTTGACCACTTATAACCATAATTAAGCGACAATTTTGCCAAGGATGTAATGTAACAAAGAAATGAATCATAAACCGCCTGTTTCGAAAACAGAAAACTGCTGTAATATCATTTATCTATTGTTGCTATAAGCAAAAAGTTTTAAAGTATTGCTCTTAACAAATTTTGTATGTAGATGTAATACCGCAAATTTCAATTGGAGCTGTATTTTATTTCACCATGTCGGTAGCATTTTGTCCAATACAAAAATTATAAGTATACTTGCTGGTTTTCATCGCGTTGCTACCGTTGAGAAAATAATATTAAGTGCAATCAATCAATAATTTTTCAATGTTTTATCGAAATAGGATGAACGGTACAGCAGTATATGAAATACGAACAAGCAAATATCCACTTTTATATATTAGATTTGTGTATTCAGAATTGTAAAGCTTGGTGTTCTTTCAGAATGGCTATAAAAAAAACTATTAATAAAATCTTGTTACTTGTTTAATATTCATTCTGAGTTCTCAAATTTAATTTTAGAAAATGTATTTAAATAATTTCTTTTGAAATTGATTAAACATAGAAAATATATTTATACCATCAAATCTTCTATATAGTTAAAAAGATAATTTTTGAAAATTAGGACAGTGCAAATTTATTTGTACTGTAATATTTTTGGTGGTTACTGTGAAAAACGCTAAAATTTAATTAAAATTTAAAAACCCCAGGACTGGTCTCCTCAAAATTTCTCGTATAATGTAATACAGTTGTTATCTTTGAGAATGACTTGTGTGGCATTTTTGAGACACAATATATTATACCTTCTTTAAGTAAGAAGTGGGTATAATGCGCGATATCCAGGTTTAATCAGATTCTATAAACACACTTCACTTGTTAACTTATTGCTTCAGCACACATTAATTGAATTCATTATGGCGACAATAATTTACTAACTTGAAATCTCAATTATAAACAATAAGCTGTCCAAATTTCATCGCAATCGGATGAAAGGTTTAGGAAGGTATTAAAAAACATGCAGACAAACATTCATTTTTATTTATATCGATTGAGAAACTGTAAAAGCACCTTTTCATGAAATTAAAACTGAAAGTTTTGGGAATTCAATGTCTTAATTTAAACTAGAATTTAAAATCCGAAATTAGCATCTTATATCTATTCTATTATTTTTAATAATGTTATAGTCTTTCTACGCATTGCATAATCATTAAAATATCCTTTATAAATTAAAAATAACTTCCATTTTAAAATATAGTTCTGAATATCGATTAATCGTACACAATATTTGCTCAGTTGGGTAATTTTTCTGCATCTACTAGGCTTGCCTGCATTCATAGGCTTAAATAAAATGTTTTGCTGAATAATTAAATAAATCATTAGTAATTGATTCTGATCTTACATCGCACGACATTTAAGACTATTTGACTGGATGCTATAGTACATTAAAAGGATTCAAGGGTATTAACTGTTTGTAATAATACATTAAATGTTATTCGTCATTTTTACGGACTGTAGCTGTACATTGAGTAATAATTTTATTTAACTGAATTCAGTAATGCAATGAGTTCTATTCAATAATGTTAAACTGAACTGTTTTATTTCATTAATATTCGAAATTTTAAATTTCTATAATGCATTTAATATTACTTAATGTTGTTTCGTTTAATTATTTTGTTGCTTTGAATGCCGTTCCAGATTTTTTAAATTGAGTATTATTCAATAATATTTAACTAAATTGTATGATAATTAACATTTTTACACATAAGTAGTATTATGAGTAATATTCAGTATTATTTAATCTAAAGTAATAATGCACATTATCTTATTCAAAATTAGCTAAAAGGACTAAAAGAGGTATAAAATTAAAAAAAAACTTTTATCTTCAAAGTTTATGAAATAATTTGTTTAAAAGTTTGTAGATAGCTTATAAAACATGTTATCTAATTCCCAAACTAAAAAAATAAACTGTATTTCTATCCATTTTTTAAATATTGGGCTTCTCTAATTAATAACAGTAAATGTTAAATTTTTCTTAATATTTTGAAGCGCTGAAAAAACTATAAACTATTTCTAAATCAATAAATTGTTTATTCTCTAGTCCGGAGCGACAAAAGCATATTAAGAAATTATTATATCAAATTTCTCTCTAGTTCAAAGCTTTATTCT
>JAPMOQ010066952.1:1988-54163 GCA_026543055.1 Argiope trifasciata | reverse complement strand
CTTTTACATAAACAACTCTCTAATAATAAATTGCAAAAAAAAAAAAAATGTAAAAGTACATTTTCTGCATGCAATGTTTTAAATCTAATACTATAATACGAGGAATGGTTGCCAAGTCGAAAATCGTCCCAGAATTAATAAACTCCGGTAAAATTGGGAGTCTGGGGTTTTTGGCCACGAGGAATCGATTGGCGCCGGTTTTGAAGTGCTACGGTCGAGCAGTTCGGAGTTACAGATAGGATATTTTCAAACTTTATTAGTTCGCCATAATGGCTACTTGAATTTTCAAGCGGTAACGTGCTGCCATCTATAGCCAATATGGCGAACTAATAAAGTTTTATGTTTATGCTGTTATAGGTTTATAATATGTTTCTTATGTATGTATATATGTTTGGGTTTTTCTAAATAAATTTGTCAAAAATATTGAACTTCAACACACTTCAGTCTTTACCTTTGTATAGAATAGTTCCCTTTCCAAACTCTAACTTTGTTTAGAATAGTTTACAATGGTGCACTTTAACCGGTTATCTTTTCACCAATGGTTTCACAAATTTTCTTATGGCATGTATTGTTTTGATAAATCACAATTGAAAATCTAAATCTTCGAGTTAGCTTCGATACCTGTTTTCTCCGAGCGGAGCTCGGTCACCCGCTGGTGATAACACAAATCCATCTCCACTTTTATTGCACCCTGAACTTTGATAAGTTCTTAAAGGATTTTTTTTTTTAAATCCTTCTGTTGTACTTAATTTTTTGGTAATTGAAAGTTTCTCAAAGAATAGGTATTAATTGTGAAAATATAAAACCACTGTAAAAATGTGGATTGTCCTTTAAAAAGCATTGACTTTTGACTGACTTATTTATTTACTTATTAGAATTTGTTCAGGGTCTGTAGCTTTATTAAAAATCATTATTTTTTAGGGTTCTTATACAAGAGCATTAGAAGAGATTATTTTTATCTAAATAAATATTTTTTCCTTCTCATGTGAAAAAAAAAGCGTATGTGTTATCATATCCGTAAATGTTTAATAAATTTTATAAATCGTAAGATCAGTGAAAAAGTTTCTCCAATTATGTGAAGTATTGAGGCTGGTTACACACACAGCAGATTTCTCCGCCGCGGACTATTTACCGTGGCAGCAGTACCTACGCACTGAAAATAAAGGCGCAGTCAATTTTCCGTTGGCGGATGTAGTGCTGACGTCGACAATAATTGGCGCCAGCAGTAATTTTACCGTCGCCATCTTATTACAGGCATACATAACCAAATGCAAACTATCACATGGCAGTTGTTTTGTAATGTCTGGTATTTCTTTTTCACAGTGAGAAAATAATTTTTGAGTGAAACATTTTTTTTAGCATCAAAACGTTTCTGTATGTTTTTTTTTTTTTTTTTTTTGAATCTGTTAAAAGCATGGACGAGCTAAGTATTAATAATGAAATATTAATTGCTTTAGTCCAAGAAAGGCCAGTTTTATGGGATAAAACTCTGGAAATGTTTAAAGACAAAAACGCTACTAGAAACGCGTGGCTTGAAGTTTTTCGGGAAATTTATAATGACTTTGATGAACTGGAAGAAAAAGAAAGAAATGATTTTGGTAAGTCTGTCCTTTTTATATCCACTAGTTTGTCCTTTGTATATATCATAGTTTTTGGATTTAATTATCAGTTCTTTTTATTTCTGAAAGTCATAGCTGGCTATTATTAGTAAGCGTTTTATTTGTAAAAACAAGAACTATTGGGAAATTAGTTACAATATTACTCTTTAAAAATTAATTATGCTTTTAACTTATTTCTAATAAAAAATATTTTTATTGATAAATAAAAATCATGCGCAGAAAAATGTTTTCTGTGGGAATACTTGTTTTAACCAAGAAAATATATTTTAGTTATCTGTCAGCAATACCAATACTGGCAGTGACCTTGTCTTGTTTTTATATCTGGAAATCTGCCAAGAAACATTTGCTATATTTGAAATAAAATATGAACATAGAATGCTTGGGGATGCTTCTGATATGTGGATGGTCGTCTAGTAATAAACTAAGCAAGCGGTTGCTCTCTGACTTCGATAATCCACTGGTCTGCTCACAGAGATGGAAACTCTTTCAACGTGCAACATCGTGATGTTTCGGAGTTCCGCCTCTTTCTCTGTGGGTCTGCTCTGTAAATGTTATGATTTGTTGACTTGCTAGATGTGAAGCGGTTGCTGAACATCCGCTCTAGTAAATAGTTCTTATTTTTATTTTATTTATTTGCCGTCTGTGTAGTGCGGTTTTATGTTTTGATATAAAATTCTATCGAGTAATTATATTATTGGGAAAGAACATTAATGAAATATAATAATAATTAAATAATATGCAAATTAAATTTTATGTATTTCGCATTTCCAAGTAATTAATAAATTTATAAACATTATTTTTTATAAATTATTTTTAATTGCATAAGCAATTAAAAATAATTTATAAAAATACTCTTATAATAATAATTACAAATATATTTATATATTTTCTTAATGTTATCATCTATAATGTTTTTACTATATTTTAAAAACTTAGCATTTATTAATTTAATTACGTGCCTTTCCTTAAGTTTACAGAATCATTTTTTCTTATACTAATTTCAAACTTTTTTTTATTACAGCTAATATTTTTTTTTCAATTGGAATTTTGGTATAAAGCCGACGTTAATATTAGCGAAAGAACTGGATGAGTAAAAAAAGTTATATGAATAGTACATTATTAAGTATTAAGTAAATTATTAATTATATGTAGAAATTTTTAAAAATGCAAAATTGTGCGAACATTATATATAATCCAATCAAACTTATATAATTTTTTTAGGTTTCCTTTGTCCATTAATGAAATATTTTTGTGTGTGCTCCATAGTAGAAGTTGTTAGGATAAATTGTGGTGACTAAAATATTTTGAATCAGAATAAACAATGTTGCTTTAAAAAAAAAATCTTTTCTTACGAAAACAGAAAATAAAAGGCATATATATTTTTTAAAAATTATTATTCTTATTCTTATTGCGGAAGTTTTTATGCCCGTTAAAAAGAAATGCTTCTAATAGCATTTTAATTAATTTTAAGATTTTTTTATTTTTTTTAGATCCAGAAATCGGAGACGGTTTGCTACTAAAGATATAAAAAATTATGTTTTCTTATTTGAAATTTGGAACTGGAAAATACTGTGAAATATTTTTACTGATATGTAATTATTTTTAAGAAACACAAGCTTTTTTTTTTATCTGTGGGTTTGAACAATATCCGTCCCATGGTATAAACTTTCAATGAATATTCAAATTAAATTTTATATAGTTTTAAAAAATATGGATACTATTCAGAGCATGCATTTAATTTTTTTGCCATTGTTTAATCAATTAATGAAAACATTCTCTCGCAAAAAAGTTTTATAGATAGGGTGCTTGTCAAAGCATTTTCAAAGCTTACAATTCATTTGAAAGTAGTTTGGAAATGGTTGGAATTCAAAAGTAAATTGGAATAAACAGAAACAATTCTATAAGTCTTTTTTAAGAAATTCGTCTAATGGAATTAAAGGAATTTTTCTATGACTTTTAAAGCATTTCAAATAGTGTAGGTAAGAAGATTTCTGATTGAAAGAATTTTTCGAAATAAAATCTGAAAAAGGGAAACAACGTAAATAATAATTCTAATCCCAGGATATTCTAATTTTCTAAAGATATGAAATTAAGTTTTGAATATTTTTTCATTATTTTCTAAAAAGGATTTGGAATTGATGTTTATCTAATTTCACCATTATTTGGTCAATTCATTTTATTAATGATTAACATAATTTTTAAAAAAAGTTTTAATGAAATAAAAATATTTTCTCTGAATTTTACAAAAAAGTTTCAGGAGTTTGTCAATTGTTCTTTTAAATATTTTTTACCCATGTTTCAAAGTGTCTTTTTAATTATATTATACAAGAAAATCTCTCAAAAGTCTCTCAATCAATATTATGGAAGAAAATCTCTTATAACATAGAAATAATTATACTACAGAAGAAAGTTCAATCTCTCTACTTAAGAAATGTGAAATATTAGGCCTTATTTAGTTTTATTCGCAAGCTATTTTAGTTTAAAATTCTTAATAAGAAACAGTTTCATAAAAATTATAAATTGCAGTAGTAAATGCAGATGTAGAATAGATACACAACAAGATCTTAGTTAAATAAAGTACTTTTGTACTGTTTAGTATTTTTTAAAAAATAATTCGACAACAAAACTAAAACTTTTGCTTTCTGTCTTTTCTCAAAGGAAATAATGCAGCTTAATGTGATCGTTATTACTATCAATATTATTGACACAACCTTCTGGTCCTAAACCGCCATATTAGAATACACACAAAAATGTCCATTTAGTGTGATCGCAACATCGTTTAATTTTATCAGTTTTAGAATAGTGAAAATTGAAGGAAAATTTCGTCATTTATAACAAGAGACCGACAATCTTGAAATTCCTTACTTCTCCGGTTACTCGGAGACATTTTCAACATTGGATGGGGATTCACATTCATTTGTCTGGACAAAAGCGATATATATTGCAAAAATCTTTTGGATCAGACATACACTGTTTCCTACACTGAATTAGGAGGGGGGGGAAAAGAACGATTTTTGTGATGAAGACAAAGTGGAAATTCTTAACTAGCATGAAATTTAGTTTACTTTAACTTTATAAACTTTCTGTTTTAAAGCACTAGAGCTATTTTTAGACAGACCTTGTAATTTCGAACGGAGGGCAGGACGACAAAAAAACATCTCTCTCCAAATTTCCACAGCACACCAGCTGGAATACGTTTGGTCTCGATGGATTTAAACCACACCAACTTAAAGACGATTCTTCGGTGGAATCGGGTCTTGAGTCTCAAACCCTCCGGTTCCGAAGCCGTGAACTTACCACCTCGATCCTTTAACCTGAAATAATCCATTCTGTAGTGAAATTTGTGAAGTCTTTTCCTTTTTAAATTTGGAAAATCATGAACATTTTGTGAAAAGATCAAACAATAACCATTGATGATTCCGACGGGAACAAATGTATTGAAGAAAGCCTTCTAACAAAAACCAAATAGTGAAGTATTTAATTTATTGAAATGCTATAATGATGCAAAAAATATGCTGAATTTATTTAAGCAAACTAATAAGAAATAATTGTGAATAGTAACAATAAATAAAATCTTAATTATTTAAAAAAATTATCAATTGCCCTGAAGCGCTATTTTTCTTTTTCATTTGATCTGATAAAAATGCAGTTTATTATACTCACTTCGTTTATTATTATTAGTCGATTAGCACATTAAAGGCGGGAGTCGTAGCATTACGATTTGATCCGCGTTAAGGCCTTAATCCAGTGGTTTCCAACCTTTTTGTACCGGCGCCCCCTTTTTTAAAAAAAATTAATGCGCCCCCCTCTTTAAAAAACAAATTGTAGCGTCCCGTTATTTTATCTAAAAATCAAATTTCATAAATACTCAATTAATATTATAATTTATTTAATGGGCTACAAATTAATATACAATATTATGTAAAAATGTAATACATTTATTATAAGAAATACAATAACAAAACAAAAAAAGATGATATAATTAATACTACTACAACATAAAAATTTAATGCGACGGTTGAGCTTGTTTTCCAGCACAAATTTTCTCAAACCGTGGTATCATTGAAGAAATCGCGGTTCTCGGTTCCTTTTCAATCATTAATCGAGATCGATACTTCGTTTTTAAGACAGCTACTGTAGAAAAACCAGTTTCACATAGGTAAGATGTTACAAATGGCAATAAGATTTCTAAAGCTTTGTTTGTCAAAGTAGGAAAATCGTCCTTTACTCGTAGCCAAAACTTAACAATATTATTTTCATCTCGAAACATCTGCTTTAATGTGCTATCACTAGATAAGTCAATTATCATTTCCTGCTCTGCTGTCGTAAGGCCAAAATAATCATATTTTTCAACCACAAATGGGTTTCTAATCCATTCATATTTGGACATGTCAAGATCTTTAAAGTACAACTAGAATTGCTTCCATAGACTGGTCAAATGATTATTAATAAGAACTTTTATTTCTTCTATTTCATCAGCAAGACAGGTAATTTTAAAAGTGGGAAACAAGTCGAAGTTATTTTTTTTTAAACTTATTATCCACAGTTCCAATTTTTTCATAAATGCAGTAATCTTGTCTTTCTGCGTAAAAGCATGAATTTGAGCCCCTTGCATTGATTTATTTAAAATACTGAGTCTTTGAAAAATATCAACTAAATACGCAAGTTTTACAAGGAATTTCGTGTCATAAAACAAGCGTGCTTCATCTCTATTATTATCACTAAGAAATATGGCGATCTCTTCTTTAAGCTCAAACACCCTTTGAAGTACTCTGGCACGAGAAAGCCAACGTGCCTCACAATAGTATAGAAGTGATCTATATTCTGAACCCATGTCATCACACAATTTTGCGAAAAGCCTGTTCATCTTAATGGGCTATTTTTGATAAAATTTACAACTCTTGTAATAATTTCAAATACTGTTAGTAGATCTTCACCCATATCTCTTGAAACAAGTGATTGTCTATGAATCATGCAATGCGTCCAAACTGCACGAGGAGCCACCTTTCGGACTAGTGCCTGTAGACCAGCATTTTTTCCTGCCATAGATGGAGCTCCATCTGTGCATAGTCCAACACAGTTCTCCCACAGAATGCCATTTTCATTTAAAAAATTATCAATGATTTTAAAAATCTCCCTTGCTGTACTATTGAATTCAATAGGTTTACAGAATAACATGTCTTCTCTAACATCAGTTTCCACAACATATCTTACATATGTTATCAAGATTGCATCCTTAAGAACATCGGTAGCCTCATCTACTTGCAACGCAAAAGAAGATAGTTTTACTTTTTCTATTAATTGATCGCAAAGATCTTCAGATATATCGGATATTCATCTTCCCACCGTATTATCTGCAAGTGGAATGATTTTAAGTTGATCAGCATATGATTCACCAAGGATCGTTTCTATCATGTCAATAGCTGCAGGTAGCACCAAAGTTTCTCCTATTGAATGGGGTTTTTTGCATTTAGCAATTCTATAAGAAGCTTTATATGACGCAAGCAATGCTTTTTGTGTTACAGACGTGGTCTTTGAAAACATTTCTTGTTGTTTATTTAAATTCTCTAATTTTCTTTGAAAAAATTCTCTTGTCTTGCCAGCGTGATCTGCATGTACTTTTTCAAGATGTCGTTTTAATTTATTTGGTTTCATGCTGTCTGAGGTCAAAGTATTCATACACAGCAAACACAATGGGCGTTCTTGGCCATTAATAACCTTATATGTAAATCCTAATGATAAGTACATTGGATCATATTTTCTAAATTTAGGTTTACTATTTTGCGAAGATATATTTCCGATATTTTTATCATCTTCTCTTTTGCCCTCTGCTTCTTCTTCATTCAATTTTCTTTTCAAGCCAGTTACGTATTTATCCATCTAAAAGAGGTATTATTTTAAATCAAAGATTTTATATTAATTTAAAATACAATACAATTATATCAATATTTTCTTTTAAATAAAATATCTGTCTTAATTGGGATAATTTTTAAATGTAGAATTAAAAACTAATTTTTTTGTCAAAATTAATTAATGGAATATATACAACATAAAAATAACTTGCGCTGTTCTTACATAATCGTGAATTTTTCCAATAACAATATTCATATTACTCAATTAAAACGGTTGTAGAATTAGCAACTTAGAATAAATGAATAATGATTGATGAATGATTAAGAAATGAAAATCTACTCATCTCATTCCGAAGATTAATTGAATCTTACGCAAAGAAAGCAGACCTCAAAGAATATTTTTACCATTTTAATGTAACGAATAAAGACGAGCGAATTGCGAATACAGAATGACGACTGATCGAATACAAAATCCACCTGAAACATAAATAAAGAAAAATGATTAGACAACAAAAAATAATAATAATAACTAAAGTCATTTTGTTGCTGCTTTTTCATTGGCGACACTCCCGTCTGGCCGGATGAGTCAACAACGGTTAATGGTGAATTTACAAGAAAGTAAAAAAGCGCTAGTAAGGAAAAAATAGTATATTACCATCGGACAGGATGTTATTTTATTGTTTGGGATGTTTATACCCCTGGCACTTCGCGCTAGTGCCGAAAAACTACCTCAACATTGAATTAACATTTCCTGGTTAATAAGGTACTATTATAACTGTTATGAAATTTACCTCGATGTTAATTTATTTAAAAGTTACCAAAGCAAAGTGCAAAGTGTTTATTCTATATATAAACGTGGTTATCGTAAGCACTACTAACGAACTAATTCTGTTCATAGAAAACAGAAACAATCAGATACTTCTGTTTACTGAAGTTTGGCGCGAGTAAGCACGAGAATAACCGGGATGTTGCAAGTGCTTATCTTTTGATTCCACGCCCCACCGGTACTCGGCTCCAAACGCGAAAGCGAAATATTTCGATTCGAACAAGAGTATGAATGGGATGTTTTAGCATTTGTACACCAAAAATCCGCGGCGAGGATTGTGGATTACGTATACTGCTGATTCATTTTTTGACACCTATTTGACTTTTTTGGTTTGTATTTGAAAATGATATTTTGGAAACAGCTACACGCCCCCCTAGTGGGGCGCGCCCCACAGGTTGGACACCATTGCCTTAATCACACGGCAGAGTATGTTCGACACTTTCTGTCAGCAAACGACAGGGAAAGGGACGTCACTTCAAAGTTTCACAGGATTGGTTGAATTTCGTTTGCGGACAGTATTTCCGACAACCTTTTCGAACTGGTTCGAAAAAGTTTTCGGTTATGAAACTTGCTTGACCGGTTTTTGAGGGTAAAAACAGAAAAGTGCTGGCGAAATTTCACCGTGTGATAAGGCCTTTACCTAGCATACTTTCGTCAAGATCCCCCGCCTTTAATGTGTTAATGTAAACAAAATTTTAATCCCCAGAGTGATCATATTAAGAGACAGCTATTGTACAACAATATATGCTGAATATCAAATAAAACTAATAAATTAACAGCTATTTTTGGAAATCTATAATTTTCAGCAATTAATTAAAAGATATTTTTAAAAATCTATAATTTTCGAAAGTTAATTTTGGCCTTGTTTATTGTCATCTAGTATTAAGTTAATATGATTTAATGTTTCTTAATATTTTTCAAGAAATAACACGTATTCGATGTACTATATTCAATTTCATCCTTCATAAAAAAAAATGCGATAAAAAAATTGAATAAGCATTTATCATAAAAATAAATTCAGTTTTCTATAGGAAAAATTTAAACAACAAATCAACTTAAGGTATCCGACTACGTTCATAGGAATTTTTTTGAAAAAAAAATGGATTTTTTAAAAAAATTTATGATTTTTAGATGTATTGTTAATTATAAACACTATGAATACAAAAAAATATTTGAAAATATAATACATTTTGAGAAATAGGAAACTTTGTAGCAAATTTTAATGGAATTTAATCAAAACGGTTAACACTATACACAAAATTGTAATGCAGCAATCCTATTTTTCTTTGTACACGAATTCTAGAATACAATAATGAATGAAATGAATTGAAATGTAAGAAAAGTTTTGAGATTCAAAGAAGTTATGGGTAAAAATATACGTATATGTACATTTTTTCCATAAATCCACAAATTAATTTTTCTAAAATCACCTATAAATGAAAAAGTATTTCACTTACAATAAAACTTTTGGTGCATTTCATTGCCCATGTTACTTAAAACACACGGTGAATTGTTTAAGTAAATACCTCTATTAGTTTTTGAAATATCATGTTAACGGAGGAGAGTTTTTAAGAAATTTAATGTTTTGAGAAAGTGGAAGTTAAAGACAAATGAAGTAGATAGAGACAAAAAAGTAGGATTTATTTAAGATTCTCCATGATGATAGGTGAGGCCTCCCTTTTTCTAGAAAAGATTAACTGATTTTTAAAGAACAAAGTTTGAACCACAAATAAGAATTTTAAAAAATTCGCCAATGCGGTTGATAACCAGTGTTTTTAACATGGTCGGATACCTTCTAAGCAAATGATTTTATTCTGTAATTCCTTTCTATGGCTTGAGATAAAATAAAAAGTCTTGAATTGTTTAACAAAAAATGTTTAAGAAAGAAGAAAATACAGTTTTAAATATTGGGAGTACAAATTAATTCGGTCCGTTTTCAATAGATGGCTCTGGCTGATTTGTTTACTGAATAATGATAGATGTTTGTAGCTTTGTTAGAAAGGTTTGACCTTTGTCAACCATATTCAGCCAACGAAGCTTCGAGTTTTATACAACAACATTGGTTTTCTGAGCATTCAATACGTCAAGTTTTGTGCTAAATAAACAACATTTGCTGGAAGTTTTGATTTTCTTTTTTAATTGGAAGAAAAGTGCCGCTGAAGCGCATCGATCGCTTGTGGAAGTTTATGGTGAATCTGCGCCATCTGATAAATCATGTAGAGAGTGGTTTCGACGCTTCAAAAGTGATCAACGCCAAAGTCGAATGTTCATGGTCTGAAGGTAATGCTATGCGTTTGGTGGGATCAGACTGGGATAGTGTACTATGAGCTGCTAAAACCTGGCGAAACAGTTACTGGCGAACGCTACCGACTGCAATTAATGCGTTTGAGCCGAGCATTGCCTGAAAAACGGCCAGAAACCATCGAAAGGCACGAAAAGGTAATTTTGCTACATGACGATGCTCGGCCCCATGTGGCAATTGTCGTTAAAAATTACTTGGAAACGTTGAAATGGGAGGTCCTATTCCACCCGCCGTATTCGCCAAACATTGCCCCTTCTGATTATTGGTTGTTCCGACGAATGCATCACGATTTGGCTGGTCACCGCTTCACTTCTTTCGAAGAAATTCAAGAATGGCTCGATTCATGGTTTGCGTCCAGAGAGGACTCATTTTTCAGAGATGGAATCCGAAAATTGCCAGAAAGGTGGACAAAAGTTGTGGCTACCGATGGACAATACTTTCAATAACATGTTTTTTCATTTTGATAATAAATAAAATGTTTTTTTAACGAAAAAAAAACGGACCCAATTAATTTGTACTCCCAATACACAGATGGAAAAAAAAATCCCAACACTAGGAAGGAGTTGTGCTAGATAAACGAAATTTGGTAGGCGTGTTTATACATCTGAAAGATGACGTCGATTCAAATTTCGAGCTACGCGCGTAAGTGTGGCGCTAATAGCGACACTATGAACATGCAAATGAGGTTTGCTTTAAATAAGCGCTGTAAGGTTCTTGATCGTTATTTACTGTTGAGATTTGACATAGTGGGTTAATGTTAGTCAAGGATGCCTCTGAGAAGACGAAGAAGCCATTATCAACAGCTCACTGAATTTGAACGAGGTCGTGTTGTAGGGCTACGAGAAGGTGGGTTTTCTTTCCGCGATATTGCTGAAAGACTTGGCAAGTATGTATCCACTGTGCATGAGTATTGGCGGCAGTTGTCAAGCGAAGGTAATGCCTCAAGAAGACCAGGTTCCGGGCGGCCACGTGGTACTACTGATAAGACATCATTGGACGACAACTCCAGCGTCATCCACAACCAGCATTAACCGCCCAAGTGCAACAGGCATGGAACTCCATCCCACAAACTGATATCCGACACCTGTACGACACAATGCATCCACATTTGCATGCTTGCATTCAAAATTTTGGCGGTTACACCGGATACTAATGTACCAGCATTTCATATTTGAAATGGCTCTTCTCGCCAATGGTTCTACCTGTGATCTTGAAACTTTAATCAATTAAATATGTTACCTAGAGAAATGTATTCCTAATATTTCATTACTGTACAATATTTTTTTCTTGGTGTTGGGATTTTTTTTCCCATCAGTGTAATAAAAGTGATCGACTTTAAAAATGATAAATAAAATAAATAAATAAATAGGTAATAAAAAATTACCTGAGATCTCGTTAATTAGTAAGATAACAGCATTTTTATTTAAAGTAGCCTAGGGTTATATAGATTATTTCGTGATTCTTTAAAAAAATTGTGCTGTACAAGAAAATAAATTTACTTTTAATTTACTTCACTTTTACATCAACTTTTTAATTAATTAATATTATAATTTTGTACATCTTTTTTTTCGTACTTTTCAATTATCAATTTATTTTCATAATTCATTCTTATAATTTAATACTTCCACTCGAAGCATTCCCAGTTCGAAGCTCAAGAAATTGCATGAAAAGATATTGAAATTAACAAGTGAATCGTGCATGCAAAATGCCCATCATTCTTGATTTATTCTAATTCATTAATTCATATTTGGCATACATTATTTCTTTATCTTAATTTTTTCAAGTTATTTTTATTGCCAGCAAAGACTGACAGTTAATTTCAGATATAGATACGAAAAGCCTTTCTTGTGTAAAGATCGGCGGTTTGTTTGTGTCGCGTAATGATACATTCCATAATAAAAGAATAATGCCGCATAAAGAATACGTTACTGCAAATACCAGAGGCAGCTATGCGGAGATGCTTGATTTTACTTTTTAATACTTTTTTTTCCCTTCTTGTGCAGTCGTTAGATATACAAATTATTTGACTTACTTTATTTTCTGCATACATACGACAGGAATATCAGATATTTTCCAAATTCCAAGTACTCAGATAGTTTTCAGCTTAGTGAATTATTTTTTGGATTTGTTTTCAAAAATTAAGTGCAGTAATACCAAATAGTCCCAATTTGGCGCTAAACGTGCCAACGTAAAAAAAAAAAAAAAAAAAAAAAAATGAATGAATTTTTTCCTCTGCGGAATGAACTCTTCCTACAGTAAATTATTTCTATTACGCCCACCGTAAATATAGATGATTGTCAAGACGAGTGTTCTTGTCATGGGCAGACAGAGGTTTGGCATTATGAAAAGTAAACAATCTGTGACATTCTCACCATCCACAGTAAGCGAACTATTGTTTGCCAGCTGATTCTAAAACCTTCTGCGTTTACATCTACACTTATAATAAAGCTCAATGTGTGTATGTTGGCGCTCTATAGGTCAGACCGTTGGACCTACAGCTACCAAATTTGGTACATGTATACCTTGGAGGTTGCGAATGTGCACCTCGGAACCCTTTTTTCGAATTTTTAATTAGAATTTGAATTAATTAAAATTTAAGCGAAATTTCGACGTTTTTCCGCTATAACTTCCGAAAATATGATCGCATAAACATGATTTTTACATTAATTTAAAGATTAAAAAATAAGCTTTCTAACGGTATCAGATTTTTTAATTTATAACGTAAGCTTCTATTTTTAACGAATTTTTAAAGAAATATTTTAACCATGTTTTTAGCACGTGACTGGATGAAATAAAAGAATGCCGGAAGTTCGAATAAAAAAACTATCATCGCAAAATAAATCTAAAGAAATGATACTTTTAGCACGTGACTGGATAAAATAAAAGAAATATAAAATGTGATATTTCTAAAAAAATAAATGCAAAGCGAAGGATTCTATGATCGTTTGCTATATCTAAATAATTAATTCAATTAATCTTCTTTACGGTAAACCTCATCAAATTTAGATAGGATATGCATTGGAATCCCGACTTAAAGGCATATTTCTATTATCGTTTGCTGTATCATTAATTCATTAATTTTTTCCCTTTTTCGCTTTCTTTAAAAAACATATTTAACATTTTGGCAATATCACCGAAAAAAACATTTTTAATATTTCGGAAGCATAATCGATAAATTATTAGAGCGTTAAACTCAAAAAGTTTTTCCGAATAAAGTTACCGACTCTTTAACTACTAATAACTGAATCTTTTAACTGTAACTATTTCTTAAATTTTGGCTAATGAATATATGATTTAATTGAAAATTTTAGAACGCATTACTCATGGCGAACCAGCTGGTCGCCAAAGGCGGCTAGTTTAACAATAAAGTAAAGTCGGATTACTCGGTGACTAAATTAAAATAAAATAATAAGGTCAGAAATGACACAATACTCACATACACGTGAACGAAAAAACGAAATAAAAAATATCTAATAGGGCAGCAATCTAGTTCAAAGAATGAAAAAGAATTCTAGAAATGCCCTCAGTCTTCCATATCTCACCCCTTAGTTATATAGAATCGTCGAAAAGTGGTCATCTCAGGGCACTGAAACGAGCAGCATTCCCGCGTGTTTCTCACATTGTTTGCTTTTAGATCGCCTCTTGAAATATCTTCTAATCTTATAGTACAATTATGAAGAATATAAGGCTTTAACGGTTTAATTGACAAATTGTGGTTGATCTTGAAAAAGTTGATGAAATATTCTTCATTTATTGCTTATGATACCTAAAAAGCATTATATGTACAATCATGGAAGAAAATAAAAGAAAGGAGAGCTATCCAGATTTATTCTGGAATCATTCATTATACATTCATGGAAAAGGTGTCATTTAAAAGGGCTTAACCTATTTTATTTTATTTTTGGATTGCAAATGTTATTAAGGGTTGCCTATATCTAAAAATAAGAGCTATCTTTAAAATTACCAATGATTAAAACTACATCAAAATTTATTCCCAGCAACTAAGTTTTATTAGTGTAGTTTTTTCATTTCGGGACCACGGTGACCTATTGGTCAGATCTCAGTTTCGGAACCGATGGGTTTCGGGTTTGTCACCTGATTGCACCCAAGAAACGTCGTGTAAGCCGCCCTGGTGCGCATTAAATCCGTTCGGGCCAAACTTCTCCCCGCTGGTGTGATGTAGTGTGTAGAAAAGGGTGCCAGCTCAGGTGTTATCCTCGTCTTCTAACCGAGCTTCAAAATTACGACGTTCCTCCCAAATAGCCCTAGTGTTACTTTAAAACAAAATGTTGGTATAACTTTAAAAAAAAACTTTTTATTTTGGAATTACGATTTAGCAAAATTTGGATTTTCTAATATTAAAATTAAATTTTGAACTTTGATTCATATCTTAAAAAACTTATTAATTCATTGACCCAAACTTTTTTTGTTATTAAAATATAAGGTATTCTACCTATTTTGCATACATATTTAACATGAAAAACTAATTTTTAATGTATGTAAAAAAATTAGAAATAATTTTTTTTTATTAGCTGCAATATACTTTAATTTTGGCAAAAATCGGACAAGGTTATTTTATGAGGACATTTGAAATTTCAGCTCATTTGTACGGGTAGTTTTTCCGATACACTAAGTTTTATGTATTGCACCTAAAACGATGCATTCACAAATTTCAAAATATTTATAGCTTTTTATCTGGAATTGAAATGCTGCTGAACAGGCATTCCTTGAAACAAATATGGTTTACTGCATTGTCGTGAATTTATCAAAATCATTGTTAACAAATTCGTCGGCCGCCAAAGTTACGAAATCAAAATATTGAAAAAATTGCCATAACATTTTAACAATCGTCACTTACAAATGTGAAGAATAGTCTTTGTTCTTGCGATAAGCTAGAATTTTTACTGGTTACATCATATGAATAATAAGAATAAAATGAATCTCAGAAAAATAGGAATTTTATTTTATAATAAGTATTTTGCAAGATTCAGCTATTAAATTTTACAAACATTCAGACAAATTATTTCGCTTAATAATTTATGGGTAACGAACTCCATATTTTCTAACGGTACCAATTGTGTTTTCCTGTTTTAATTTACCCATCATTGGTTTCATTGCACAACATTTCTTTCATAAGTCTTAAATTTCATAGGATTAATATGTCTCAATTCTAATTATTGTATTCTGTTACAAAATCATGAATGGAGTTTTAAAAAAATGCAGGCATCGAAACGTTATTTAAGAAGCTTTTAATGTACATATTTTGCAATCATATATAGGGAATAATATTTTAAAATCTAATTTAAATCTTAGTTAATTTTCCAATTTTTAACTTAATTTAACCCATATTATCTTCATTCTAAAGTGTTCTCTTATTTACTGATCCAATTCCACCTTTTAATTTAACTAATCCTATACGTACTCTATAAAGCTGCAAACGTCAGCATTTTCTCAAGCTGCGAGTGAAGAGATAAAAATCCTTAATGCTTTCAACATTCTTTTAAAATCACTTAAATTTCCCTGTCTCAAAACTGACTCTACGTAACAAAGAAATCCTTATCAAAAACCCATTATGAGATTACTTTTGTGTCGCGGCGTAGACGGTTACTTCTTAAAGGCATCCAAAGAAATAACTATTTTTATATTATTCCTGATATAAAATCTATATATAATTTTTCTTGTAGTCATATATAATTAATTATTCGGTAAAATCCTATTTTAGACCACCTCTGGCGACTTTTTCGAAATCTCGCCAAATCGAAAGTATTTGAATTAAAAGGTTAAAAAAAAAGAATTCTTACCTTTCGCCAAAAAATTCTTATTATTCGCCAAAGGTGGGCTAAAATAAGATCGACCCAATTATTCTTTCTGTTCATATAAGAAGTGTGTGTGTGAAGAGTTATAACTTAAAAAGTGTCACAATGATGGAAATTAGAAGTATGAATTTTTAGAGTGATGCACTGCAATATGCTTTTTTTGTGTGTATGTCCTTATAAAATAAAGCAATGCATCATTCCATGTTTTTATGAGTAGCATATAGTGATGATAGGAATAGTAAATACTTATACAGAAATGCAAGAATAAGGCACAAAAATATAAAAAAGCAGTTAATTTTTTCTCTTCTGAATAAGTAAGATATTAATTTTGAACCATTTGCTCATACAATGAAAACTTTCCATTTTGATACTTTTAAAATTATGGAAAATCAGGCTACGACGCAATTTAAATAAAATCTCCATATTTTTGAATATTTCTTGGCAGAAAATAATTGCAATTCTTTTAAAGATGTTTCTTCAGAAGTGAAATAGCAATCGATTTTAATATGTGGATTGTAACTTTAAAAATGCAAATAAATAAATAATAATAATACAATACCAACTTTCGAAGAATATCTAGATTTTATACACATAAATATGGAAACGGTACCTTAACAAAAATACTAATATCTTCCGATGTCCTTTTGGTATATAAAACAAAATTTGTACTACGTATAATTTTATGGGCAATATACTCACGAGATCCAAAATAGGTGTTACCTTAGGACATTTCTAAATAATTTAATAATTTTAAATATGAAGACAACCTCCTACGAAAATTTTAAACACAGCATCTTTTAGTATTCACTACGACCTTTAAGATAGTACCCTTAATTTCACATAGGATATTACTGAAGATTATCTTTTCGACTGTCAAATGCGTTCTAGTATATAGTCGCAGAGAATATTATACAGCCCAAATGTTGCGTCACGAATAAAAAGTTTCGAACTTTTCTACTTCCTATGTCTGGTAATTTTTTTAAATTCAAGTGCATTTTTGAACTACTTTCGTTTGGTTTCCACAGTTAAATTTACAGAAAAATTGATTAGTCACAGTCTTTTCCATAGTTGCCAGTATAAACAAAAACCAAAAATTTACTGTCAGCAATGGCCATTAGCACAACCGAATGGTATTCTTCATGATTAAAATAAACAACTATTTATTGGACTCAAAATGTAGACATGCTTTTCAATGTACTTCTGCAATGCAATAAAGAAACTTTGCTGCACTTTCTAATTTACTCGCTATTGATTCCCATATTTCTATAACAAGGAGAGGTATGCAAAATTTAATAAGAGAGATATGAAAGGTTACGCTTTCTTCTTCATGAGCACAACAGCCCTTGGCTGCCTCAAATACGCGCATTTTTCACGTTATTTCCTTTCCAGTTCTTCATCTTCAGAACACTCAGATCTCTTTCCACATCATTCAATCATATAGTTGAAGATCTTCCTCTGGTCCGGGATCCCTTAGGATTTTTATAAGTGGATAGTTTTGAGAGCGCTGTTTTCAGGGCTTCTCCAGATATGGTGAGCTATTTTAAGCTTTTCTTTCGGATATCAAGCTATTTCTATGGTTGCCTATAGAGTTGGTAAAATTCAAAATTGAATCTAGTTCGATAGCTTTAGTATTGGGCCAAAGATTGTTCTATGAATCTTTCACTCGAACATGTAAGAGAATTTTGTGTGTTCATGATTCACTTAGTAGTATTCACAGAGTGGAACAGGCATAATAAGAGTCATGAATTCTTAGTTTAGTTTTTTGACTGATTAAGTTGGATCTTAGTTGTTTTTCCAGTTCAAAGAAACATTTTTAGCCTTTTTTTTATTCTTTTGTGTTTTTTTGCTCTACTTTTAAGATTATGCTTTACATCACCTTAAGTAGTGCCTAACAAACATCTTTGAGAATAATTCTAACTAGTGAGATTTTTAAATGTGAAGGAATAATTAAGTTCCGAGAAATTACATCCACTTGCTAATTTTTTTTTTTGGGGGGGGGGAGGATTTTATGTAGTTAATGTAAATGGTACTTTTTTTTCAGGTAGAGAAGTGATGAAGCGGTGGAAGCATTTGCGTGACGCCTTCGCTAAGGCTGAAAAAAGGGCAAACGAAAGTAAGGCTCGTGGCTCACGAGGTACCAAAAAAAGAAAATACATATTTTATGATGAACTCCAGTTCTTAAAAAAATTATATGGTAAAACAGTGACTACTGGGAGTTTCTTAGTAGAAGACGTGAATGAAGGTGAAACTGATGGTTCTGGTCAACAGCCTTTTGAGCACTCACAACATGAAGCAGAATCAACAACTGAAACAAAAACTGTTTGTAATATAGTACCACTAAAGAAACATAAGAAAATAGATGAAGTAAATTTAAAGGTATTGGAGAAAACGAATGAAGTAAATTTAATAGAATTGAACTCGAATGAAGTAAATTTAAAGGCATTGGAAAAAACAACACCAGAGAAACTGAATGCCCAAATGTCCTTCTATCACAGCCTACTGTCCCATACAGAAAAATTTAATAGTGATGAATGGCTACAATTCCAAATTGAAGTTCTTCAGATCATTTCTAATATAAAAAATCAAAAAGCTGCAGTTCCTTCCACGTATATTGCACAATCCAATGAATTTCAGCAACAGTGTCAACCAGCGGTATACCATCTCCAACCACACTGCTTTTCACAGCCATTTCAACAACCTTTCATGACTCAAACTGCACTGCCATCTCAACCAAAGCAGAATCTTTCAACAAGTACAACTAGGAATTCACTCCCTTCATGCCAAGACCCATCATCATCGATCCCCATGCGAGATAAAATAACAGCAGTTGAATACTATAGACGCTGTAATAAACACGTTGGTGAAGAAGATGGTGAAATAAGCTCAGTAGATTCTTACGATTCATCAAGCACAACAGAAATGAATTTCTAATTGTATATTCACGTATATAAAGCATATCGAAGTATCTATAAGGCTCTATAATTATTTGTTTTTATGGAATTGCTTCAATAAACACTGTTACTTTCAAAACTTTAATATAATAAAGTAAGGAAATAATTGTGAATAAAACGTTTATTCTACAAAATGCAGTTTTATATTGCAATTTATAGATTTCAAAATTTAATTTCTTATCTTAGTGTAATTACCTACATTTACAGACCGAATACAACACTTAATTTTGGTGTTTTTTGGGCTGAATAGTATCTGATAACCGCCCATGTAATCCAGCAAATTACATCATCGATATTCTAACGAATTTCGTGTTATCAAAAAACATATAGAAAGCTCCAACCCCCTCTCTTTTTTCATAATTAATGAAAAAAGAGAAGGTTGGCGCTTTCATCCATTTAGAATAAATCCAAATAAAAAAAATTTTATTTGACGTTCAGAATGACTATAAAATTAAAATTTGCTTTCTATTTATTTTAAATACTTAAGCAGAAAACAGTTTAAATAACAAGGTTAAAATACATTTTTAGTACAAAATTTCGCTAACTTTTACGACGGTGGCGTAAGTTTTACCGCTGTGCCTGTAAACATTCAATCCCTGTGAGCAGTGACGGTAAATTACCTGCAGCAGGGAGAGGACAAAGGAGGATAAAACACTCGCAGGAAAGGTATTCCAGAAACTTGTCATATCAAAGAATGTCTTGCATGCCATTGGCATAGAACAGTTATAAAATATTAACTTTTGGCATGAAGTTGGCATTTTTACTAAATCTGTGTCGCCCTTAGTAAATTATTTGGCTAATAGTTCCTACATGCATTAACAGTATTTAAAAATGGAATTTTAAATGCTGGAAAGGAAAGTGTTTTTCGCAATTGATTGAAACAATAATTGTACACAAACTATACTTGCACTCACAAAATGTGATATATAAATCGCTGTGTGTTAGAATTTTACACAAATATTTCTGAAAAAACAAACGGACAACTCGCAGTTGGATTTTGCTTAGATTTGATAAGTGTCTACATCGTAGACATTAAAACTATATACTGAATTTTATCTACCAAGGTTTCTTTGTTTTGAGATTTGCATGTCAATTTATATTTAAACAGCCAGTCAGATGGACTTCTTTCTAAACGGATTATACTCATAATTTGATAGAAATCTGCAAATTTGATGTAAAGACCTTGTACCAAACTTCAACTGTCTAGCTCAAAGCCTTTATGAGTGTTGCAAAAAAATGTTTTTTTGAAGAGTTTCAGGTCTAAAACATGAAGATTCGTCAAAATCTCGAATTCAAATCTTTTGACAATTTACCACATTCCATACATGGAAAAGTACATAAAAATGATGTGTGTGTAAAGAACTTGACAAAATGAGGAAAATATATCCCATTTTTTTCATTATTAAATTACTGGCACTAGACTCCAGACTTCTACTTTTTAAAAGACTAATTCTCTGGATAATAGTATATCAAAATGATTATGGTATTTTATATTTTTCATATTTTCTTAATATGATTTCTCTTAATTTAAAAACAATTTTTAACCTTAATTGCATGAATTTTGAAAACAGTTTAAGCTGAAGATTACAATAGGTTTCAGAAAAATACAAATTACTTTTGCAATTTGATTTACTTTATTGCAATTTGTATTACATTCTAAGAAAATGTTACTGAGCAATCTAATGTCCTCCCGCTGGAGTGGAGAGGGGGGTGCCAGTTCAGGTGTCGTCCTCGTCATCTGACCTTGGTTCAAAATTACGAGATCCGTCCCAAAATAGCCCTCGTGTTGCTTTAAAACGGGACGTTAATATAACTAAACCAAACCAAACTGAGCAATCTAATTACAATTTAGTTTTTCTTTTTGTTTGGCTATTTCTGGTCTGGTAAACATTTCATAAATGCATACTGTGGACAAATTAGGGTAATATTCTATAATTCGCAGTTAAATACTCCAATTTACCTTTTTTTTTTAAAAAAAAAAACCTAGATGAAAAAAAAAAGTTTAAAAATGCCACTTTTGGAATTTTTGTAGAGAAAATGAGTTTATAGTTAGATTTTTTAAATTTTAATCATGAATCTCAAATGATTTTAAGATTAACCTTCGTTTAATATAAAATGAATATTTTGTAATTTAAATGTGATGGTTGAGAACAGTAGTTGCACCTCCTTTGTAATGAATCTTTATTTTGTTATTAAAAGTGTATTTATGAACTGATTGATTTATTGTACAGATATGGAAAAATGCAAAGGAATACATACATCATTTATTCATGGTGCAGTTTCAGTAAATCATTTTAGTTTTTGATTAGTGGGAATATACTCTTGATTTAAATGAAGGGATCTTCTGAAGTAAATTCAAATTTGATTTCTGTCCATTAAAATAAATATTTTAAAGAAAGTTAAAAAGTCAAAAAATTGAATCCTTGAAAAATCTAAAAACCAATAATTATTTCCATGCAGATGTTTTGTACATAAGTTGTTTAAAGTTTTTGATTTATAATTGTCTTATTAAAAATATAATAGTAAAGTATGGGGTTGGTTTGCGGGGGGAGGAGGATGACGTAATGCATCTTTTTTTGAGATTTTGTCAGAATTATTATTTTATTGAAAGAAAAAAAAAAGTTAAAAAAGAATGTAGAATTTTTTGGAAGATATATTCTGAAAAACGCACGTTCTGAAAATGTGCTAATAAATGAATAATGAATTTGATTTATTTTCACAAGAATGATTTTATGTGTGTTAGAAATATTTTGAAATTAAATAGTACAAGTGATTTGAACATTTTTTTTGCCCTCTTTTAAGATAACAATATTTTTGAATACACAAATTAATATTTTTATTGAAATAAATACACTAATGTGAAACACAAATAAAAGAAATTCATGATGAAAATATTAGTATTCAGTAAATATAAAAACATTTTTTTACACAAAAAAACTATCATTAATTGAGCACAAATCATTCAAACTCAGAAATTGATTATTTCAAAAAGAAGATAATTAAATTAAAATATATTTCTCTAATACAATGCATATGTTATTGTCAAAATCATACAATTCCTTACATTTTAAAACAGAATCCTTAAAAATTATTACAAAATGCAAATATTTAGTCATTTAAGGATGTCCAAGTTCCAAAAGGAAGATAATCAACAATAACATTCAAAAAAATGTTTTGTTAGAATAGATATAACAGTGAATAATAAATGTTTAATTTTTTTTTTCAATTTTAAAAACTTGATGTATAAAATGTTTTAACTTTAAATATGATAAATACTAACTGCATTATTAAGTGAAAAAGATATGCTAAAAGATGTAGTTCTATTGATAATTGGTGAGCATAAGTGACTTTATTCTTTAAAATTTAATTCTTTATTGAATATAAAATACAGGAAAATTTTTAAAAACTTTGAAACAGTTGAAATATATAATTCTGTCCTAATTTATAACTAAAACTGCAAATTAAATTATATCCTTTAAATGTTTTTTTGGCTTTAATGTGAATAAGTAATAATTTTCGATTTCAATAAATAAGAATCAATTTTTAAGAAAAGCAAACCAACTGAATTTTTTAAACTTCTTAATAGATATAACTGATAATACAAAAATATATTTATTAAGTAATCACTAATAACTACATGCTTTAACTTCATACAATTAGAATTTTATATTTTATTTAAATTCTAAAGGATACTTTTTATACAAAAAGGACAACACTTAATTAAAAATTATATTTGAAAAATAGTATATACATGCACAATCAGATTTGATTATAAATCCATAATTATTCTGAGTATGATAGTATGTATAAGATGATTATGAACATGAGATAAAAATTTACCAAGTCAATGTGAAAGCAATTATTTTTACAACTGTTACATAACTTGTCATGAAACAATATTCATTAAGCAGTTTTAATAATCAGGAATGTCAGTTCTGACAGGCCATTTGCTTTGTCAGTTTATGATACAATGTGTGATGTTAATAATTATATATATGAGTATTTGCATGAGCAGTAATAAAAAATATCTTTTCATTGAAAAATTCATATGTGGGAAGCAAATATTACGTTGTATTTTTAAAAGGAAATAACAATTCATTATTTTTATAAATATAGTTCAGCCCAAAGATTGATATATATACACACACAATAGTAAATCAGATTTACACTTTTTACAAACAATTTAAGTTGGTTTTTCATGCGAATTTTTAGTTTGCATTCAAAATTTCAATTATCTGATTTCAAATGGAAATTAAGGAAGTGTAGATACAGCACAGACAGTAAATTGCAGAAGCAGAGATGTGATCAGAAAGCTTCAATCCAGAAATGCTATTTTTAAAAATAAATCTTATGAAAAATATACAATCATAATTTATTTAATGTCAGGAAAGAGGAGATACTGTCCAAATATGAATCTTTCAGTGCTTTAAAATGGAATCATTGGCATTTTTAAAAATGAATAAAATACAATTTTGATTTATTATTCAAATGTTTATCACCATTTCATAAGAAAACAATTCAGTATGTTAACTTAAATGCAGTTTTATTGCATGTACTCTTCATTTTGCGAACAGGAACCTTGGAAATTGCATAGATATATTCTTTGAATCATGATGATGGAGACACAAAATACAATATGAAAACTCAGGGAAAATTGAAAAATGAAACCATCTCACTCACAATTTATAAACATACAAAAGAAAACTCTTGTTCATGGAAGCTTCTCTTAAGAACTCCTGCATGAAAAACTAAAGGGAAAAAAATTAAAATGATTTTTAAAAACAATTCATATCATTGTCTACTTCTTATAGTCTCATCCAATGATTATACTCCATCATTACAGAAATCACAAAATCGGGAAGTAAATATAAAAAAAGCTGACTAATACCCCAACTTGTATGAGAAATTCTAAGTCACTTTGGGTATTGACCAAATGGAAGATATTTTAGGCACTATGATAAAAACTGCTGTCATTTTCGGTTTTTTAAGTTAGAGTAAATCCATTCCAGTCCTTGATAAAGTCTGAAAAATAATAAAAAATTAGATTAATATATTTTGAAAAAAAATCATTAGATTAAATGACATTTCATTTTAAGAGTCAATTATTTTGCTAACTAAAACAATGATAATTATAAATTATTTCTAATTCATGTATAAACATGTATTAAAAACTATTTACTCATATGGCATGATGAAAATTTCCTTAAAATTCTACATATATAGAACTGTTAACAAAGTTTAATGGAAATATGAAACATTTAAATAAACACATTCTTAAGGATTCAATCAAAATTTTAAGAGCAAAATTAAGAACAGTAAAATTTGATAAATTAAAAGAAGTGCATAATTATTATTTTAAGTACTTTTTGTTCTGTTTTTATCTCATTTTCTTCTTTACAAATTTTTTCTCACTAACTCCAGGTCTACTTTATTTTTTCCACATTCATAATTTATTCCATTTTTTATTATGAAATTTCATATACACCCTGCTTTTGAACTTTACCACATATCATTTTCTTACCAATAATGCTTACAAAGCACTGCTAAAGTATAATAAATTTTTACGTTTATGAACTACATGTTCAATATAAAAAGTAGTGAACTTACCCTTCTCCTGAAAGAGCACAACAAGCTTGAATATGCCACCTATGTTTCTTTAGAGAGGTTAAATTCAATTGTTCTGATATTTCAGCAGGAGACATACAACCTTTGATGTCCTGTTTATTTGCATAAATTAAAACTGCAGATTTTGTTAAATCCTGGAAAAAGAAAAAAAAATTATACTGATAAATAGATATAAATAGGCAATTTTCCTTCAAAAATTCTTTATAATTATAAAATATACATAATCTAGGTAAATTTTATTGCTTCAGATTATTATAAGCTACAAATTGTGTAGGTAAACAGAACCGTATTAATTAAATCAGCAAAAGTATTCTTCTCTCAACTTTCTTGCATACTTAAATAATCTAGTAACTTTTTTTGTGGTAATTTTCTTATCCTGATCTGTCTGCCCTAAGCATATAAAGGAGAAGAATATATAGGAAAGAAGTGTAGTGACACAAATTATGTATTTTATGCTTTTTAATATAATGAAGAAAACTGATTGAATTAGCAATTTGGACACTTTACTTTCTATAATTAAATTCAAAGTTTGGTTATGATTTTCAACTTGCATTATCATATATCAAAATTTTATTTACATATAAAATTTCCTTTTTTTAAAAAAAAATATCATAATATTCATCTTTAAGCATATCAGACCACGTTCACTCTTCTGACAGCTTTGATTCAAAACTTATTTCATATCTACAATTTTAATAAAGAATTTAAATACTAAAATTCCTCTATATAGCTCACTATGAGGTCATTTGCAAGTAGGCATATAGATTTTCTTTTCACCTATTTCATCAAAATAATACAATGATATACTTCCAAAAAACATTTTGAACTGCAGAAATATGGAGTTCCATTTACATTTCAAGATTGAATTTTTGTGGAGTTCAATAAGTTCATGATGTATATATCATATAGATGGAATAAAAATACATTAGCATTTTGAAGCTTTGTTATGTTATTTTAACAATGTGGTTTAACATTTTAACAATCTGATATATTAATACACAAGATATAAATTTACACTTTTGGATAAACAGCTTTCTTTTTCCATCAATATATAAATTTAATTGTAAAACAGAATGCAAATATTGCAATAAAGGAGGGAGGAAGAACGAATTCAAAATTTTATCAAGCTAGACTAGTCACACTTCACAGAAATAAATTGAAATTCTATTACGATAAATGACAAACAAATGAAAAGAAATCAAAAACAATTTATCAACTTTAAAAGAATAAGAGAGATTTCAAAATTAGTTCCATTTTTAAAGGCAGTCATGGAAAAAATTAAATGATATTTCAAAAGAAATGTTTCTTAAAACTTAAGAGAACAAAATAATAAATTCATAGCCTGTAATACCTGCATAAAGAAATTTTACAATGAACAGAAATTAAAAAAAAAAAAAAAATGTCCAATATGCTACAATCTGTAGTAAAATTAAATCTATTAAATTTTTTTAATGTTGACTTTTAATTCATTTATGCCTGAGAAAATGATGAACAGAAATCAAGTCAAAATTTGCAATTCTATCTCAAACAAGTCACAAAGTTGTCTAATTATTCATATTAGGATGAAGTCTTGACACACATATCAATGAGATTTTGAAAACTGAGAATAAATTTGTTATCAAAAATATAACAAAAAAGGAAAAAAAGTACAAAAATCATGTAAATCAAAACAAATTTAAGGATTAAATAAATAAAAAATATAGTTACATAACTAAGAAAAAAAAGGGGGGGGAAACCCCAGCAAAGGAAAATTAGTAATAAATAAAAAAAGGCCCGGGAGGAAAATTTATGTTGTATTTCAGGTACAGTTATTTCTAGGTATGAGATATAGAAATGCTTTTTAAAAAAATCAATTCTTTGGAAGTCTACAATTTTTTAATATTAGAAAGCAAAAAATATAAGACAATCTTAATCAATTCATGAAATTAAGTAAATTATTTTAACATTGTCTTCAACAAAAAATTATTAAATATTCTACTTACTTCATGTGCAAGCATTCTATATAATTCTTCTTTAGTTATTGACAACCTTTCTCTGTCAGTACTATCAACTACAACAATGAGAAACTGAAAGAAAAATATTTTATTGAAATATAAAAATTAGCAATTTAAAAAAAATAATAAATTATCTTTAAAGGCATAATTCTATAGTAATTAGTAGAATAATTTCAAACTGCACAGAAAAGAGTAAGACCAACTGCTTTGGTTTAACTTTCTTCAGAAATACTTTATTCAAGGGCATGAAGAACAAATGGCATTTAGAGTTCTTTTATTATAGTATTTAAAAATGTTAATTTCAATTTGACATTTCAAATCTTACAATGCTCTTCCATAACAATAAAGTTAATATTTTACAATACAAATTCTTCTAGCTGTTAACTCATTTCAATAATAATTATTTATATAGCAATCAGAATTGTTTTATAGTATTCTTTGCAATTTAGTAAAACAATATAGCTATACGGCTAAGGTTTAATTAATGAAAAGCATTAATAAAAATTTTAAAACCTTAACTCACTTCTGTATTACTATAATAAGTATTCCAAGCAGCTCTTAGGGAATCTTGTCCTCCTAAGTCCCACATTATAAAATGAATATTTTTCCATACAACTTCTTCTACATTGCTTCCTATTGTAGGAGATGTGTGAACAACTTCATCTAATAAACTGAAAAATGTTGGGGAAAAAAATCAAAATCAATGGGAATCAAATAAAATTATGCAGAATGAGTAGTTCATATACTGGTAAATATATTTAAATTAAATAAATCAAGTTAAAGAACACTTATTATATGCCACCAACATATTTGTGAACAAAAATATTCATATAAATGTACTTAATATTCATGTAATAATTGTCAGTCATGTGAACTTATACAAAGCTTATTTTCATTTAAAATAATATCAACCATTACCACCTTATACGAGCATAATAATTATAATACAATACATTCTAAAAGTAATTCTTTGATATACATTTTTTTTTTCTATACAAGAATAACACTGAATATACACTTAAACCTCTCCCTTAGGAATTTTGATCAATCAAATTTTATTCTTGTGAAGCATTTAAACAGTTTTCAATGTGTCTACAACTGATTTAAAGGGTTTTACTTTAAACAGCATAATTATCCATTCCCTTGAGCATGGTAATAAAGAACAAATGGACATTTTATTTAAGAAAATGAAAATCCTAATATAAAATTAGATCACTTAAGATGATTAAAATTAGATCACTTAATTAGATGCAAGAATCTCAATGGAAAATAATTTTATGCTTTTGAAAAAATATATTTGAGTAAGAAGTATAAAAAATTTTCGATAGCAAAATGGGCATGTATTTTCTTAAAATTTCTGTAAATTTTGTAAAACTTCTGTATTTGAATGTTAATTTGTTCAAAATATGAAAAGATTCTGTATTATGCCTCAATATGAAAGTAGGAAAAATGAAATTTTGTAAATTTCATCCACAAAAAATAGAACTTCTTATATAGATATATAAAAATATGGTTAACTAGCTAAACGCAAAAGGTCACGATATATTTATAAGCTATTGAGTAAAAGATTTTTGAGGAGATTGCTTTCTGTTATATTACACCAAATGGGAATATATAGTGAATTATTTTTTAACAGAGGGCATTAGGATTACTCTACATGAATGGATTTCAAATAAAATGCTGAATAATTGCAATTAACTTAAAAATAATTCAACATATATCTGAGTGGTATACAATAATTAATGATTATATATGAACAGGAAACAACTTAATATAATTTTTTAGAATTTACTCTGGGAATAAATATTTTGTATTCAATTTCACATGGCCCAAAAATAATGGTATAGCAGCAAATTCTCATAAGTTTCATTCTAATCAGCAATAATAAAATCAAATTTATATATGTACTAAATCAATTAAATTATTATGTGTACAAAATATTATATTACTGATCAAGTCAAAAATGTTTTCTTCTGAACATTGATGAATATTAATAAGAAAGCACATCAACAAAATCCCAAAGTGCAATCAATGCGACATTTACTTTATCACATTGTTGGCACTTTGAAATACCAAATGAGATGGGCGCGAATTTGTTGGCTGGCATTCAAATGGTTAAAATAAATAAAATAAAAAATCATTATAAAGAAATCAAAATAAATTCATTATATATATTTAAATATCAGAATATAAAGAAGCAAAAGTTTACTTATATTTCTTCAAGCTGCTCCTATCAGAGCATCAAGCTTTAACAGTATTTTGATATCAACTTTACATTGCAAAAATACGAAATACAACAACAACAAAAAAAAAAAAAAGAGAGGAAGAGAGAAATTTGTTTTATACATACAACTGGTAGAGAATAGTTGTTTTTCCTGCATTGTCCAAACCCACAATGACGACTTTGTGTTCTAAAAAGAAAAAACATATATTATTGTAGACATCACATCAAATATTAGTTTTAAAAAACCAAAAATGTTCTACACTTGGTTTTTTTAGTATACTAACAAAATATGGACTTTGATTCATCTTACAGAGACATGAATCAATAACCTATTTATTTCACATCTCATTGCTCATCTCAGATTTGATACAGATTTTCAATTCTTTTAACAAGAACTTTCTCAAGCAAATTGCAATGTGGGTTAATACACTAACGAATATCAATAGTGGGTACTTTTTTTTAATATTTGAGCCACTTGATTCGTTTTACTTTAATATTCCCTGGATAGTGAAAGAAACTTCTTATACGCGAATGTCTATCAAAATTTGAAAAAAAAAAAAAAAAATACAATTAGATATAAATACACCATATCGAATTTCATACAATTAGTTCTTTGCATTTTCAAATTATGTTACACGACAGATATTTCAACACAATTCCAAATAATCATTTTAAATTGAGAGGATGAGTGGGTAAAGTAGATTAATGAATATCTCATGTTCGAAATTTTTGATAGTTGAAATGCTTTGCTTTTGTATAGCTCAAATACGAATACGTAAAAAGGTAACAAGTTTCAAAATTGATAAAAATAAAAACAAATATTTTCAAGTATCATTATAACTTTAATACTCATATTTTAGATCAATATCCTATAGAATAGCCAATTATTTTATAGGACGCCGAAAAATGGTCGAAAGGAAATGACTAAACATTTCACACCTTCTCTAAGTATTCCATAATGGAATTTGTATTTTGCCAATTTGACATCGCCAATGGGGAGGGGGGGGGCAAAACTTGCTTTGAAAAACGTGGTTGAGACTATATTCAAAACTTGACTTTATTTCTGAAGATGTTTTCGTTTTTAATGAAAGCGAGTTTAATGAAAACCATTCATATACATGTGCGAATTACCGTCAAAAAATTCATAGCTTCAGTAGCCATGCTCATTCAAGATATTTTGCACATTCTGTCTCTACACTAACTAAGCATTTAAATAATAGCGTTATCACAACTTTTAAATGTTTTATTTAAATAGCATGCCATGCTTTGGCATTCCTAGATCTTACATACAATGTTTACTGAAAGTGTAAAAATATTCTCATATTTCATGCTTTAAAAAAAAAAAAAAATCCGACATTCTGCAGAATATATACTGCCGGTAGCATATGCAATGATAATTTTTTTTAAAATCATCAACAGATTAAAAGGGGGGGGGGGAGGAGATTAGTGTCAGTTAAGATTTTGAAAACGGATTGGAACGAACGTTTTCGGAAAAGAATTTTGCAAGTTTATCAGTTTTTTCGATATAAATTTATCATAAAAAATGGAAAATAGGCAGAAAATTTATAATTGCATAATCATATTCTGAAGAGCTCATTAAACACTCTTTTTCAAAATTAATCAGTTGCAGTGATGATAATTACCTCAGTACGTGCCCAATTACGCTTCGTCCCACCCCTAGATATATTGAATAAAAAACTAATTAAACAATATTCTTTAATGCTAATAAATTGATGCCTGAATCCAAACAGCCATATATTTTATAGCTAACATTAATTTTAACACAAAATGTCTAAGCTATTTTAAAACAAGGACGTTTTATTGCGTTTTAAACCATTTCATTTTTCATTGACAGCGGCATTCAAATACAGATGGTAACTATGTAATACATATTTCTGAAATTGCCAATTAAATGTAAAATCAATCCAAGAATTTAACTAGTTGTTTGAAATTTCTTTACATTTATAAGAAATGAAATAATTGATAAGACATGGTAGAAAGGCTAATTTTGAAGTAGTTTAGACAAAATAAATAAGAATTATGGATCATTATCCCACTTATAAAAAAGCAGCAATTCCGATAAAACAAATGCTATGCAATTGATACAAACTGAAATGTTATTAACAAAATTCTTATAAACAGAAGCCCCCCAAAATTCGACCATTCCAAATAATCACTAGATCGCAAAAGTGAAATGGCTTCTTTGAGTTAACCTTATTAAGCATTCTATTTTAAGAAGTGTAAATTTTACATGGCTTCTTCAGATAATCCAGTAGAAATTTCTCAGTTGTTTCCATTGTTGACTTTGTGAAAAATGAGCTTACAACAAATTGCAGCGTCATTTTTCCAACTAAATCTAAAAACATGAAATTATCTATCACTTCCTCTTTATCCTGGTGTTTTTTAGGCTTCTTTAAACGAGACTACAACATTCGAATTAGTATGCTGATTAAGAGCTCATTTTATAAGTACAAAAGCTAGACTAACTCAAACTATCATTGAATCAATGAAAATAATTAGCTCATATTGTTGAGAAAAAAATTGTCAATAGATTTGCCTTGATTTTTTTTTCCCACTGCATTTTTATTGAATAAATTCAATTTGTCTCAGCCAGTAAGGATTTATTCCATTCCAAATATAAATATGTGCCAAATTTTTAAAGCACTTCAAAACAAATTTTTAAAGAATTTCAAATCACATTTTTAAAATTAAGTGCGTAACACAACACGAGGTCAAGGAATGGAAGGAAATTTATACATAATAAATTCTGCGTATTGCATCAACATTCCATTGAAATTTAAATAATTAATAACTTTTACATAAGCGTATTTTTAATCGTAGTATAATTATTTTAAATTAAAAAAACATTACCATTTTTTATGAAAAACTTATTAAAATAATGAGGGGGGGGATTTAAATTAAAAATTTAGGTATGATCTGGAAAAAATCTATAATGGTGGATGACGTTTTCTATATATAACTATATGACTATTTCTATATTAAGATAAAAAATCTATAATGAAAGGATCACTTTTTACAAGAGTATACATTTTCACAAAGCATAATAGAAAATAAGATACATCCCCCTTTATGTATCGATGGGAGGAGTCGACAGGGTAGTAATTTATTGAATCCAGATGCTTATTTTCTCACGCCTATTGGATGAAAACATCGAACTTCCACTGTAATCATATTTCTTCACGAAAAACAGTTTCCCAATTCACCGTATCGCCTGTAAAGAATGAGAAACACGCATAGACCGTTGATGGCGCAGAAAGATATATTTCCAATTCGAACCCATTTAGAATCGAAACGGAACTCCGATTCCATGAAGTCTAAATGCGCAGAAGATAACAAATTTTGCACGGAAAAAATACGTTAATTTAAAACAACTAAGCCAGTTTTTTTTGTGTGTGTGTTTTTCAGTTATACTTTTCCAAAATCGGTGTCTTACAATAATATCTTTTAATAATTTAGTGTAAATCATCTTTTAAATGATACCTGTTAATTCTCTTTCTTGCAATTTTTTTCCAATTTCAATAAATTTTAAAAATTTTAATTTGACACACATTTATAACACACATTTTTGGAATAATATTTTTATGGTTATGATGAAATTAGAACAAAATGGTTCAGTTAATCCAACCGACTGAGTGCTTTTGTAAAAGTAAAAAAAAAAAAAAACTTAAATTACTGTTTGTACGTCAACTCTAAAGGGAGATTTGTATTTAATCTTTTATTTCGTAGCGCATGCACTTTTTAATTCTCCCGAGCAGTAATTTGAAATGTACTGATTTGATTACATTCTAATTTTTTAAGTCTTATTGAAAAACTAAGTGAAATTTTAAATACGTTTCATATTAATGGATCAAATAAGAGAAAAGGTAATATCCAGGACAAACAAGATGGTAGGCAAAGATAGTTTTAAATAAATTTCAGTACACAAGTGAAGCTAAAACAAAGCGTTATTAAAATTTATCTTAAATCTAAAATTATATTGTAAAGGAAAAACAACGATTTTAGAGGCTGAAGATTGATGCAATCTGTCCATGAAAGATCAACAAATACAAAAGGAATCAGACAGACAATAATGGAATCAATTTACTTGATGTCAGTCATGACAAAGTATAATTTAATACAGTTATTATACAAAGTATAATAACTGTACACAGTCTTATGTCGCGAATATTCATCCCCCCCCCCTTCCCCTCTATAAAAAAAACACGACGGGTTACAAAATTTTAGTAGCTTGCCACATTCCATGCGATCAAAAGTCAATTCCATCTCACTTGATTTCATATATCGCTAAAAAATTGACTCTTAAATTGCATTCGAAAACTAATTACAGCATTGGATGCAGAGTAAATTATTGAAATCACCAAAGATTCTCAAACCTATTTACATACAGATTCTCGACCTAAGAAGGCGGAGATTCTGAAAAATCGCTGTATCATTCTTGTGGAAAAATTTGTCACAATTTCAACATTGGAAAATCTTAAAAATCATAAAGAAAATATTATAAACAAATAAAAAATGAAATTTAAAGTATTAAAATTAATTTAAAGTTACTTTTAAAAGCCAAATAACTGATTTTACATATACTATATACATTAAACTTGAAAACATTATAGAAAGTGAATTCTCTTGTATTATTTAATGCCATCCAGAACCCACAGTTTAATAAAGAAATTGTTTATAATTTTTTTTTAAATTAGAAACGGGAAAACACATAAAGATACATATTTTAAAAAATAACAACCAAGAAAGAATAATATGTCCTTTAGCTTTACAAATCGTGGTATAGTAATGCCATCAACTTTAAAAGCTCAGTATTAAGCCGAAATTAAATATAAAAAAAGTAAATTAATCAGAACAAGCAAAATTTTTATTTATTCATCCCCAATAAAAATATATTAAATTAAATTTAACAGATAAAACATTTCAATCTTATTTACTGAGCATTCAATGAAACAAGCTGTTGAATGCAGCAATTTAAAACAAAATTCAATATAAAAATTATTAGGAATAGAACGACGAAAACAGCTTAGAATACATATTTAAATAAGATTCAAAAGATTAAGAATCCTAATGCAAACATAAATAGTCTATCAGCTGAACAGAAATAAAAACGCTTTCATTAAAAATTTTATGGCATATCGCATTAATTTAAGAAAAAAAAATGCTTAATATTTGAACTTAAATAAAAGATAAAAGAGTGGGAAGATATAAAATCTGTGTTTTCTTATCTTCTACAAACAAGAGCGCGCTCTGTCATCTCGAAGAACACGAATCTCGATCTGAGTGACGAAATTCTTCAATCACGTCTGATCGAAGTTCTACAATTTCGTCACTTAGGGATTAAAAATCAAAAACTGATACTTTTTTTAATGACGTACTCACAAACGTACTCAGTTCACCTAGATTTAATTTATGGTAAAAGAAGAGATGCTATCTGAATACGCCTCACAGAATTGTGTTTAATCAGATGGCAGCACAAAAAGATTTGAATTGCAAACGCACCTGCTCCAAAGAATAACATGGCATCCAATGAATTCATGACGTAAGGTCTCTCAGAGCATTAAAATTGAACAGAGCAAGCATCACAACAGCTGTTAGTGAACAGATAAAATACAAACAAATCCGGGAATTTTCTGGGAATGAGCACTTCTGGACATCAGCAAGATAAGAAAATTTAAATATTTACAACTACTGAGAAATATAAGTGAAATATTTAATTGAAGACTCCTTACACACGTTTTCCACGATGATTAAGTAATACTTCGAATATTATATGTATACAGAAATATTCAAAAACTGCTTCAACAAGCGTTTAACAAATACTTCAGTTTAGTCCTTTTCTGATAATTCAATACATTTAAGAAGAAAAACAACTCTTTTGTAATTTCCCTTTTTGTTAGCATATGATATTTTAGAAGAGATTCTTGCATACTACAAACAATCTGAAAATTTGTCAAACCATTCAAGGCAACATCACAGATGGGTCCAAAAAGTAACCAATGCAGTTCCCAAATCACCGTTAATTTAATATCCCGATTTTTAAAAAAAGTTATTTTGGGTGGATTTTGAACCACGGTCAGATGATGAGGATGACACTTGAACTACAATATCTTCTCTTAATTTCCGTACAAAAGACACCGGCGGTAAAATATTTGCCTCCGATGGATTTGATAAGCACCAGATCAGCCACCTACATGCCGTTCTTCGAAGAATCGGATATCGAACCTGGAATCCTCCAGCCTTGAGGAAGCCACATTAATACCAAGCCACTGCGGCTTTAAACACAATAAGGGTAAGAACTCAAAACCGTGAATATAAATTAATCTTAATTATGATTATATCCGTATTTATAAGGAAATTGTTATATCTGAATATGAAATAAAATTTCAAATATTTTTTATGATCTTAAAACACGATTTTTAAAAATATTTCTTATTAAGATTAGAGATTATTTTCGCTTTTAGCTCTAACGTTCACAGCTCGAGATTTATTAAGAAGGCAATGATACTCGGATGAATCAGGACATAATGGAAAAAAAGGTGTGAAATAATGAAATGAGAAGAGAGAACGGTTAAGAGATTGCATTATTAATACGCTGGATATATTATATACTAGCCGCCTTTGGCGACCAGCTTTTTCGACATGAGTGATGCGTTCTAAAATTTTCAATTAAATCACATATTCATTAGCCAAAATTTAAGAAATAGTTTAAGTTAAAAGATTCAGTTATTAGTAGTCAAAGAGTCGGTAATTTTATTCGGAAACACTTTTTGAGTTTAAGGCTCTAATTATTTATCGATTTTGCTTCCAAAATATTAAAAATGTTTTTTTCGGTGATATTGCCAAAATGTTAAATATGTTTTTTAAAGAAAACGAAAAAGGGGGAAATTATTGAATTAATAATACAGATATTGCAAACGATTATAGAAATGTGCCATTATGTCGGGATTTCAATGCATATCCTGTCTAAATTCAATCAGGTTTACCATAAATAAAGAAGATTTGTTGAATAAATGGTATAGATATTGCAAACGATCATAGAAACCTTTGCTTTGCATTTATTTTTTTAGAAAATATCACATTTATATATTTTTTTATTTGATCCAGTCACGTGCTATAAAAGTTGTATTCCTTTAGATTTGATTTGCGAAGTTAGTTGTTTTTTATTTGAGCTTCCGGCATTGTTTTATTTTATTTTATCCAGTCACGTGCTAAAAAAAACATGATTAAAATATTTCTTTAAAAATTCGTTAAAATAGAAGCTTGAGTTATACATTAACATTAAAACACTGATACCATTAGAAAGCTAATTTTTTTTAATCTTTAAATTGATGTTAAAATCATCTTTGTCCGATAATATTTTTGGAAGTTATAGCGGGAAAACGTTGAAATTTCGCTTAAATTTTAATTAATTCAAATTCTAATTAAAAATTCGAAAAAAGGGCTCCGAGGTGCACATTCCCGACCTCCAAGGTATATATATGTACGAAATTTGGTAGCTGTAGGTCCAACGGTCTGGCCTGCAGAGCGCCAACACACACACACAGCTTTATTATAAGTATAGATATAGATTAGCACTTGTTCTTAACTTTTACTAATAATAAAGTTCAATGTGTGTGAGAGCGTGTATTGGAGCTCTATAAGCCAGACCGTTCAATCTATAATCAAATTTGGCACATGCATACCTTGGAGATTGGAAATGTGCACCGGGGGTGTCTTTTTTAATTTTTAATTAGAATTTTAATTATTAATTAAAAAATAACTTTCCCGGCAAAGCCAAAAAAATCTTTCCATTTCCTCACCGTCAAATGAACAAGGTTTCAGTTCTCCCCCCCCCCTCCAACGCTAAAGCAGCCAGGCTTAAACATTTTTGGTCGATTATTACAAACAATTCTGCATATTTTCTTAGTGTTGAGGCATTTAAAATTAAACATAGTTAATTAATTGATTAGTCTGATTCAATCTGAAGTACTTTAGAATTAAAATAACACAGAATAAAGGAAATTACAAATTTCTAATCAGGGCGGCGTTACCCTAACTGGTGTAGAAAATTCTCGCATTAGCGTTACCATAACTGGCGATGAAAATACAAGCATGCGCATTGTGTTCTGATTGTTGACAACTATTTTCAACGGTTACAGACTTAATTTAAATTACTTTTAGGTTAGTTATATACTTTTATAATTGTATTTATCTTTATATATATATATTATATATATATAATTTGTATACGCTTACAGTTTTAAGTACATCGTTTTTTTTAAAGTAATTTTTTTAACATGTTTTCGACTGATTATTTCAAACGATTCTGTTTATTAACGAACGTTTATTAAAACGATTCTTACTTTTTGATGCATTTAAAATTAAACATTATTAATTAATCGATCTGTTCATGATGAATCTGAGAAAAAAAATTTGAAAATTTTTTGAGATAATACATAAATTGAGAAATATCTTCTTTAGTGCCCATAAAGTTTAGCGAAAACAGAGTTGCTGTGTATTTAATCATTTTTAAATGCTTCATTTCAGTAAAAAAAATATCTTTATAGTAATTACAGATTAATCATTTCCACTTTAATTTAAAGCTTAAATTCTACGGGGGCTAACAGAAAATTGGAGAGTTACATATTACGTTAAATAATATGCAACTCTACTTTTACCTTTATAGATAACGACGCTGAAAACCTTAATATTAAGAGTGAATTATATGACCATCAAAATTTGAAGCTTTAAAATATTTTGATGAAGCTATTACAATAGGAGTTACATAAAATATTTAATTATTAAAATTTTAACGAGCATTAAGATTGGCGAACCGTCTGGTTTGGCGCAGCATGGCCAGATATGGCTTTTGCACCAGAAAACCTAACCAACCGGCTGGTCCCCAACGGCGGCTAGTACATATAACAGGCATAAAAAAGAATGTATAATTTATTTTCGATATAACATTGTATAAAAGTTTATGCATTGGTAGTATCAAATGGAAAAATAATACCCCTTTTTCCTGAATTAATACTACCTAAAGAAAATTTTAAGCCCAGTGGCTATTATCCACTAACATAAAGTTACAATGAAATTAACAGACATTTAATGAAGTTAACAGTCAGAAAGCCTTCCTGTGAATAGATTTCATTCAAAATTTGAAAGAAATGAACAAATTTGATAGTAAGCCCATGCACAGAATTTCGTTCGTATAGCACTAAAAGTTTTTGAGCTATCTTCACAGACACACATAACGGCAAAAATGTGTTTTTTGAACTCCGATCTGTAACATATAGATTCGCCAAAATCCCAAGCTCGAAAGTTTGGATAATTATAATATACACTACACTTTGTCAGTAAGTTAAAGAAAAAAAAAATCTTTCTAAATATTTTGTTAAACAATTTTTTTTTTTAAGTATGATGATCAATTGCAGTTAAATAACATTATATATATATAAGATGTAACTAATTTTTCTTATTTAGGAAGTAAAACAGATTAAAATACTTTAATTGACTATTTCTTTTCTTAGTGTTTATAGTAATTTATTTACTTAACATTTCAGCACAAATCGTTAATATTATGCATACATTACTTATAATCTTCAAATTGGGGGTCATATTTTAAAGTATCTTAGGAGGTATATTGGAACTACGGAAGAAAAAAAAAGTTTCGTGCCACCAATTCTTAACACATCTACATCATTGCGAACAGTAACTTCAATTTCCATTTTTCTTTTTAATTAGTCTATGCATATTGTATTGAAATCCTAGTTTCGCTATTTCAACCACAATTTGAAACACGCATCGCGTGAATCATATTAAAGGATTTTGCCACTTGCGTGCTCAGAATTAGTACAAAGTAATTTATGAGACAATGACATTATAAAACTCATGTAAATATATACCTACGTAGACTGCATTTCCCCAGAGCAGTTAAAAAATTCATTTTACTGATGACACAGACGAAAATCAGGTAAAATACATTGATATTCAAACTGATAGAGTTAGTAGTCACAAGAATAAATTAATAAAATTTATCTACAAAGATGATACGGAAAATATATATCTTCCTAATACGCATTTTTTTTAAAGACAACAAGAAGAATCGAGACCCTAGTTTAAAACTGTAAAAACTCTGCTCCAATAATTATGAAATCGTAAAAAAAAATTCCTCTCGGCAAGCTAGAAGTTCAAAGTTAAATTTCTTTTACCTCTAAATTATTATCTGACAAAGAAATTGATGTTAAAAAAGAGACTTAAAAATCCTTTTTGAGCGCCTAACTTCTAAGATATTGCAGGTATAGAGAAACTTTAAAAACAGAATTTGTTCAACTTACCTTAGGCACTCATTTGGCTTATTGGATTTATTTTTCAATCTTCAATATTAAGAAAATTATAGGAAAAATAAGAATTCAATCTTTACTATTTCAACCCTTTTAAGATAGATTGGTCATTTACGAACTCTTCCTAAATTTTTACATTTCTAACAACATATTCCAAGTTAGGTTCCATCCGCCCGCCCCCCAAATTATTCTAGCTATTCTGTTCTCAAGATAACATGTACAAAACGTTATACAACTGCATATATATAATAAATATATATTTAAATATATAATTAAATAAACTTTGGTACAAGAGGTGGTTTCGGGTTCTAGGGACCATGATCGACCAAGAATTGAAGAAAATTTCCCGAAGTCTTGTCAAGGGAACCATTGTAATAGATAATCTTCCTTTAGGAATCTATCTAAAATTTTGAACTAAGATATCATTGTTTCTAAAGTTACCAAAGCATTACCAGTAGCCCTAATAATATCACGCATTTTATATTTAAAAAACCTATTGCTATTTAGTATATTTCAAACCTTAAAAAAAAAAAAAAAAAATTTTTTTTATTTTTAAAAAGTTTTTTTTTTTTTTTTTTTTTTTTTTTAAATTTAGGTGCTAAACCAGTCATAAAAGAATTCTCAAAACATTCATTTGCTTGGCTGGTAATTCTGGGCGGTGAGTGGCAGAATACCATGCACGTAGCTTTAGGGATATATTATATTATTAGAAAACCTATAAGCATAAATATTAATTTGATCTAAATTCGGATTTTTAACTAAATACATGAAATAAAAAGAATAAATTAAAATAATGAATATTATTAAAATAATTTAAAATAATAAAATTAAAATTCGCATTACTTTCATACCCACAGCAAGCTTGAGTCAAAACAGTGCAAACTGCGCACCAGAGGCCAGTGCTATTTGTAATTTTCAAAATTTAGTTCCCGGTGGCATTGAAACCGACAAGCCATTGCGACGTTAATTATACTTTCCCAGGATTCTAAGACAATTTATTGTGTTTCCTTTTACCTCAATGCTTTCAAAAGCTTTTGGATCGAAGTTTTCGGCTAATCTGTACTTTCGGAAATTATTTATAAATTTTGTGCAGTAGTTCCCGACTTCTTTCTTGGTAAAATCGTTAATATGTTTGACGGTTTGAGGCTTTAACAATATGGAACAGAGTGCATTTGAAAAATAACCATCCAAACCAGTTATTTCCGTCGATTCATCGACATTTGAGCAGGTTGAGAACCGCAAAATGGCATATTCACGTTTGAAAACCACAAAATAGCTACCCTAACTTCAGAGCGAATGTTCAGCGAACTCTCGTTTTTGAGAAACTGAGAAAAGTGGATACTTTACTACGTGATTTTAAGAAAGATTAGACTACAGGTGGATTTAGGGATTTCCTCAAATCTTTTATCCTTGGTTTTTCGGTCGCTCTGTAAGATCGTTCAATTGAAGACGCTGTCATGATCCCTTATTAATATACATACATGCATACAGTTGCGAGATATCATTGATATTTACTAAACACCCATTGATATAGCCTTTTGTATCGGGTACAACCTTATACAACTACACAACCTTACTATATTGCATCGCGCATAGAATTTATTCATTCAACAGGTGTCATTTTGATTCAAAATGAATAAATTCACTCAAAATAATTTATTCTAATGAAAATCTAGATCTAGTAATATTAGCGATGGAATTGTTTATTACTGCTTTCAAACAGAATTTTGACTTCAAAGATTTGCAACTCTTTAAGGTGTGTATGTAGTCAGGTGTGTGTGTATTTAATCCAAGGAAAAATTCTTTACTTTTCCTAGTTTATTTTCACACACATACACACGCAATATACACATATACATATATATATATATACACACACACACACACATACATACAAAACATGGACGATGATCATAGATATACAAGGAAACACATATTTATATATATATATATATATATATATATATATATATATATATATATGAAATATAGAAAGTGCCGCTAACAACGAGCGAACAAATAGTACTTTTTGCCGCTAACGGAGAGCGAGAGGGTGCTTGCCTGCACCAGTTATACACCAACACCGGATTTGGTTGTTAATGAAAATTCTCAACAGCTCTCCTCTCCCATTCCAATCATACTTAAGGGCTGGAGCATACTGAGCCATCTATGTTCAGTATTCATTTACACATATGAATAAGGATACAAAGAATAAAAAAGATACAAATAAAATAATAAAATTAAAAATATTTAAATCACAAACATAAGGCCTTATCACACGGCGAAACATCGTTGTCATTTTCCGTCAGCAATGACAACTAAAGTAACGTCACTTCAAAGTTTCATACGATTGGTTGAATTTCGTTTGCAGACAATATTTCCCGTCACTATCGTCAGCATTTTCAAACTAGTTAGAAAAAGTTGTCGATTACGAAAACCTTGCTTGACTGATTCTTGAGGGTAGAAATGGGAAAACTGCTGACGAGAAATAACGACGATACTTCGCCGTGTGATAAGGCCTTTAAGAAAACCATAGATTCCTTTAAATGTCCGAGATTTTTCGAACCATGATGAGAAATGGAAAAGTTAGTGAGGGGTCTAGTTTAAATAAATACATATTCGTTTCATGATGTAGGGAAGTGTCCAAAACAGTCTGCCACGATTTTAATTAGAGAAAATAATTGTGCGTGGAACTAACTGCCCACTGTGCTATATTTCCACATTGTACCTTATTTGCTGTTCACAATATTTACAACAGTGCAGTATACGATTTATATAAAATTTCTCAGTATCGCAGCTACTGTTCGTCAACGTATTCTGAGACGATCATAATTTGCCCATCTCATTAAAGGGTGTGAAGCGGAACGATGAGTGCATTTCCAGTATTCCCTTTGACCTTGAATTGCCCTCATTCGATACTAGTAAATGTAAACATCTCCTTTCACCTATATTGTGATGATTCAGATCTGTCGTAAAGCATGCGCCAAACCGCGGATGGTTTTACTATCTGTTGTTAAACAGTACTAAATTACGTGGAATTTCCCAAGTAGAAAAAAGGTGTAAACTTAAAAAAATTTAAGAAAAAAAAAAGTCCAAAGTCTAAAAAACTTTAAGAAAATTAATCCAAATAAAGTTTATTTACATTTTTATCGTTAATTCGGTATGTATAAATAGAATATCGGATTTCTTCAGTATTCAGACAACAAACAAATGCACTGCTTTAAGAATTTACTCATTAAAAAAAAAGGTAAATTTAGAAACCTATATAAAATGGTATAGGTTTCTAAATTTTTACATAGACCAGTTTAGAATTTTCTCACCGTGTTATTTTAATATTTATCATAATAAACTTGTAAAAAGCTCTGCTCTGGATTTACAAAATGCAAAATTACAATACTTGACTCAGATTTTAATTTGTACTTCGTTACATTGCACAAAATATAACGACTGGTCTACGTGCAACTGATAAGATAATAGTGAACACATATTTCCTTTTTATTTACATCTTATTTCAACAAACTACGGAACCTTGATCGGAAATGACCTTCCTAGAACTTCAAGGATATCAGCAGTACACTACTGCATCAAATCACAGGCATTTTAAAGTTGAGGAAATAAACAATGGAACTGTAATTCTATTCCCATAATAATGAGTTAAAATTTAATTCTAATGCTACATCCTCAATTTCTAGCAACACTCTTTTTCATATACGGCGCAGTGAAAATTGTCGGAAGAAAAATTAGTCCCAATATAAGTTTGCATTTTCATTTAAAATAGAGAAATTAGATATAATTCTCAAAATTTATTTGCTATAACATTTTTAATATGTCGTAAGTAGCAATTGCATCGTTCTACTTACTCATGAAGATCCTTTATAATTTTTTCTTTTATCATACTCCTGCCATTCCTGAATACTGAATGAAAAATAGATCAGAAAAAGAGCTCAATACCTGATTATGATCAGCGTTCTGAACTGCATCATATAACGCTGCCAAATACAAAATTTCCATTAGATAAAAATATTAAAAATTGCAAAAAGTGAATTTTTAATAGAAAAAGTACTACATTACTAAAGAATTTAATTAATCTGCTTTAATTACTGCAAAAAAAAAAATCTTTTTGAAAATATTACATGGAAATCTTTGAATGTATAAAACACCAAATATTATACAAAATTTACAAAAAAAAATCAAACTAAATCTGTCTTCTGATTAAGCTTTATTATAATCAAAGTAGTAATTGCATCGTTTGACTCATAAAGCACATTTTAATTTTATCATTATATCCACGCCATCACTGAACATTGAAGGAACGACAGATTAGAAAACGAGATCAATAACCGATAATTTTCGGCTTTTTGGACTGCATGAAATAACTTTTCTTGAGAAAACACAAAATTCTTCCGATTCTGAAGTCTTTTCCTAATAAAATTGATATATAAATTCAATTTTCTAGCAAGCTGATTCAGCAACTTTGTTTACTTTTTGATATAAGCAGATAAAAACAATTTTCGGAAAAACAGTAGAAAAAGTATCTTATTTATTTCAATTAATCTACATTTAAATTTTGCCTTTCAGTAGGTGGTTGTTTTTTCGTTAAATTGCGTTACCCATTTTTGCAAAGTTTTTCATTTTCACTTAGTTGGGTTTGGTTTAATGGCGCAAAGGCCATATTTGGCCATGCTGCGCCAAATGCATGACTTATCTTAATATACAATTGTATGCAAAAGATTAGGAAAAAATTTAAAGAACTAAGAAAACACATTCAAAGAATCTTATCAATTCCAATGTCAAGTAAAAACAAAAACAGATTTGAGAGGGGATTATGTCCCAGCAAGTCTTTTAATTCTAATATTATTCTTACCAAAATGGTTACGTCTAAATGTACTAAAACTAGGGCATTGCACCAGTATATGCTTAGTGGTTAAAAGACAATGACAAGAGGAGCATATAGGAACTGGTTCTGAATTAAGAAGAATTTTTGAGTGTTAGTCTGGTGTGTCCGATTTTAGGACGATTTAATAGAATTGATAGTCTTCGGCTTAAATTACTATTTTTTGTAGATCTTAACAAGGGCTGAATTTCGTGTAGCTTATTTTTATGTTTCTGGTCCCAAATCATTGCCATTTTGGAGCAAGCTGATTTTTGATAGCTTGCAAAGCATCATTTAAAGGAACAAAATTTTCAATTATTGATGTACAGCTTCTTGCAGCCTTATCACCTTTTTCATTTCCCTGAATTCCTGAGTGCCCAGAAATACAAAAAATACTATCTGTACACCTTTTTCTGATAAATAAAGATTATATTTTACACATTTCAGCATTATTGGGTGACTTATAGGAGAAACATTTTTGAGAGCTTCGGTTGCGCTTTTAGAGTCTGTATATAAAATATTTTATAATTCTTTTCTGCTATCTTTATCAAAGCTCTTTATATAGCGTAAATTTCCGATGTGAAAACATAGCAAAATCCGTGTAATCTTTCTAAGAATATCTCATGATTAAGCATTACAGCCACACCCACATTGCTACCAGCCTTGTATCCATCTGTAAAAACAGCTTCATAATTACAAAAACGTTGTCTGTGAGCATTAAAACATGGACTGATAAACCAAATTTAGTGTCGAGGATCTACTCCATTTTTTAAAAGTATAAATAAAATTTATAATTGTATTTTTCCAAAGAAGAATTTCATCCGATTTATTAAGAACTGGGAAGTCTACTATTCCTATGTTTCTGAGAATTTGACCGATCCTGAAACCAAAAGAGGGAATGAAAGATGATGTCAATGCAAATAATGAACCATTAATAGGATTTATAATGTAATGGGTGAGAATTGTCACTTTTTATTTTTAAAAACAAATTAATTGTCAACATGTTTCGACGATGTTCTAAAGGAAACTCGTTGCAAATAGCATACAAATTCATAACTGGAGAAGTTCTAAATGCACCCATTGAGAATCGAAGACTGATTAAGTATAGTATCGAGACGTCGTAACATAGATTTCACGGCAGATCCATAAACAGCACCACCATAATCAAGTTTTGAACGTATTAATGCTGTATAGATCTTACCCAAGTAGCCGCTTTCTACCCCGTACCATAAGTTGGACAGTATTTTAATTATGTTCATTGAAAGCATGTATTTCCTTCTCAGGTAGTCAATGTGTGGTTTAAAGGTAAGTTTTGAATTAAATATCACACCTAAACTTTATTTCAGAAACAAAGGGAATTGGTTGACTATTTAGTTTAAGCTTTGGATCTGGGTGCAATCCGTCTTCTGCAAAAATGAATTGCAGCAAATTTTTGAGGAGAGATGGTAAAGCAATTAATTTTTCCCCATTCACAAACGTTATTAATCGCTTCTTTAAGCTTTTTCCTTATGAAACCCAAGTCTTCACTTGAACAATGTATTTGGAATTCGTCAATGTATAATGAACCATTAACGCCTACCGGAAGATTTTTTATAACGTTATTGATTTTAATAATAAATAAAATCACACTCAGAAGGAACGCCTTCGTCCTGATGGAAACTATCCGATAGAATATTGCCCAATCGAACTTAAAAATTTCTCGTCCTTAAAAAGTTTTCGATAAAAAATGGTAAGTTCCCACGGAGGACAATTCTATATATGCCCCGCAATATACCATATCTCCAGGTTCTATCGTAAGCCTTTTCTATATCAAACATGATCGAAACTAAATGCTTCTTGCATACAAAAGCCTGTCTAATTGAAGTTTCCAACTGCAAAATGTTGTCCAAAGTGGCTTTGCCTCTACGGAAACCGCTCTGAAAAGGAGATAGCCAGTTCATTTTTTATAGTATATTAACCGAGCATTTACCCTTCTCTCCAAATTTTGCACAAACAAGTAAGTACTATGGGCTTGTAGTTCTTCGGATCTTTAGCGTCTTTTCCTAGTTTAACGATAGAGGTTACTATTGCTTTTCTCCATAAATTAGGAAAATAGTTTGGTGCCAGATTCTATTAAATAGTCGCAGGATGTTTTTTTAAAAGACTTTTCATTAAGATTATTGATCATATTGAGATGAATGTTGTCAGGATCAGGTGAAGTAGAGAGAGACTTTTGCAATGCTCTTTTTAATTCTATAAAACTAAAGTCAGAATTGTATTTCTCGTTAGAGTTTGTATTAAAATCTAGAAATTTTCTTTCTTCGTTTAATTTGTAAGTTATAAAATTCTGGGGATACGCTGCTGCACTAGACACTTTAGAGAAAGCATCACCCAATGTATAAGCTATTGCCTTAAGGTCTATAATAAGTTGCCCATTGGAATTTAAAAATGTCACAGGAAATCCATTTTTTAAAAAGCCAGACATCCTCTTGACTTTGTCCCATAATAGCTTGGAGCTAATCCGTCCCTTTATAAAATTAACAAATGCTACCCATGTATTCCCTGACTTCTTCTAATTAATTTAACATATGCTTTAGCTTGTTTAAAAATGATAAAATTATCCGTTGTAGGATAACGCCGAAACCTATTCCATGCCTTAGCCTGTTTCCTCTCTGCAATTTCGCAGTATTTCCACCATGGTTTCCAAAGTTTTGGTATCTTCCCAGATGACTTTGGAATTGCCGTATCAACTGCTGCCAGAATTTTTTCTGTTATAATTAGGATAAGATCGTCTATTTTCTTTATCTACCAGATCTTGCGTGATAACAGTCATTTGTGGAAAAAAAGTCCAGTTTCCTTTATCAAATATATATATCTTTGGTTTTTCAAGGTAAATGACATTACTTAGAATAATTGGAAAGTGATCACTATTATAGAGATCCTCTGCCACACTAAAAATCCACTTAGTTGCCAAAGGTGGTGAGCATAAAACTAGATCTAAAGTATGGAACGTGCGGCTTGGTATATGAAAATATGTATATGTTTTATCATTCAATAAACAAAGATCATGATCTCCCATCAAAGATTCAACTTGTTGTCCTTTTAAATTGAAATCTGTACTTCCCCAAATTGGGTTGTGTCCATTAAAGTCTATCATTAGAATAAAAGGCTGAGGAAGTTGATGTATTAAATTGTTAAGCTCATTTTGCGCTATGTCATCGTTCGAGGGCAAGTAAATACAACAAATTGTTAGTAAGGAACCAATATGAAGTTGAATTGCCATTGCTTGGATAGTGGTATTTAAAGGAATTTCTCTGTATGGGAATGCTTGGGAAATTACAAGAGCCACACCACACGACGCTCTAGAGCCCTGGGTGTAATCCTTTCTGACTATGTTATAATATTTGATTTTAGTTGAATGATTCGGTGTAAGGAAGGTTTTTTTGTCAATCAAGGCAAACTGGCTGGCATTTGTTTAAAATATTTTTTAAATCTTGAAAATGAGAGCGGAAACTTTGGCAATTCCAAAGAATATTGTTCGCCGCGTTTTTGCTTTAAGTAAATGAATTTACCTTTCCGCTTGTCGACATTGCATCTTCTTCAGATGGATGAATCTTGATATATCTTTCATCACGGTCTCCATCGTATTTCGTTTGTTTTAATAACTCTTGCTTTGATATCGTGCACTTTTTTATTGAGTCTTTTATTTTATCATCTAGGTTTTTCTTCTGAAATTGTATTCTAGCTTTTGTTTCTTTTGAGGTTTTCGGGAGTTGCTTTATCGGTTCCTTTTTTTTTTATCATATTTGGTAGTTGGTATGCGTGATGACGAAGTTGGGTTTAAATTGTTAGAAGAAGATGATCTTAGTTTCTCGCTTGTTTTCAAAGGACTTGATTGATTTTGTTTGTTATTACCATCTATTGTATGTTGACTTTTAGAACTTTCAGTTACAGATTTAGTTACAGGGGCTACGGGGAAAAGGTCTTATTCATGATTTTCTTGGTGCTCTGAGTGGATGCCGAAACCATCACTACTTTCACTGCAATAGAGTAAGAGATACCATATTTAGGAGTCCACTCCATCACAATTTTTCGAACTTCTTTAAAAGAGACATTTTGTTTAGTTTTGATTGTCTGTATTTCCTTTTCCTGTTCCCAACGAAGACAAAATTTAGAGTAGCTGGATGGTCACTTTTGCAGTTTATGCAGAAGGGTACAGCTGAGCATGTTTGACTGTCAAGACCAGTCTCAGAACATCGCGCACAAGTTTGAGTACCATGGCAAGCCTGAAATGTATGTCCAAACCTTTGGCATTTGGAGCAGCGCAAAGGATTTGGAATATAGGGCCGGACAGAGCAGTTCAGATAGGCTATTTTTACATATTTAGGCAACGTTGGTAGATTAAAGGTCATAATCAAATGTTTTGTTAAAGTGATTTTTCCATCTCTTTTTATTTTAATCTTTACCTCAGTAACCCCTTGACTCTTCAAATCTTCAAGTATATCTTCCTTTGTGTCATTTTGCAGCTCTGATTTTGAGATTACAACTTTCAATTGGTTAAGTCTAGCATGTGCAGAAACAAATACATCATAGTTGCCAGGTTCATTATAGCTACAGCCTGTTGATGGGATGAGATTTCCACTAGAAGATAGCCATTTTTACATTTTTTAACCAATTTAACTTAACCAACATTTCCTTCTATTGCTCTGTGAATCAAAGTAGCAGACACGGCATCAAAAAATCCGTCTTTTCTTTTAACTATGAAAAATTTATCATTCTCATGACACCCCTTTACAGGAGAGGTTGACGGACACGTGTCTCCGTAGGGACCAAAATTGCGGGAACCCATAATTTGCAGCTGATGTTCATCCCGGCACGCCCCCGCCCACTATGGAGTCCAACAAGGGAAGGTAGTTGCCGGCTCTGGGCATCTCCAGCCTCGGTACTTGCCTTAGGGGTAGCACCGGTATATAGACCTACAGAGACTGCAGGCCTAACCCACGAGCAGTGGTTTCTCGTTCCTAAAGAAAACGCACCACCAGCCAATTGACAGGAACAGGCTCAGTCCTGTCGCCCGACTTACGGAGCAGCGTGGACCAAAGGGAACGCAAAGAGACCCCAGTATTCCATTTTGCCCCTAACAGCTCCCCATGCTTGGCCAATGCATGGGTTTAATATGAAACTCAAATCGAAATCAAAACGCCAACATAAATGGAAATGAAATATCACTATAACTCATATAAAAATGGAAATTAGGAAAATAATAATAAAAGAAGGATCGCTATTGTAACCCGGGTGCGCGACACCCGCGTCTACCAAAGGCAGTAGATCCCTTGGGGAAAGGAAAGATCCCTAAGTAACTCGGGGTTAGGGACGCCCGTACCCACCTAAAGGTGAGCCCTTGAGAGGTTCATTTTCACTTAATCGCCAACGATATTAATAACTATCTATATACAACATGTGGCAGCTCTGAAAATTAATGAGTGGCAGCATGCTAATTAAACTCCACGTGATACTTATTTATAGTTCCGATTAGTCAATCAGATGAAAGTTTTTCGGCAAGATTTTAACATAAGAAATGTTGATCATTTTTCCAATTCATCAAAATGTATAGCACAAAATAATCAAGACAATTTTTAATTCCCCCTTAAGACAAATATCAATAAACTTATGCTAAAATCGATGTTTTAATTCTAATAAAAATGTTCAAATGTATATTCAAATTGGAGCGAACATTCATGTTTTTTCATCATGTGAGAGCATAATATTTTGGTCAAGATGGTTTGAAGCTCGAAATCGCGGAGGCAATGAATAAAGCATAAATGGCAGTTTTTAATTTCAATTTTTTCCTTTCTGGAAAATCATTTTGGGGGCTCTCATTAATTTCGAAAGGGGGTGGAAGGAAACATTTTTTTTTTTTAAAGTTGGCGGGTGTTTATTATGTCATAAATTTCAGACCGGTTTAAACCAGATTCTATCTTTTCTTGACTGGCAAAAAAGTTTTGGAGCTCTAGTCAATCTCAAGAGAAAAATACACCGTATTTTTTAATTGATTTGACGCATGCACATTAATGTAATAACATGATTAAAAAAACTCTCGCATAAAAATTGCGATAGCAAATTTCATTTTTTATACACAATTTTTGTTTGAATTATCAAACACTAATATGAAATCGCAATATGAATTTAATATCTTATATACAACATTATCATACATATCTGCTAAAAAAGGATCATAAAACAAAGCTCATTAACAAAAAACAGAAGAGAGCGAAATTTAATTAAAATATTTAAAATAACAAAACTAAATTTTAATTTTTATAAATGAAAATATATTACTAAAGAATTTGAAAACCTGTTTTAATTATTACAACTAGAAATAATTCTAACAAAAATATTTCTGAAAATACGAGGCAATCCTTGAATGCATGAAATATCAAATATTACAATTGAAAACTTTCGAAAGAATTATCTTTTGAAACATCCCTCAACTTGAAAAATCTTATACAAACTATAAGTTGGTATAAGATTTGGCGAATTTTAAAATGTTGTAAATGAAAAATGATCATAAAGGAATTTTCGAGGAACGGAAGTAACTTTCTCGCATTCCAAAGAGAAGTTTTCGATTAAGTGGGCCAAACATTGCGGAAATGATTTACTTACCGAAGCCAACTTGTGTCAGCTGATCTATTTTCTCCTTGGGAGGAAAATCCAATAAAAAAGCATAGTGAATAAAATCCGGTTTCTCCAAATGACCAAAGCGGAATCGTGGAACTTCCTCACGTAACGGGAAAAAAAGCTTGTTAATACGAGTATTTATTTTCTTATCCCGAACAACGTTTATACTGCACGTAGTCTAGATTCCTACAAGTGATTGGGTGGGTAAATTTTTTTTCTTTCAATCAGCAGACGATTTTGTTTTTGTTATTAATCGAAATAACTTTTAAAATGAACTGAAAAACTATTAAAATTTTCAAAATATGAGCAATTCTATTACATAATCAATGATGTCTTCAAATTATTCGTAAATCCATCATTCCATTAGCAATAATATTAAGAGAATAAAGACTTTTTTGTTTTTTGTTTAATTTCTTCCAATCCAGAGTTGCAAGTTACTTAGTTATTTCTTAAATGAACGAAAGAACTTTTTATTTTTAAAATATCATTTATTACATTTGATGGAAAGAAAGTGGAATAATCAAATTTTTATTTACTCCGGTGCAGAAGAAAGAAAACACTCCTTTAAATATGCAATAAAAAAAACAAAGGTATTAACGGAAAAGCTTTCACTATTTTGTTAAAAAGACAAATTTTTACAATTTATAATAAAAGATTAAGGCTATTGAATAATAGACGATATTTAATACTGATCGGATAAGTGAACGACCAAACTTCAATAAGGATCATACCAAATCTTAATACTTTCAGAATAAATTATATCTCTACTATAATTTCCCAACTTTAAAACAAGTACAATTTCAAGATAAACATCAGAAATTAAATCTTAATCGTAAAGGAATTCTCACAACGAACAACTAAATGGAAAAAAGAAGAAAGGAAAACGATTACAGAAAAAACATTTAAGTGAATTAAATGCTTTCTCAATAAATGAAAAAAAGCAATAAAATCTTAATTTTAAAATGCTTTTGAGTCAATCATTTTTAAACAAATATAAGCTAAAGACAGCTTAATTACGAGACAATACAATTGATTTTCTGGCACAAATTGGTACACAATCTATTTTAACAACTGATTGAAAAAGGAAATGCAT
>JAPMOQ010066939.1:2892108-2921292 GCA_026543055.1 Argiope trifasciata | reverse complement strand
AGCATTTAGATTTTCTGTTATAAATTATATATATATATATATACACATTTGGATGAATTTCTGTATTGTCAAAGATATTTCAAAAAATTCTCGAGGAAAAATTTATCATTAGCAATTTATTTAAAATATCCCATTTAGTTTTAAAAGAGCTTTAAAAAACACGAGCTATCATTCCGAGCAACGGTATTCTCATGCTAATTAAGCACAGAAAATTTAATTATACGAATATCAAATGATTACAATCATGAAAATATAGTAATTATGATGTTTATATCGATTTAATGATATCAAATATGAAATTTCGATATCATTAAATCGATAAAAGTGTTAAATACCAGTAATTTTTTTTTTAAATCTTCCTGCGGAGACTTGAGTGCGAAAGAAATCTTGTTTCCGTACAGTAAGATCAGCCGCGCAACTGCTTCCAACAATAGTCATTATCTTGCGATAAGACCTGAACAGCTCAGAACTACGACTGTTTGTGAAAGGAGAAACGTGTCTACATGTGAGAAATAGGCTCCGTTGCCCGCCCCACCAGAACTATTAGTGGGAGGTCTGTTCCCAGAAATGCATCATTGTGTAAGGGACTTTCCCTATCCCTATGAATAACTGAATTCTGTTTGAGAGCTTGTATTGGATAGATCGTATCTATTGTAACTTTCTATTGTGATTGCAAGAGCTGTAGTTGAAATATCAACAATACGATACGATCATGGTAAGGGTGCGATTTGAATCACACACTTACCATGGTGTGATTTGAATCACACCTCTCAATGAAAAGTATTGATCACTGGTATCTGTGACTTTCTGATATTGGTGACGTAATAACCGTTCTGAAAATATTCGTCATCCCTAGTTGGAGAATGTTGCATCTTCTTCCTTCCATTTTAGCTAATTAACATTTCTTTCCTATAGATGGCGCTGTGTTAGGTCATGTGATTCCATTTCTTCATACTGTACTTCTACCTTTTTTCTCTAGTCATGTTGTTGCTGTTGAATAGTGATGGGAAATCTCGTTCATTTGTAAGATTCGGTTCAAAGTCGTTCGTTCACCAACTTGACCCGTTCATTCAAGGTCGTTCGCGAACGACCGATTAGGACTTTTTGAACGAAAGAGTTAGGCTCTTTCGTTCGTGAACGAATGAGTAGGCTCTTTCGTTCGCGAACGAATGAGTTAGGCTCTTTCGTTCGCGAACGAATGAGTTAGGCTCTTTCGTTCGCGAACGAATGATCTAGACTCTTTCGTTCGTGAACGAACTGATACATTGCTTTCGACTCACTACGTCATCATGGGACAAACCGGAAATTTCCGGTTGTATTGAGTGTCAAAGGAAGGCAACTTCTACCTGTACTTTTTGACGCATGCGCTGTTACTTAGCCATATGTAGTTCGTTCCGAGAAGATGGTATGCACAAAACAGAGAATGGGGGAATGATAACTAATGATTCTCTTCCCCTCTCACAGAATGAAGACACAGGCTTTGTACTTTTGATCATTTCACAGTTATTGTACTGCTTGAGATTACACAGTTATTTAATGATTTTTAATGCTTTTTTAGAAGCGTTTCTTAGATCAGTTTTTATTTTATATTTTATTATGAAATATAAGATTGGTTATTTTGACAGTATGGAGTTTTCAATTACGTTTAAATAATTTCTTAAAAATCTAAGCTCACCACTGTTTACTAAGTATAAAAGTATTTCGTTTTTCGAGATTTTACATCATTATAACATTTTTCAATAAATTTTTAAGTAACATTATAAATTAGCATTTTGTCATAATTTTAATTATTCAGCTTTTATTTTTAAATTTTATTTACTTTTATTTCCTGGAATATATGCCAATAGTCTTGTCTACTTAATAAAGAGCAGGATTCACTTAAGGCCTTATCACACGGCAAGATATTTTCGGCACTTTCCGTCAGCAAACGTTAAGGAAAGTGACGTCACTTCAAAGTTTCACATGATTGGTTGAATTTCGTTTGAGAACAATTTTTCCGATAACATTTTTGAACTGGTTAGAAAAAATTGTGGATTATGAAACTTGCTTGACCGGTTTTTGACGGTAGAAACGGAAAAGTGCTGGCGAAATTTCGCCGTGTGATAAGGCCTTTAGATCATGAGTTTTTGGAATATTGATATTCCTATTGTTTTATACTTGCACAAATTTGATTGGATTTTTATTGTTTAAGAGCTATACTATTGCATTTATTCCTATAATAATAATAATAAACAATAAATAAACAAAAGTTTTTTTCTATATTGTCGTAATGCGCGTATGTATAGATGCAATATCTGAATTAATTTTAAAAATACTACCGAAAAATGTACTTCAAACTTTTTGAAAATTTATTTAATAATCGGAAAAAGTTGTACTTCAATACAATTCAAAAGACTGGGAAGTAAACGCACATATATTTAATTTTAAAAAAGATGCAAAAAGGGGTTTTGTGCAATTTAATGCAGCAAATTCTTAAATTAGCACCCTTCAACTCAAGAAATAACCACGAGCCAAAACTGTTAGTTATAGTTTCAATGTCAGTCAATCATCTAGAGAATTTTGAATATTGCATACAGGGATTTGATACCGTATGCACAGGCCCGTCCAGATAATCAAATAGACGTCTAAAGAAAACAAATTGGATTTTTTTTTATTCAGGGGAAATTAAGTTTTTACTTTCATTCCATTTTTGAAAGCTGTGCATTAGGGCTTATTCAAATTAAAATGAAGAATTTTTTAGATTTAAAAACGTTATTTTCAAGTGTGTTTTTTTTCATGCTTTCAAATTTGAACTATAAATTTGTGTGTTTTTACTGTTGTCGTTGTTGTTATCGGTCACTGACTATCACTGATACACCAAAAGCTCTGACAAACTTTGAATTTATGCTTAAAAAATTTAATTAAAATTTTTCAAAAATTAATTATTTAATTTTTTTTATATCCGAGACGCTGAAATCAAGTTTTTTGAAGATGAACCGTATTTAAAAGTTTTGTATGTAAATTTTTATAACATTTAATATTAAAACAAATTGCTTGTATAAAGGCTAAGTTTTAAAAAAAAACATAGGTTTTAGATGTTTGGATAGGAAGATAGTGATGTTGCATTACTTAATGAGCCAGACAAAGCTTATTCCGTGTCTGCATATTCAGCCCATAATCATGATGTAGTTAAAATAATACAGTATAAGAGAAAAACCATTTTTTTCCTTTTTTATTTAAACATTTATTTTATATCTGTAGCCTATATTACAATTAATGAACGTTTTCTTTCTTGGTCAGCATCAAAAATTAAACAAGACATTTTGCAATTTACGAGAGCAGTGTAATTAATGTCTGAGTTCTATATTAAAAAAAAATCTCTAATCGAAAGATTTTCTTTTCAGAAATGAAGATAAAACAACATTGAAATAAGGAGATTCATTTGAAAGAAGTAGTAGCTTAATAAGATAAATATTAAATATTATTACCCCTTATTATTCGTCCTTAGATGCTAATTCGTTCGTCTTCTCCTTTTTGTAGTAATAGACAAGATATAATTAGTATTTTTTTTAAATAAATAATTTATTATGATAGCAATGCTCGTCATTTAAGCAAAATTTATTTCTTATTTTTAAAGGTAAGAATAAAAGAGCATACGAAAAAAAAGAAGAGTAAAATAAAATATTCGACGTAATTCATTTTATGACAATAATTGTAGCATAAATAATTTATGAAATATTTTTTAAAAAGTATTATTATTAAAAGAAAAAGTAAAATTTAGTATCATATCAGCAAAGTCGTAAATGATTCCTAAATCTTTTACTATTAAAATTCCCTGAAATCTCTAGTATAAAAAAAAATTGCATGCCGCCCCCCCCCCCTCGAAAAAAAATCTCACACTTTCTGATTCTATGAGTTGAACACTTTTACCTCCCCTGAAGCTTTCCTTTTTGCTAGACGAGTATCCAAAATTTGTAGTGATAAAAGAGCCAAACACCATGTAATCAGATCAAGGTCAACTACCAGTCTTCCTAAGTGATAATGTACCCCCCCCCCCCAGCTTTCACATTCTTTTGCGGACATAACCACAAACATCTGTCTTCTTATCTCTATGCGGTTTAAGCATGAAATTAGCAAGTTCCATATTGTTGGTCGCGAACGAAAATAGCCAGGTCCACACAGTCGGTCGCGAACGAGAATAGCCAGGTCCGCACAGTAATTGAACTGGAATAGCCGGGTCCACACAGCTAAAAACGGGAATAGCCGGGTCCACACAGCCATTTTCGAACGAATGACTAATTCAGAAGATAGCGATCCGATTCAGTTCGTTCACTTAGATGACCCGTTCGTTCGCGAACGACCCACCTCTACTGTTGAATAAAACACTTTAAAGAAACCAGAGGCTCGCACTGACTTATTATGTCAAACCAATAGCAATAGCCATGTTTTATCTCGTGCTACAACAATCTCAATCTGTAAGAGGGGTTATAAGATTTGGCAAATGAGCATATTTCTGGTGAAATATTCGAATCTTATTTTTGTTGTTGTTGTTTAGCATTTATTTACTGATTTTGTTCATTTTATTCTGCTATAACTTTGAATCATGAAACTGTTTTGTTTATTTTACTCTTTCTGAAATTTTATTCATTGCTTTTACACTCGCCAGAAATTTATCTGATAATTTTTTTTTTCAAATTGAATTTATTGAAAGAAACTTTTTATTATTATAAAAATGTATTTATTTATCGAGAAATTTTTTAAGTCATTTATTTAAAATTATTTATTAAATAACTTTTTAAAACATTTATGTTTTATTTATTTTATTATTGCATAATTATTTTTCATTTGAAAGAATACATCTCCAACTGTTGGAAATAATAGGAAATATTTTGATACAAAATTTGTGTATCAAATATGTATGCGTCTGCTGATGAAAATAAATATGCTTTGGAGGTTGAGAGAGTGCAAAGTTTGATAGAGCAATTTCTAATTTTTATTATTTAAAAACAAAGGAGAAAGATTCATGGACATATTAAATATGTCCATGAATTTTGAAACTCTCATGGACACGACAAAAAAAATTAATCATGATTTATTTATTTTATTTCAAATATGGAAAATAAATATGGAATGCTTGCAATATTACTAAGAGAAATTACAAATGAAGATAATAACTTCTTACCTTTTTGTAATACTACTGTCAATGTAATCTTGGAAATTTTTGTAAGTATTTGTTTAATATAAGAGATTAAATAAAGCAGCATTGTCTTACCCGAGATTCATAGAGAAGATTTTGTTTAAATGTCACTTTACTATTTATTAATCTATTCAAAAATAATAATTGGAAATGTTGGAATTTTCTTCTCTTTGTAAAGAACTTTCTTTCTTCAGGAATAAAGTTTATTTTTCATGTTATGTTGAAGTTTTATTATGAATTGTTTTGTGATATGAAGTATTTGAGTATTTAAATTTTAGAGTAAATGTCATGCATGGGTATTTGTTTTTCATTCAATTATATTTTTATAAAACATCTGCTTTGATCTTAATATGTTATTGTTATATATATAAGAAGAGAGGTATGTTATGGTAAAGAATGCATGGCCTCACTGTAAAGTTATAATTAAATCAATGTAAAAAGTATTTACCATGAATCCAAATAAAAACACAGAAAGCTCCTTCAGTTGTATTTGAAATGTGCTTAGCTTTCTCAGCTGTAATACTGATTAAAAAAAAAACATTATAATAATAATAATAATAGACTGAAAAATAATTTTGAAATCTTCGAAATTTATTAAGTTTTTCTTCCCCTAGGTCCATCTTTTCCCTTTAATGGATTAGACCTGTTTTCAGTTAAATATTATTTAACTTCATTTACTGCTGTTTTTGTAAATGAAAGTTAAACCATCAAGTATGTCAAATGATTTCTTGTATGATTAAATTTAAAGTTTCTCCTATAAGGCAAATTGAGTCATTATTTAACTTTTGCTCTTAAATTCTTAGATAATTAGCTTTTCTTCAGTTTTTTGTAAGTAGCTGTTTTGGAAAGATATTCTTTAAATTGTTTAACTATTTATTGAATGGAGGAATTAGTAAATCATTTAACATAAGGAATACAAGTGTCATAATTGGCTCTAAAATAAAAATCATTTTTTCTAACATAACAATGTTAAAATTTATTGTTTATTCTGATCGCAACTAATTTACATTAAATTGATAAAAGTTAACCATCCTTCTGTCCTATTTAAGTTCTAAGAGTTCTTTTATTCTATATCCTGATTGAAATTATCTAGTTTTTTAACTTTTATAATTTGGTCAAAACATTAATTTTAAAATACAGTATACCATATATATGAATTTTATGTTTCAATTTATGATAAAATTTCAGCACCAAATAGTCCTTCACAATTTATTCATTTATTATTTTATACAATTTGTTATAATAATTATTATGCTTGGAACACAAATAACTGATAAAAATAAATAAGGTATAAACTAATATTGAGGCAAAAAAAAAAAATTCTTGAAGACTTTTCTTTCAGTAAAATATGACTTTTATACAAAAATAAATAATTAATTTGCTTAGAATATTAATAGAAAATTCCATTCTACAAATTTATAATAGCATGTGATTGGTATATGAAATAGAAAACAATCTTTTAAAAAATTTAAAAATTACATTTTACATTATTTTTAAGCTTTTACTTTTGTACATAATTATATAAATCTTTCATTTTTTTGAAAAAAATTATGAACATAGTTAATAGAACCTCGTTAAAGTACCAAAAAATAATAAACATCTCGTTTACAAATTGCAAACTTCATTTACAATGTAATTCAATTATACATTTTTCAAATGTTATAACATATATTATACTCATAATTATAAAAATATGATATTGATGATAAAACTTAGTCAGAGAATTTATTTTTAATCATTATACATTCTTAAAAGAATCATTATACATACTTAGAAGAGAATACATTTTATTTTATTAAGCATTAAAATTTTATTAAAACAAAGTTAAACACATATGATGAAAACATTTATTATTAGCATAAAAACATTTTAACACAAATATGAGTGATTCAGTTAAAATTTTAAAATAAGATATAGCATAATGAATACTATATTCTAAATATATTACTCAAAGAGCAATTTCAGCAAGCTTTGATTCTGTAATGTATTTTTTCAGCTGGCTATATTTAAAAAAAAAAAAATCTTGATAAAAATATTAGCAAAAAATTTGTATTAGATGAAAATTTTAAAATATGAAATTGCAAATGTTTTATTACATGCATTTCCTAATAGCAATGATCATAACATGTCTGCAAGAATAAAATGGATTTAAAAAATTGTGTAGCATTAATTTTATAACTTTAATTGTTAAGAAAGATTAGTATATGTAATCTATCAATTTTTTATGAATTTCAAAAAAAATAATAATTGAAAATATATACGAAATGCATAAATTTTCACCTTTATACCAAATTTACATTATGTAGAATATTGTATGTTTTGAAAATTTTGAACATCAATATAAAACTTAATTGTTTAATTTTAACTAAATTTAACTTAATTGTAAAAGAATAACGTTAGAGTAAGATGCTTATACTCGTTCATAATTTCAGTCTTACTGAAGAATAATGTAATTATTAATGTGTTTATCTATGTCTCAACATGAGTTACAGGACAAACTATTGACTTCAAAGCTTGAGCATTTAGCAAACGTAATTTAGGGTTTAAGAATGTGAGGTATTGTGAGAAACAATTTATCAAAATTTACATTTATTATTTAAATTAATCTCTCTATACATTTCTCTACATCTATCTATGTGTGTGTGTGTGCATGTGTATAGTCGGTACTATTTGTTGAAATAAAACTTATTCAACATAGTTGTTAGTTGTATAAAAAAAGTGTCATTTTTGCAATCAAAATATTAACTAAATTAACATTCAACTCAGTGAATTCAAAAACTGATTAAGATATATCGATAAAAGAATAGTAGATAAGAAATAAAGTATTGAAATATTTAATGAGAGTTTTAAATCTCTGTATAGCATAAATGATTCTGAAAGATATAAGTCATATATACAAGAAAAAAAATTAATTCATATCAAAGAAATTATCATAATATTCTTTATCTATCATTTGTAATATGCTATATGAAGAAAATAGATTCAGTTTAATCAATTTTACTTTTAAGAAACATGCTTCAAAAACATCTGTTTAAAATATATATTCACAGAATAATGTGAATGCTAAATAATTTGTATATTAATTGTGTAAATAAACAACTGTCTGTTTAATCTGTTTTTAAATTTGACATTAAAAAATTTTTATAAAAATTTATTCATTTGCCTTTATAAAACGAAGGCAATTCTTTCTTTTTTGAATGAAATGAGACCACGAGTTCACTGAAATTTCCACTCTCCAGGCATGGGTTAAAGTGTAATGGTCAAGTTTGGTATGGGAAAAATGTCAATTATCTCATAAAAGAGAATAATTATACATCAATCACTCTCACATACGATTGAAAGATATAGATTCCACACAGCTATTGTTTACCTAATTTTCTTCTAAAAGGTAATTAATTTGCATCAATCCTACAATTCTAGCATATATGCTGAAAGTTAAGAGTGTTTGCCATAGACCACCTGTTGCTTTTGCTGCCGTAGGCAAATAGGGATTGCTTTTCAAAAGCAACAGACATAAGTAGATGGAAGTGGAGGAATCAATTACAGAATTGTCATACATATCTGTTTTTCTATCTTGTTGCTCATAAAAGCACCTATTATTTCCCTATTTAAGAAATACTTTTCTGCAAATAAGCTTTCTTTGTGAAACTAAATCTAAGCGATTTTATTTTGATGGTTAAAATGCTAAACAAGAAAAGGAAAAATATCAAAATATTGTTTATTAAAATTATTTGATATAAAAAAACACCCTTCACCTTTAAATAGAATAGTAGATAAATAAAAATTTTACAAGATGATGCATTCCAAAGAATAAAAATTTTGCAAGATGATGCATTCCAAATAGCGTTTTTTAAAAATCTTTTGTAATAGATATCAAATCAAAAGAATAACATAATGTCAACATACATATATGTACTCATAATTTCAATCCTACTGAAGAATTATATAGTTGATCATGTATTTATTCATACTTTAACATGAGTAATAAGTCAAACAGTCGACTCAAGAAATTGAAAATGTTACATACTTTAAAGGTTGAAAGCGTGTGCTTTGATGCAATACATGAAAATTTCAAATTACAATTTTTGCTAAACAAAACATTGACGTTCACCTTTTATAATCCCCAAAATATATTACTATACAAAAATGATTCTAACACCGTTTTCTAAACTTAATAACAAAATCATTTTATTCATATTAACTTCTTTATCATACTATTGTCTTTTTAATATTAATGAATTTAAAAAATATTTTTGATTATATTTCTACAATAATTTTTATTAGTGTAGTGAAATTTGTTTAATTCTTAATACCAATCTGTATCAAAATTGAACTAAGGTAAAGAATTTATTCTTTTGTCATTAATTTAAACTTATTTTTTCTATTACTCAACATTATATGTTTATTTTCATGTAACATAATAATTACAACAAAAAAAAAGTATGATAGCATTAATAAAAAAAGATAATAATTTTTGAAAGGAAACAAAAAAACATTATGATTGCAATAGCAGCTGAAAAATCTTTTAAAAACAGGGATAACATTTCTTTATGAGATTTATTTTTCTTCACGAGTGAAATTTTTTAAAAAAATGCTGTTAAGAAGTTTAAGTGTGAATTGATTAGTGATGGCATTTAATTTTAAGGGTAAATCTCCAGAATGCGTATTTACATTTCAATTAATTGTATTCATATAAAAAAAAACTATATGATCTAATACGCTGTTACAAAGAGACAGTAAAAGTATAATGATAAAAAAAAGATTATATACATGTATATATATATATATATATACTAATTTTTTAAAAATATTAAAACAAACAATAACATATACATTTTAAGTATTCAATTTAAATGTCAGCTCTTTTTAATTCCAATGATCAATAATGAGGTAGACGATTTATTAAAAAGTGATTTTAACTGAATTAAATATATTTTTCTTTTCTTACTTAAAATGACTGGAAACAAAAAAGACATTTACATTTTTTAAAACTTTTTTTCACATTTTTAGGTTGTAGCTTAAGCAGTAATAAGAATCATGTTTCAAATGTAGAATTTGAATTTTGAGAAGAATTGCATAGATTGGCTTTGATATATATTGTGATATATGTTATATAATATATTCCCCATGTAAATGTTTGGGAATTCTCTTTGCTTAGTTTATTTATTTTTTCATTTTAACTTCTCTTTATGTCATTAGAAATTTCCAATTATATGATACATATTCAAGTTCAACTGCTTTTTCATATGCTAAAAGATTCTTTTTCTTTTTCTTTTGTGAATACAATGGCACAGGAAGTTCTTTCAGTTGTATTTAAAATGTACAAAACTCCTTTTTAAAATACTGGTTTCATGCCAACTCCTTCAGCAAAATAGTGGTCAAAACATATTTTGTTATCCTTATATTTTTCATTCCCTATCCATCTTTTTTGCAGTAATAAATAAAATGTCTTCAGTTAATTGCTGTTTATTTTTTCATTGCCCTAATTGGTTAGTTTAAGTTCAACTATTTATTAATTATAAACTATTAAGCAGTTTAAATATATTTGTACCACTAGCTTCAAAATTTTTACTGAAGGTGAATTGGATCACTACTAAATTATTTTTGGAAATTAGTATTTTTTTATATTTTTGTGATAGAAACAATAGAAGTTGTTTTAAAAAGATGCTTTCTAAGTTATTAAATTGACTATTGAAAAAATGAATTTGCAGATCATCTAATTCAAAAACTCTTATTCATTTTATTATTGATTCTAAATTATAAATGACATTTTCAACTTAACAGTTCTAAAATTCATTATTCTACTGTAATTACAATTATTTTAAAACAATAAAAATTCTTCCATTCTAATTTTCTACAAGATTTTATTCCATATCCTCTTAGATATTGTTTTTTTTTTTAATAATTCAATCAAAACCTTAATTTTAAAAGATAAATTAGGTATATATAATAAGTAGTACTATGTAAGTTTTATGGGTTTTAAGGATTTTCATCATCATCTATAATTTTTTTAAAACACAATAACCCAAAAATATTCATCACTCATCATTTGAATCAGTTAAAACAATATTAGTTAAGCACTTTTTAAGATGGAGCTGTTTTACATTGTATTAAAAGTTTAATTTATTAATATACATTATCATATTGCAATAATGAATACTTGTCAAGCAAATCACTTTTTCACGAATTACTACTGCAAAATCAAAATAAGATGTTAAGCTTCTATAAACTGAGAAAAAGAAAAATTCCATAAGAAAATGTAAATGTTGAAGAAAATATGTTGTAAAGATTATATAACAATTAACAAATGGTGTTTTTTTTTTTTTTTTTTACAATAGAACTGAAACTCATATTGTATTAATTTAGAATAGACTAAGATTATCATATTAAATTCAATTATAATTCTTCTTTTTTAAAATTGAATTTTTTTTATTTCTGTGCATTATTAAAAAAGTAGAACATTTTGACCAAATTTATATGTACAACGAAAAAATAGTTAACATATCCAAGACATTAGAACTTTTTGGTATAAGTTTTCCTTTAAAATGTTATTACATCAGTTATATAATTTGAAACAATCTCTTATATTACCTTCTCAAATTTAGTATGGCTTCTATCAAAATTCTAATTTTGTGCATCAAAAGAGAAATTATATTCTGGTATGCACAGATAAGTTTATGACAAAAAATTTTGAAATAAAAAATACATGTATAGAAAAATATTTTTTAAAATATTGTAGTATTAAGCAGCTAATGCATATATTAATTTTTAATTCCATATAAATCTTGTTTTAACAAAATAGAAATTAGTTTTTATTATAAAGAAAATAGTGAATATTTTGTTTCATTTGAAGATTTTTGGTTATCATACTTTCTTTCTATTTCTTTACATCACTTATTTTTACAAATATGAATTATTCAATTTTAAAACAAATTTTAAATTTTTATCATGCACATTATCAACATTAATAAAAGAACAATTTTGAGTAACTCTGGTTTTATAACTTATTTTTTAAACAATGCAAATAAATAAAAAAGAATAGACCAAACTGTAAGAAAGTGGCCATTCATTCTATTATTGCAATTTTTAAACCACAAAAATACAAATGCTAGCAAATAACAAAATGAAAGCATGCTTGCAAATATAAAAAAAAAAATGTTTTAAATGCTCCATCACAGTAATTTTTTTAATTAGATTATTTAAAAATGGAATATACTTAACCATATTTTAAAACTATCAGCTAATTAAATAAACACATTTAGCTCTGTAGATTAAAATATTTCCATTGAATACAGTCAAATTGCAAGAAATAAAATTAAAATAGTACCAAATAAAGCACCATTTCTAACTTCCATTTAGAATTTAAATGAAACTTCTAAGTCCATTGCATTGCTCAGAGTAAATATTAAATTTCATTTAACAAACCAATAGACTATAAAATTTAATCCTGTGATAACATATTAGTTTCGTTTAATTTTTTATAAATTCAATGCGGCAGTTGAAAATTCAGCTATTGCAATCCTCGCTGTTCTCAGCCACACTCATTTTTAAACAAAAATTAGATTCATAAAACATAATTATCAGCAAAGCTAAATAAATTATATTACGGTATTATTCTTTTATTAAGAAAGCTCGTGTGCATAAATAAGGTGTGCCTTCTTCATGGATCCGCTAAGCAAAAACGTCAGCTGTCCACAACTCTCACTAATCATTTTAAAAATGCTCTTCAATCTTGGCGGGAAAATAATTTTTCACCTTTTGGCGAAAACCTTTTTTCCGCGAGCAACCATACATCTTTTCCATCACTAGCGGAATCCTCCAGTGCAGAAGCGTCTAGGGGCTGGAAAAAAATTTTGCTCCGAGGGAAAAAGAGGGGAAATTTTGAGCGGGGAAAATATTCCGATTATATGCTCATTGCGCCTATCCTCAATGGTCGAAATGGTTGTGTATGTTTTTTGGGAGCTGAAAGATTGTTTTTAACGCATTTCAAATTTATTTATTAATAAATGCAATTATAGCGTGAATATAAAAAGTATCTTTCAATCATTTACGAATGTAATTATTTTATGAAATATTGCTTAATATGTTTGTAAGAATTCCAAGCTGCACAGGATACAAATATTTTGAATCCTGTACAGCTCATCATACTTTTCTGTTTGTGAACCTGTTTATATCATTTAAGAAGTTATAGGATTAGATGTTAATTCTAGATATTTATTTTTGTTAAGAAAATAACTTTTTATGAAATACTCGTATGTATTTTTTTTTCAGATTATCAAGCATGTAAGTTACAACCGTTACATTTAGATAGTCTTACTTTATTTAACGGAAATATATTGCCTATATATTTTTACTAAGTGTACCCATGTTGACAATAAATCTAATGCGCACAGCTATTTAAATAATTTTTTTTTAAAAAGCATTTCATTGGCAATTGATGTAAAGATGCTCAAAAGATTATCCTCAGTTGTGTAAATAAATTGCACATCAAACTGGGGATTAAATTAATGTCTTGTATTTAGCTTGATAAAAATCTTGAATTTGATTTCTTAAGATTTTAAAATTTATATTTATAAAATATTATAAAAGTTATTCCAGGTTTTAATTTTTCTGAAGCCCAATAAAAAGGCTTTTTATTACAGGATTTTTCCCATGTAAAATTTTTAAAGAAAATAAATGCTTTATATTTAATGGGAATGTATATTTAAAAATTATGGATCTTTTTATTCTATAATGGCTATGACTTCATAATAAGTTGAAAAGAAGAGCTCTGCCAATATTTTTATGTATTCTGAAAGAAAATATTTATATTACACTTTGTATATTTCATTATATCTGAAAATTTTTGAGATAAATCCTACTTCATTTTTGAAATCATTATATTTAAGGATTGTTTAAGATTTTCATCATATTGTGCAATGAAAAATTTTTGTTTGTAATAAATCATGTTCAACTATTAAAATTTGATTTCATATATTTTTGTGTGTGATCGATTTAATTCAAAAACCAGCAACTTTTTTGTAATGAAATTATGTATAAAAAAAAGGTCAGTTAAATATCCCTAATATAGATTCTAGGTGAAATCAGTATTGACAAATTCTTCTGATTTTCAATTCTTTTTATTATAGTATTACACTGACTGTATTATATATATATACACCATCTCAATTCAAAAAATTTTCAGAGGTTCACTATTTTATTTCAAAAATTTATATGAGTAATATAATGGAAAAATGTGAAACTATTATATAGTATCACTTTTAATCAAATAATCAAACTTCTAGTGTGAGTAAATTAGTCAAAAATGCTGTAATTCTTTAAAATAAGCATTTTATATCACAAATTTTCTAAATTATTTTAGATCTTTACAGTGACTTAATTTTAGTATTTAGAAAAAGAATTTCTGTAACCTATTGTTTTAATCTATCTACTGAATAAATTTTTTTATATATGAATTTAAAAAGTATAAGTTATAGTAATGTATGACATGCTTAGTCATAATTATTTTTATACATAAATGTAATTTATGTTTACATTGCTTATCCTCACTTTAAAAATCTTAAATATTTTTTTTTTCTTTTTGAAATTTTTTATTTATTGTAGATTTTATACATAGGAAAATTTACTGTGCATAAAAAAGGCATTTTAACAGAATTCTATAGCTTAATCCTTTTATACTATTCTAGTCGTAAATAACTTCAGTGTTGGTTTTATTTAAATATTTGCTGTGGTTAAATTACATGCTTATATTTTACTTTTAATATATGTATCTATATTAGCAGTAACTGCATGGCACTGCCCATTATATATCATCCAAGAAGAAAAATTAGTTTTAAACTTGTCTAACCTCTACCCGATATAGCATGGACATGTTTGACAACATCAAATAAACAGAAAATATTTAGAAATTATCAAAAATAGCTACAAAACAAATTTTTATAGAACAAAACTTTTTGATATTTCATGTGTTCTGACCAAGGTTAGATTTCCTTCTTTTTGGCATAACGAGATTTGAATCACTGTTTAAAATCAGATGTAAAAAAAGAAAAGTATCACATATGCATACCACAGCTCTTACTGTTTGTGCATGCACAGAACAATTAAAATCTTAAATATAAAACTCCCTTTATTATTTTGACATGACTTTAATGTACCCAATAAATACCTTATACACCTTACCCAATAAATGCTCTATAAAATGGTATAAATATCTTCAGTATCCATTATTTCTCAAGTTTTTGGGGTTCAAATAAACAGACATTTTCAGGAGACTTCATTTTGTACTATGTATATACATATGTATTTGATATTTTATGTTATCAGCTTCATTTATAATCTGTGTTTAAATATCTTTGGAATCAAAAAGTTTAACTTGCTCGTAATAAATAAATAATGAAACACATAATTAGCTGACATCAAATTATAGATATCAGCAAATCAACATTTATTTAATAAAAAAGATTCTCGACTCATAGATTCAATCATTTGTTTTAAATATTTACACAAAATCTTGTTCTAATTAAATTTTAAAGTGCTTAACTTTTTCACAAATTCCTATTCTTTATAGCAAAGATGTTACATGTTAGCCTTGAAAAAATTAACAAGGTTTATATGGGAGAAAAAAAGGTTGGAGAGGGAGGTTTATATGGGAGTGATTCTTTTTTTAAATGTTGGTCTATTTTAAAAATGCAAATTAAAAAAGAACCTAAACATACTGGTATCAATGTTTCCTTCCTTGTTTGAGGCATCTTCAACTACCTTCATTCCTATTTACGGTAATAAGTTATCAGTACTGATTAATTTCAAGATGAATATCAATAATTTGGGATCTGACAGAGAAGATATTTCATGTCAAGTGAGCATGATCTCTCATATCTGTAAGTGCTCCAAAATGGGGAAATAATATATCTCAACTTTAAACTCCATATTTGATGCCTTTTAAAATACTATCATTGTTTCATATCATGAAGACTTATTTGTATATATGCATAGTCAATCATTTTCCAATAACAAAATTCCACTTCATTTTTTATGTGTGATTAATTTGATTTTGAACTCAAATACCAGCTATTCAAATATTTGAAATTATTAAAACAACCAGTTAAACATTTCTATAATAATGCAATTTCTAATGTAATGTGCATGCACATGCTTACACATAAAATGTTTAAATACAATTCCATAGCTGAACTCTCAGAATTAACTGTTCTATAAATACTAGAATTTTGACTGCCTTCAAGAATCAGGCACAGAGTTGAATTTATTGAACTATATACTTTCTATAATGATGTGTGCAATCAATTTCACTTACACTTATTTTTAAATAATCCTTAGGGATCATTCAAAAATAATGAAATTAGTTGCTAACAAATTAAAACTTAAAATAATTTTAGGTATCAAACCAACAATTATTTAATTAAAAAGATACTTAACGCATGGATTTAACAATTTGTTTAAAATAATTTCAAAAATAAAATCTTGCTCGTATTGTATTTTAAAATAATAAATTTTTTTTCATTAACTCCTTCCTTTTTATAGTAAAGATATCAAACTCAAATGTTAAATTAAACAAAATAAATAGGGTTGAGTTAATGTGGAAAAGAATATATATATATATTCAACAAAATGTTAATCTATTTTTAAAATGTCATTAAAAAAACACACTCAAGACAAAAGTAATATCAGTCTGCCTTTCTTGCATGTGGAATCTTATCATAATGTTTATCTCAAGCAATATGTTTTGTCTACTGGATTAATTTCAACATGATACAAAGTGAATATCAGTAATTCTAGATCTAACATATTTCATGTCATAAGCAAAAATAATTATTTAAACTTATAAGTATTTCCAAACATGGAAATAATTTCATAAATATCTGAGTGATCTAAAATTTTAGCTTTTCAGCTTAATTGAATTTTACTTAAAAAATAAACAGAATAGCATTGATATATTACATATGGTTAAGTACCAATAGTATAATAATGGAGAACATTGGGATCAATCAATAAAACTGAACATACAAGAATTTAAATCCTCAAACTTGTTTCATATAATTCTCAGCCTTAAAAAAAATCCTTATATATTTTTGATGCCAAGCAGTTTTTTAAAAAATAAATTTGTGAAAGACTAAATATGCATTTTAAAAATTATAGTTACAAAAAATTATATATTTTGGCCATCCAGGCTGTTGTTATATTTATTGCAATTCATGCACTTATTTTGAAGGACAAGATATGTGATAAAGATGTAAGATTAATAAAAGTACCATTACTTTGATAATCAGATACTTAAAAATATTTTGTCAAGGATATTAAGCATAAATATTATCGTATTATATAATTCTTTTATTGGTTATATTTATATATAAAACTTTGATCAATAAAATCACAGCTTTGGGCCTTTATATTTTATCTTCTGCTAACACTAGTTATTTAGATACATTTGATTTTACATTAAAATTCTAATAATATCATAAGATTTTAGAACTTTAAAACACCATCCTAAGGTTTAGCAATTTTTAAATATTGTTAGAAAATAAAAATATTAAAAAATAACATTTCAAATCATAAAATCTCAGTTGTATAGATATATGTCGGTAAAAATTTATATTTCAACAATAAATATAAATGACAACACCCCCTCCCCTCAAAAGTCAGGGAGCTAATAATAATAAGAATTTAGTAAAATATTATTAAAGAAAAAATGATAAATTTTTAATCATGAATAATAAATGTTCCCATTTCAAATTGTTAGTTTTTCATATTCTTTTTTTTAAATATAGGTACATTTAACATTTTCAATATGTTATTACATATATAACACTTCCAATCATTAAATGAAGCACAAATTTAGATTACAATGCAATTTTTAACTTTTGCTCTCATTGAGACATGAACAAGACTCTTATTTTAAATAATCTTTTAATCAAAAATAAATAGGACCAACAGATTACATTTAAACTAAAATATATTCTCATAGCAGTATGAGCAATTATCTACTTCATGATCATAAGTTTAATATTAACTGATTTGTCTGTCAAATGAAACATTAAATACTTCAATGACATAGATATCAAGGCTAAATATGCATGTACTCAAAACTTCAATATGATTTTTCTGTTTATTTGCAAAATAATAATATAAATAAATTTAAAAATTTAAATGCCATTTCAGTTGAGTTTAATAAAATTCACTTAAATTATGAAACTGAAATGTATCCACTTTTAATATGTAAATTTATTTTTCCTTTGAAATGAAATATTAGACTCATATATATATTCATAACTACAATTTCTGATTATATATATTTAATACATATAGTTGAGTATGTATTTAATACAAACCTAATTATGTGTTTGAAAACATTCATTAATGGCAATGAAACTTATATAACACTAAATTCATAAAACCAAAATTTTCTCTAATAAATACAAAAGCTTTCAATAGTTACTAACTGATCAAATAAAAATAAAATACTTGTATGTTGTCACAAAAACTCCATATAAACAAATTGTATGACATCGTGTTTTTATTACGAAATACGTTTGTAAGTAAACAGAGAAACTTTCAAAGTACCTAATTGAATAATAATAATAGAAAAAATGAACCAATAATTTTGGTTTACGTGGTTAGAAATCTATAACGTATTCTTTATTTGAACATTTTTTGAGTGTGTGCAGCATCTTACTTTTTATATCATATCATAACTTTTATTTTAAAGACCATTTTTATATGTAGTTCAATAACACAATTCTAAAATCCAAGGCATCTATATTTCAGAAATTCCAAACACAGATTTAAAATCATTTTTGTACTAACAGAACTAGCAATTTAGCTCAGGAATCTGACAGACAAATCACGCGCCACAGATAAGAAGATCCTTCCTCTGAGTCACGTGGGTTGAAAGAGCTGCCTTTATTTTCCCTAAACATCAGTAAATTTCTACATTTTCCCCAAAGAGCAGAATTTGGTTGCTGTCCCTAGAGCAGAGGTGTCCAAACTATGGCCCGCGGGCCAAACCCTGCCCGCCAAGTGATTTTATCCGGCCCGCGGAGGGTTTTAAAACATAATGATGTTTCCGCCCAAACCTTTTCATTTACATAAAGGTATATCGAAAAACTACGTGGCCAACAAAACGGAGTTGCTGTACTTGACCAAACACAAATGTCTATCGCGCTGTTAAGTTATAAGACTAAATAAAAAAATATATTTCGGTTACTCAAACATAAAAGAAATTTTATACGCATGTGAATTTTTAAGCCAGCTTCAAATAGAAATTATTGATCTTCAAGCAAACGAACAAATCAAGGACAAATACAAGGAAGGAAACTTAATAGATTTTTATAAATATTTGAATGCAAAAGAGTTTCCAAATTTGAAGAAATTTGCTCGTAAATTCATTTCAATGTGTGGGACTACTTACGTGTCGAACAAACTTTTTCTCGAATGAAGTATCTCAAATCAAAATATAGAGCAAATTTATCTGATGATCATTTGCAGTCATTGCTTATGATTGGTGTAACAAATTTTGATCCCAACTATAAAGACATTCTTCAACAACAACAAAAAAAAAAAAACAGTTTCATCATTCGCATTAGAAGTTGCATGAAAATATTTCAATTTATATAAAATAATTATATAATTATACTTTGTTTGTTTAGTATTTTGTATTTTCAAGTCACAATAAAATAGTATTAATGAATAGTATTTAATGCTACTTTACTCATTATGATATTTTTCAATTTGTATATACATGTGGCCCATATAACATGGATCTAATTTCGATCCGGCCCGTGCCGCGAAAAGTTTGGACACCTCTGCCCTAGAGGCTAGTATCCAACCACACTCCGGTTAACGAGTCCCGAAACAAACCACCATTCCAGATGGACTTTAGATAGCCTAGCTCTTGGTTATTATGTTTATGGTGAGTGCGAATTCTGCTATTCTTGATAAATGTAACTTTATAATTTAATCTATTCCGTCCTTTTTGTGTGCTTTCGATATAATGTAATCAATTGTGAAAGAAAATTTATGGGAAAATCCTATTACTCCACTATAGTTAGGTAGAGAGAAATGGCTTTGTTGTGAGAATGTTGTAATTGAATAGATCGAAAGCATATGTTGATGTCATTCATTACTCAAGAGCCATTTTTTGTAAATTTTTATGTAATTGTAATCAGCGATTTTTTTTTTGACAGATAGAAGTAGTATAGTTTTGAATATGAATGGTTGAAAATCCCTCTATTCAAAAAAAAAAAAGTCCGAAGAGAGAAAATATTCTGGCTGAACTCATTATTATAAGACAAATGCAAGGCGATTGAATCTAACTGAACATTTTACAGAAAAGCAGATTTTCAGATTTTAAATTATTTAAAATCTGAAGCCAGCTGATAATTAAAGTTAGTTGCTAATTATTTTTGGCTAAGCTTTGATACGGCATTTGGCGCCTTGCGAGACAGGCAATTTTTCGGTGGCCCTTTGTTTGGGGTTACATTGCCGCCATTTTCTTTTTTTAAACTACAACTTGTACTTTTCCGCTTTCTACTAATGCTACGTTTTCGCGTTTATCGGATTTCAATATATTTTCAAATATTAAATGTTTGTTTCTTCTAAAATGAAATCTTTAAAGCATATTGCGAAACACCATTTTCTGCTGCTTGCCGAAAACACAACAGCGTGCTAGGCAAAGACGTAATCCTACAAGGTTGTTCTGTGCCTTTTTGTCTGCCGAACCTTCCTTTTTTGATGTTATTTTTTTAAATGAGAAAGTGACCTTGTTAAAAGGAATGTGGGTTAATCTGTGCTTTGGGTCCCTTGCTTGGCGCATTTTCAAAAAGTCGCCAACTGACGCGTTTTTGCGTAGTATCTCTCAGTGCATTCAACTCCGCGTGACAACGCGTAAAAACGCGCCAGTTGGCGACTTTTTGAAAATGCGCCAAGCAGGGGACCCAAAGCACATTTTCACCGGAATATGTTTTGCGAACGAAGTATGCATCTACTTCTGTTGGGAGTTCGTTGGTATTGATGTTAGAAATGCAATGATCGCATGTGTTGTGCTTCAAAAGCCGGCCTTTTCACCAAAATATGGCGACATTAACTATACATCGAAGCTGCTCCGAAAATGCAATCGCGCTTCTCTTTTTGATTGTTTATGCACACCAGATGCTATATCCCTAAGATTTGCATTACTTTATTGGATGCACATCTTTTCTTTTAACATTAATTGCAATGCACAAAAATAACTTTTGATGAAAATAATTCCTATGGCCAGTACCAATCATTAAACTAATCTCAAATAGACAGTAGAAGAAGTAAGATTAGTATACATGGCAATTTCATAAATAAAACCATGAAAAATACCAGTGTTGTGTATTGTTTTTTATTTAATTATTTTAATAAATCATGGCACTTGAATAGTTTTAAAGCTTCATTTTAACTGTTAATAAAAGTTTGCCATGGCTGTATAAAACTTTATTTTATTTAATATAGAATTGTTTTATGTATTTGTATGAGCATAAAATATTAGAGCACAAAATCTATTTAAATATTTACCATTATTTCCTTTTTAAGTCAGTCTATGAATTTTGTCTTTGAATTTTTGTGGTTTAGTTAAAATGACATTTTTTGTTCTCCCATAATTACTCAAGACTGGATGATAATGAATTGTTTTCTGTAATTTTAGTATGAGGTCCTATTGTATTGAAAATACATTGTGTCTTTTGATTTGATGCTTGTGAAAATAATTGTTATATTATTGTCAAATATTTTTATATTAATGTGAAAGTTTAGATAGGTAGTCAGGTCAATCAAATCATAGTTCAAAATTATGAAGTACACAAAATTATTTTTGCATTTCTTCAAGCAGTAGTAGAAGTAGTTAAATGAAGCCTATCTCCACTCTATGGTTGTTAGCATATATCATTTAATATGAAATTTTTTTCCCCTTTCATTTTTCTTTCTTTTCCTTTCTCTCTTCTTTTTTTTCTTTTCTTTTTTTTTTTTTTTTTGTATTTGATGTCCTGTTCTTTCAGGAAAGAATTGTCATAATATTGGTAGATTTCTTGAGTTAAGAAACTTTAGAATGACTAGGTTACATGAACAAATACGAATGTGCCTGCATCTAAAGCAATTCATTTTCCTAATATACATTTGTTTCTTATTTTTGAAATGTCTTCTGAGATGCTTTTGCATCTTGTATTTAAGAAACTGCTAAATTTTTCTCATTAAACATAAAATTAGTTAAATATATATAAAATATTAATTTTTTGAATATTGGTTTGAATTTTAAAAATTGGAAATTTTACCATCATGAAATTAAATCTTTAGATAAGAATGCCTTTCAAAATTATTTTTTCTTTGAAATAAAACCTAATATTAATTCCAAAAGAGTAAGGTAGGTTTTTGATTTGTCTTGCAGCTAGTAATTTTTACTTTATTTCTTGTCTTTATAAATGCAAATTATGCTGTGAATTGACCATAGATACCAAGTTTCTTTTCAAGGTTTAATATTGAATTTCCTGTTTTTGTGACCTTGGACAAATAAATTGCAAAATTGCTGAGGACATTGGTTTTAAGAGTGCAAATTGTTCTTGAACATTGCACAATTCAGATATAAGTATTTTTTCTTTATTGAATTATAAGAATGGAAGAGTATATTAACTATTACTGCTTCCAATTTAACAAGTAAAAATTATTAAAAGTATATGAAAAAAGGCATGGATAAACTGTATGAGCCGATTATGCAACATATCAAACCTAAACTTTGCAGTGAACATTGCATCCATTCGAGAATGTTATTAACTTACACTCTACCAACAGATTCTGGCTTGATTTTATGCTAACCTGGCTGGGGATAAATTCATAGAAAAAACTGCTGAATTTTTTCTGTTTATTGATAATTTTAATGTTATTGCAATAACAAATTTGTGCTTGACAGAAGTTTTTCATGTAATCATGATATACTCTGTTTTGAACTTGTAACTTCTCCCCCATTCCTTCAAAAGGGAGAGAACAATAATGTTTACATTTTTTTTAACTCTGAAAGTTACAAAATAATTTTAATAAACATGATTTTGATTCAGAATTGAATTGTTTATCTGATTGGATTAGATTTTTCAGCAGATATCTATATTAATAACCCACATCCCAACTAAGTTGAATGGAATTTTCTTCCTATTTATAATTATACTGCAGTATCTTAGGAAAGTATAATTTGTTTCATTTAGGATTTCCTACTAATCTTGCAGACTTTGAATTTTAGTGGCTATATTACTTATATTTATATTAAAATAATGCTTTAATAGAAATTTTCGCTAAACCCTATGACATTTGTGTTGTGTAAGTCACTTTAAAAAGTGGTTTTCAGAAAATGAAATATTTTTTTTGGGTACGAATCTGAAAATAAATATAAAAAAAAGAAAGAAAAATTATATGCTTTACTTTGTAATTTTTAGGATTTGTACCCATTTCTTGAGTATATTCTATTTTCATTATAATAATTCTTAAGTTTTTGCATGATGGCTAGAAAATTAAATATTTTGATTTTGTTTCCAACAAAGATAATCTCTATGTTGGTTCTGTCTCTTAAATAGATAATTCTAGTGCATTCTTTTTTTTAATTGAAAAGGCCAGTTTTGTACTTATTTAATTATTTTAAATTCATGTTGACTGTGATACATTTTGAATTACAATTTTCATGATTTAATTCAAATGGTTTGTTTCTTCAGCTTCCTTTGGGTTTAATGTTAGATTAGAAATTCTGGCAAAAAAAAAATAAAAATAAAAAATAAATGAAAATAAATCCGTCATGCGAAGGAAAATGTTGAGATATTTTTTTCAGAGATTGATCTGTTCATTCCAGGAGGCAAAATGAAGTGAAAATTTTCTGTTTCAGTTTATGTTTGAAAAAGTTTTCTTCAAGATTTCCATATTATAATGTGATATGATAGGAAGTAAGAAGTAGATAATAATAATTTTAGGATTTTGTACTCTGTATTAATTACTTTCCTTTCCAGCTGAAATAAATTATTCTTTTTTAATATATAGGAGCAAAAAAAATCTGATGGTAATAATTTGTCAGATTCCTCACAATAATCTGATGTTTTTGCAGAATTTTGATGAAATGAATACATGTTACAAATTTGTAATTCTGTATATGAAAATATTTGCTCTATAGTTTATTATTTCAGTCTTTGAGTGTGTTTTGAATGATACAGTGATGGTAGATCATTGTTTTATGATTAATGTTTTTTCTTTTTTCCCCATATGAAAAGAGCACAAGATCGCAGGATCTTTATTTATTCTGATTGAAACAGTTTGAACATTGAATGGATTCTATCCCAGTTCTGTTTTTCTCTAATTGAAATACAATTATGCTGATTATCTCTATTCAAGAAAGATCCAGAGAAAAAATATGCTTTGACAGAAAACATTGCGATGAGGGCAAATGAAAGCAATTTATTCTTAACTCTACAGTGATGGCCAAATTTTAGACACTTTTGGAAATTTTTTTATGTTTTCTAGCTTTGTATATTTATAAAAAATTTAATGTTTCACAGAATGCAACTCTTACATATCACTTTAAAGAGAGTTTAATACTGATTTTAATACATAACGCAAAACTCAAATATTTGCAATATAAAAAAAGATCGAGCGGCAATAATTGTCTAGATACATTAGATACTGATTACTGCAATGAGTTATCAGTACTTAGTAGGACAGCCTTTAATTTTTATTGCAGCTTCACATTGATTTTTCTTTGAACTGACGAAAGTTTTAAGTTCTTCCTTCATTATTACATGATGCCAGGAAACAATTATAGCCTTAATTCTGTTTTATTTGTTGAATGCTTCATGTGTACAAGAGTTTTCCAACAGTGCCATAAGATCTCAATATTTTTTATAGGTCAGGGCTATTTTCTGACCATGATAACAATTCAGTGCTCTTTGTATTAAACTACTCTTTCAATATTTTTACTATGTGGCAATTAGTTGAATCATACTAAAAAATAAAATAGATCACTGATGGAGGTGTAAGTTTTGGCTTTAGAATAGTGTCAATGTATTTTCTTGCATTTGATGCCCCATTGATAAAATGAAGAAGACCAATATTGTCTGCTGACATGCATGACCGAATCATAACACTGAGTTTTTCATAGTTGCCTGAATACAGTCAGGATGTAGCTTTTTGCCTATTATATCTCTTGCCTATTTTTGCCATTACTACTGAATAGCAATATGTTTGTTTCATCACTCTGTATAACTTGTATCTGTCCACTAAACGCGTTTCCATTGTAAGCTGTAATATTTTTATACGCTGCTGTAAATTGAGCTGGTGGATGCATGTTACAGATGCATAGAAAGCATTTAAACTGTTGGCAGTTGCTTCCCATCTTTTGTATTTCTTTCAGAAACCAACCCCAATGTACTTTTCATATATATATATATATATATATATATATATATATATATATATATATATATAATATTATGCCTTTCCACCGTTCCATCTTCAGCTGCAAAGGAACTTATAATAATGATCCAAAAGTGTCAATTTTTAAATTTCCTGAGGATGAGATGTTAAAAGTGCAATGAACTTGCAAGCTCCTTCGTAAGGATTTCAAGCCAAACAAAAGCTCAAGAGTAATTCAGTAATTTTCATAAAAGATAATATTCAGACAAATTTAAATTTGGATTTATATTTAATTGTGTAAATACTCTACATTTTTAGCTTTCAATAGTGAATAGTGTTATTAGTAACGGTTTGAATTCCTTCTTTCGTTTTCCCTTTGTTTCGAATCTGAAGTCCTCCTGTAACAAAATTATGTTTCAGCTTAAATTCATAGAATGTGCTTTTAATTTATTAATAAATTGAAAAATTATTTCTATATAATATTGAATATTGCTGCATAACTTTAGATAAACATGCTTAGCGACAATATAGGACCTTCCTAAAGTATAAATTTAATGATACTTCAATGTGTTTTCTTGTTGTAATTTAATTTTATAAATTTAAAAATGAATATTACAATCTGCTATAATAATTTAAATTTAAATTAATCTTTAATTCACAGTTTTATTATTTTAACTGCAATTATTATATCAGCTGTATAATCAAATAGTAAATATGTATACAAGCATGATAAATGCAACAGCTGAATTCATACATTAAAGAAAAATAATTATAATGCTATAATGTTTTAATTTGTAGGCATTTATCTATATCTTAAAAATGATTATGCATGTAATTTTATTGTTAGTAATTCTAATTGTCTTTTAGAGAGGAAGATTTAAAAAAAAATATATATGGAATATTTTCCTGAAGAAAGTAGCTGTATTTTGATAATTTTTATGTAGTTTGTTGTAAAGTATAGAAAATAAAGTTAATTAATGATATTGTGTGCATCTTGTCATATAACTTGTGTGTTTGCTATGTCCTTTCTGTATATACCTTTCTTACTTTGCATAAAATAATTTCCTTGGCGCAGTTGAGGTTCATTCAAAAATTTAGAAAGTTGACTTGCTTTTTTTATGTAAAAATATTTTTAAATAAATTGATTTATTCATCATCTTTTCAACAAAATTTATGTGAAATTGTACCAATTGCATTCTAAAATATCTCTTAATTAGTTTTGCATCTTGCTGGGCTTGCATACTTTATTTTAAAATGTTTTGAAATAAAATGATTTAAATTGTTTTATTCATGACTATTTAAGACTTATCAGAAAAATTATGTAGATACTATACACCAGAATTATCTTTTGATTTGAATTTTTATTCCTGTGAGAACTTATATATTTCATGTAAAATGCTTTTAAATAAAATGGCAATATTTACCTGACCTTATACCTGACAAAGTTAAACCAATTTTAAGATCTATGAGAAAAGTTATTGATATTGCAATCCAGAATACAATTTAGTTTTTCTACTTGTGTGAACTTGCATATATCATGAAAAAATGTTTTTAAATAAAAAAAAATTATTTTATGCATGGTCATTTTTTAAAAAAAGAAAGAGTAAGAATATATATTTGTTCTCCGGAATTATAGCTGCTTTCAAATATTCATATTAAATATATTTCATTTTATAGATATTTCATAATATAATTGCCAGAACAAAATTTTAAAATTCGTATTTGAACTTTAAAAAGTATTTTAAGGTTAAAATTGCTTTATATTTAATTTAACCAGAGTTTCATAGCAGTCAAATGATGTATTATAGAGATGGCTTGTAACTACATCCTTTCCCCGTTAGTATGTTGAGATTGCCAGACTTCCTCGGATGACATATTCCAGCCATGTGGAAGCTTTGTACTGTAGGAGGTGTTGCATAAACACCAGTGTTATTCAATTGAACTCTGATAGAATTCTTCAATCTTGGAGACATAGTGTTTTCATTTTTCTGTCATCAACAGATGTGGTGTATCTTTTTTGGCCATTTCCTTCTTTGTTTTTTATTGAATTTGTCTTCTGATATTGTAACCAAAATTTTCAGACTCCAGATGTTGTCACTGAACCACCAACCTGTCTAATTAACAATTTTAGTATGAAAAGACCACATTCATGTAACCACAATCTTAGTTCTCATTTAGGGGCCAAAAGTTTTCTATTATTTGATGTTATTAATTCATCACTAAACATTAGAATATTTATAAAAATTCTAATTGTATATTAATAATTTAAAAGAAACTTATAACTTGCAATTTAGTTTCTTAAAATCAGTTTTAAATCTACAGACAAAATCACAATAATGGATTGTTTCAACTTTAAGACTAAAGCCAGCTTCTGAAAGCAGTTAGTAACATTTGATTGATTCCCAGAACATGAACAGTGATTTGTAAGGAAAGTTAGAAATTATAATCCACTTCATCTTTGTGTTTGATTTTAAAATTGAAGTAAGAATAACATTTTACTGTATTGCAAATATTTGAAGTCAATATTAGTGTCTTTATAATACTATGTAAGAGTTTGCATTTTCTAAAATATAAGATTTCCTATAAGCTTACAAAGTTAGAAAACAATGATTTTCAAAAATATTTATAATGTTGGTCACTATTGTACGTTCTATAAAAAAACCAACAGCACACAAGAAGATTATTTTTGAATCTGAACCACCTGGTAATTAGATATGCACTATTAATTTTTAACAAAATAATACATTTTTGATATTTCAACTCTTGTTTATCGTTGCTCAAACATTATCTATGATATGCATAATTTATACTAAATGATCCTTTAAATCATTCCATATGGCAAGATGCTGCATAGTAATATTTATGAAAGTTCAGAAATACTTCATCATTTAAAACACTGCTGCTATTTTACTGACAGTTATTTTTAAATGACTTACTAATATTAAACATTTCATGTGTAGCAATTCTGATTGTCATCATTGATTAAATGTACCGTCCACTGTATATGTGAGGTAAACAATTGTTTTATGATTTTAGGTAAATAAATGGTTTCTTAAATTTTGTTTAATTTTAATGAGCATTATTAAGAATAAAATTCAGTATCCCATACACATTAATAATTTGGGATTATTTTTCTTTCCCAGATTGAACTGTCAGTTCCATAGGAAAATTTCTTATTTCAGTTCATCGATTTATAATAGTTTTCATGCACATTACAATGCTATAATATGGTGCGTGATAGAAATTAAATATTCAGTTGGTGAAATCATTGAACTTTTCTATTGCCTTGTACATTATCATAAATTAACCTTGTCATTACTATTTGTTTTAGGTGAATAAATGGTTTCTTAAATTTTTTAAAATTTTAATGAGCATTATTTGTAATTAAGATTAAAAATCAGTATCTCATACACATTAGTAATTTGCAATTATTTTTCTTTCCCAAATTTTATTGTCAGTTCCATTTGAAAATTTCTTTTTTCAGTTCATCAATTTGTAATAGTTTTCATGTAAGTTGCAATGCTATATTATGGGGCTTGATAGCAATTAAATTTTGAGTTGCTGAAATCATTGCACTTTTCTGTTGCCTTGTACATTAT